>PVHT021183515.1:3332759-3497681 GCA_004024745.2 Catagonus wagneri
AAAAAGTCTACAAACAATAAGTGCTGGAGAGGCTGTGGAGAAAAGGGATCCCTATTACACTGTTGGTGGGAATGCAAATTGGTGCAACCACTGTGGAAAACAGTATGCAGATTCCTCAGAAAACTCAAAATAGAATTACCATTTGATCCAGCAATCCCACTCCTGGGCATCTATCCAGAGGAAACCATGACTCGAAAAGACACATGTACTCCAGCGTTCACTGCAGCACTCTATGCGATTGCCAGGTCGTGGAAACAACTTAAATGTCCATTGACAGAGGAGTGGATAGGGAAGATATGGTACATACACACAATGGAATGTTACTCAGCCATTAAAAGGAACGAATTATCAACATTTATAGCAACATGGATGGACCTAGAAATTATGCGAAGTGAAACAAGTCAGACAATTAGACAGCAACACCCAATGCTACCGCTTACATGTGGAAACTAAAAAGACACAATGAACTTCTTTGCAGAACAGACAATGACTCACAGACTTTGGAAAACCTTGGTTTTTCAAATAAAATCTGGGGGTTTGGGGGGGGATGCACTGTGGGTTTGGGACACAAAATCTATCAAATTGGCTTGTGATGATTTATGTACACCTATAATTGAAATAAAATCCATGAAGTTAAAGAAAAAAAAGAACAGAGCTGAAATCAATGAAATAGAAATGAAGAAAACCATAGAAAAGATCAATGAAACGAAAAGCTGGTTCTTTGAAAAGATCAGCAAAATTCATAAACCCTTAGCCACACTTATCAAGAAAAAAAGAGGACACCAATCAATAAAATTAGAAATGAAAAAGAGAAGTAACAACAGACATCGCAGAAATACAAAGGCTCATAAGAGACTACTATGTGCCACTATATGGCAATAAAATGGAAAACCTAGACGAAATGGACAGATTTTAGAAAAGTTCAACCTTCCAAGACTAAACCAAGATGAAATAGAAAATATGAATAGACCAATCACAAGTTCTGAAATTGAAACTGTGATTAAAAATCTTCCAACTAACAAAAGTCCAGGACCAGATGGCTTCACAGGCGAATTCTATCAAACATTTAGAGAACAGCTAACACCTATCCTTCTGAAATTATTCCAAAAAATTGCACAGGAAAGGACACTCCCAAACTCATTCGATGAGGCAACCATCACACCGATACCAAAATGCAGACAAAGATACCACACACACACACACACAAAAAAAAAAATTACAGTCCGATTTCACTGATGAACATAGATGCAAAAATCCTCAACAAAATAATAGCCAACTGAATCCAACAATACATTAAAAGGATTATCCATCATGATCAAGTGCAATTTATCCCAGGGATGCAAGGATTCTTCAATATCTGCAAATCAATCAGCGTGATACACCGTGTTAACAAAATGAAGAATAAAAAATATATGATCCTCTGCATAGATGCAGAAAAAGCCTTTGACAAAATCCAACACCCATTTCTGATAAAACCCTTCAGAAAGTGGGCATAGGGGGAACCTACCTCATAATAAAGGTCATCTATGACAAACCCAGAGCTCATGTCATTCTCAATGGTGAAAAGCTGAAAGAATTCCCACTTAGATCAGGAACAAGACAGGGATGTCCACTCTCGCCACTACTATTCAACATAGTTCTGGAAGTCCTAGCCACAGCCATCAGAGAAGTAAAAGAAATAAAAGGAATCTAAATTGGAAAGGAAGAAGTAAAACTATCACTTTTTGCAGATGACATGATACAATACCTACAGAAGCCTACAGACTCTACAAGAAAACTGTTAGATCTCATCAATGAATTTCACAAAGTTGCAGGATACAAAATTAATACACAGAAATCAACTGCATTTCTATATGCTAACAATGAAAGATCAGAAAGAGAAATTAGGGAAGCAATCCCTTTTACCATCACATCAAAAAGAATCAAATACTTAGGAATAAACCTGCCTAAAGAGACAAAAGACCTATACTCCGAAAACTATAAGACACTGATGAAAGAAATCAAGAATGACATGAACAGATGGAAAGACATACCATGCTCTTGGATTGGAAGAGTCAATATTATCAAAGTGACTATAGTACACAAGGTAATCTACATATTCAATGCAATCCCTATCAAATTACCAAAGACATTTTTCACAGAACTAGAACAAAATATTTTAAAGTTTGTTTGGAAGAAGAGAAGACCCAGAATAGCCAAAGACATCCTGAAAAAAGAAAAATGGAGCTGGAGGAAACAGTCTCCCTGACTTCAGACTATACTACAAACTTATAGTATTCAAAACCATATGGTACTGGCACAAAGACACAAATATACATCAGTGGAACAGGAGAGAAAGCCTATAGTCAACTAATCTATGACAAAGGAGGCAAGAATATACATTGGAGAAAAGACAGCCTCTTCAATAAGTGGTGCTGGGAAAACTGGACAGCCACATGTAAAAAAATGAAATTAGAACACTTCCTAACACCATGCAAAAAATAAACTCAAAATGGATTAAAGATCTAGATATAAGACCAGATACTATAAAACTCTTAAAGGAAAACATAGGCCAAACACTCTCCAACATAAATGACAGCAACATCTTCTCAGATCCACCTTCAGTGTAATGATAATAAAAAGAAAAATAAACGGGACTTAAAAGTTTCTGCACAGCAAAGGAAACCCTAGGCAAAACGAAAAGAAAACCCACAGAATGGGAGAAAATATTTGCAAATGAGTTGACTGACAAGGGATTAATCTCCAAAATTTACAAACACCTCCTACAGCTCAATACCAAAAAAAAACAACCCCACCAAAAAATGGGCAGAAGACCTAAATAGACAATTCTCCAAATAAGACATATGGATGGCCAAAAAACACATGAAAAAATGTTCAACATCACTGGTTTTTAGAGTAATGCAAATCAAAACCACTATGAGGTACCAGCTTACACTGGCCAGAATGGCCATCATCAAAGAGTCTACAAACAAAAGTGCCGGAGAGGGTGTGAAGAAAAAGACTCCCTATTACGATGTTGGTGGGAATGCAAATTGGTGCAACCACTGTGTGGAAAAGAGGATGGAAATTCCTTAGAAAATTACAAACAGAATTACCATTTGATCCAGCAGTCCCACTCCTGGGCATCTATCTAGAGAAATCCATGACTCAAAAAGACACATGTACTCCAGTGTTCATTGCAGCACTCTATACAATAGCCAAGTCATGGAAACAACCTAAATGTCCATTGACAGGAGTGGGTAGGGAAGATCTGGTACATATACACAATGGAATACTACTCAGCCATTAAAAGGAACGAAACAACATTTATAGCAACATGGATGGACCTCACAATTATCATGTGAAGTGAAACCAGTCAGACAAGTAGACACCAACATCAAATGCTACCACTTACATATGGAAACTAAAAAAGGACACAGTGAACTTCCTTGCAGAACAGATAATGAATCACAGACTTTGCAAAAGCTGCGGTCTCCAAATGAGACAAGTTGAGGTGTGGGGGGATGCACTGAGGGTTTGGGACGGAAATGCTATCAAATTGAGTTGTGATGATTTTTGTACACCTATAATTGTAGTAAAATTCATTAAGTAGTAAAGAAGTTAATACACAAAAAGCAATTGCATTTCTAGATACTAATAACTAAATACCAGAAAAGTTAGGGAACCCATCCCATTTACAATCTCATCAAAAAGAATAAAATACATGTACGAAAAGAGAAAAAGACCTCTACTCTGAAAACTAATCGACACTGATGAAAGAAATCTAAAATGACAAAAACAGAAAGATATACCATGCTCTTGGGATTGTAAGAATCAATATTTCAAAATGAATATACTCTCCAAGGCAATCCACAGATTCAATGCAATCCCTATCAAATTACCAAGGACATTCTTCACAGAGGTAGAACAAAATATTTTAAAATTTGTATGGCAATACAGACAACCCTGAATAGCCAAAGCAATACTGCAAAAGAAAAATGGAACTTGAGGAATGAGGCTCCCCGACTTCAGACTATACTACAAATCCATAGTCACCGAAACAGTATGGTGGTGGCACAAAAACAGAAATATGGACCAATGGAACATGATAGCCCAGAAGTAAATCCAACCATCTATGGTCAACTGATCTATGACAAAGGAGGCAAGAATATACAGTGGAAGAAAGATGGTCCCTTCAAGAAGTGGTGCTGGGAAAAGTGGTCAGCTACATATAAAAGAATGAAATTAGAACATTCTCTAACACCATATACAAAAACTCCATATGGATTAAAAACCTTAATGTAAGGCCAGATGCTATAAAACTACTACAGGAAAACATAGCCAGAACACTCTTTGACGTAAATCACAGTAAGATCTTGTTTGATCCACCTCCCATGATAATGACAATAACAATACAAATAAAGCAATGAGACAAACTCAAAAGTTTTCGCACAGCTTTTGAAAGAAACCATTCAAAAAAGGAAAATCCAACCCACGGAATGGAAGAAAATATTTGCAAATGATGCAACTGACAAGGGCCTAATCTTCAAAATATACAAACAACCCATACAACAGTTAAAAAAAAATCAAAAAATGGGTAGAAGACCTAAATCGACATCTCTCCAAAGAAGACATATTGATGGTCAGTAGGCACATGAAAAGATGCTTAAAATCACTAATTATTATAGAAATGCAAATCAAAACAATCCTGAGGTACCACCTCATATCAGTCAGAACAGCCAGCATTAACCGTTTTTCAAATATCAAATGCTGGAGAGGGTGTGAAGAAAAACGAACCCTCCTACACTGCTGGTGAGAAAGTAAATGAGTACAACCACTATGGAAAACAGAATGGAGGTTCTTCAGAAAATTAAAAGTAGAACTACCATATGATCCAGAAATCCCACTACTAGGCATAAATATCTGGACAAAACTATAATTCAAAAAGATAATGCACTCCTATATTCATAGCAGCACTATTCACGATAGCCAAGAAATGGAAGCAACCTAAATGTCCATCCACAGATGAATGGATTAAGATGCAGTACATATATACAATGAGATACTACTCGGCCATAAAAAAAAAAAACAAAATAATGCCATTTGCAGCAGCATGGATGCAACCAGAGATTTTCATACTAAGTGAACTAAGTCGGAGAAAGATACCATATCACTTATATGTGGAATCTAAAACATGACACAAATGAACCTATTTACAAAACAGAACAGACCTCTGGACATAGAGAATAGACTTGCAGTTGCCAAGGGGGAGGTAGTAGGATGGACGAGGAGTTTGGCATTGGTAGATACAAACTATTATATTTAGAATGGATAAGCAATGAGGTCCTACTGTGCAGCACAGGGAACTATATCCAATCACTTGAGATAGAATGGGAAGATAGTATGAAAAAAGGAATGTGTTTATATGTGTGTGAGTATATATGTGTGTGTGTGTGTGTGTGTGTGTGTGTATTTAGGCCTGGGTCACTGCTGTACAGCAGAAATTGACACAACACTGTAAATCAACTACAATAAAAAATGTTTAAAAAATGTAATGAATACCTCAGATATATTGTCTAAAGGGCCTATGAGCCATGATTTGTTTTCTATTTTAGGGAAATTAGATGAAACGACTTAGAAAATATGTAGAGCACCAACCTGACACATCAAAAATGATATGAAATCGGGATTTAGTTCATGTTTAAAGTCTCCTTTTGGGTACTTAGTATGGGCCAAAATAATAGGTTATATTCACTGTGTATACATTAGGATATAGTCTCACAGTTCTGCGAAGTGTAAATATTTTTTATAATTACATTGAGGACAAATGGAACCAACTTGCACAAAGTCATATAGCTGGTTAATGGCTGAACACAGACTTGATTCAGTGTCTGCCCAGTCCCAGAGCCCAGGTTGCTCCCTGCCCACCTGACTTGATGTTCCTCATAGGTGATGACTTGACATTTGAGAAACAGACTGGGGAGAATGGCTAAGATAAAGGAGTAGAAAGATCCTCAGCTCACCTTCTTTCACAAGCAAACCAAAATCACAACTATTTAAAGACCATTGATGAAAAATACTGAAACCTACCGGAAGAGATCTTCTACAACTAAAGACATAAAAAAGGAACCACAACCAGACAGGTAGAGGGGTAGACTCATGATATAATCAAGTGTCATACTCTTGGTGTGTGTTGGGGGCAACCCACAAATGGAAAGTAATTATATTGTGGAGGTTGCCCTGCTGGAGTGAGAGTTCTAAGCCCCATGTCAAGCTCCCTAGTCAGGGTCTGGCACCATGAAGTTGAGTCCCCAGAGCATTTAACATTGAAGGAGCTAATTGCTAGGACCCCCATAGGACTGAGGGAGATAGCTACTTCACTCTTAAAGGGTGCACACAAAATCTGATATGCACTGGGATTCAGGGCAAAAGCAGTAATTTGTGGAGTTCCCACTGCGGTGCAGTATGTTAAGAATCCAACTGCAGTGGCTTGGGTTGCTGTGGAGGCATAGGTTTGATCCCAGCCCAGTGCAGAGGGTTAAAGGATCCAGTGCTGCTGCAGCTGTGGCATAGGTTGTAGATGTGGCTCAGATTCAGTCTCTGGCTCAGCAACTTCCATATGCCTCGGGTGTGGCCATTCAAAAAAAGAAAAAATAGTAGTTATTTGATGGGAGCTTGGGCTAGACCTACTGACTAGTATTAGAGAGTCTCCTAGAAGGCCAGGGTGGCTGTGGCTCACCCTGGGTACAAGGACAGAAGAGTAAGACATATTGGGGGACACTGAGCCATGTGAACACTCCTAGAAGCTGACATCTTTGAATCATTAGCATCAAGACCTAGCCACATCCAACAACCTGTAGACTACAGTGCTAGGGTCTCTAGGCCAAAAAACTGGGTAGGGACACAGCCCCACTGATAGTAAACAGGTTGCCTAAAGATTTAAGAGGCTCTATCCTCCTCTGGAAACAACCTAGACATGGCCTAGCCCACCAGAGTACCAAGACCCAGCTTCACCCACCAGTGGACAGGCACTGGCTCCTCCTACCAGGAAGTCTGCACAAGTCTCTAGACCAACCTCAGCCACCAGGGGGCAGACACCAGAAGCCAAAACTACAATCCCGCAATGTAGGCTAGACCCTACCCTGGAACCAGCTGGGCCCTGGCCCTGCCCACTAGCAATCTAATGTCTAACCTTCTGGACATCCTGGACCCCATACCCACCTGTATCAGGAATACCCCCCTCCCACTACTGCCACCAGTATAATCTGAAGCGAGCTGGGTTATCCCCTTGGCCCTGCAGCTGGACACTAGGATCTGGTTTCAACAGCCCCATAGTCTTTGGTATTCTGATTCCAACGGCCAGTGAGCCAGCACAAGCCCCAGGATACCCTAGGATTACACAACCAGTCACCTCATGACCAGGCCCCACTAAACAGCAGTCAGCAGCATCTGCAAAAGACAGGGCCTGTGGCCAACCAAGCCTCCCAGAACTCCCCCCCACAGTCAGCCCACCACAACAGAAGGATATACACAGCCCTCTTATGGGGAATCCCTAGAGCATACATTTGGGTGACAAAAGGGAGTACCCTGCTGGGATGTCTAGGATGCCTCCTACAAACACTTTTCCAAGTTAACGCATTCATAAAAATACAAATGGAAACCTAGACAATATGAAGTGCAAAAGAATATGTTCCAGGTGAAGGAACAAATAAAACTCCAGAAAAAAAAAAAAAAAAACTACATGAAGTAAAGGCAGGCAATCTACCTGAGAAAGAGTTTAGAGTAATGACTGTAGAGATGATTAGTTTAAGAAGAGAATGCATGCAGAGCCAGAAGATAGTTTTTTGACAAAGAATTAGAAAAGAATAACCAAAGAGATGAAGGATATAAGAATTGAAAAGTACACTAGAAGAAATCATCAAGGATCAATCAAATAGTTATTTACTAAGATTAAATAATTCAGAAGAATGATCAGCAAGCTGGAAGACAGAATAGTGAAGTCACTGCTGCTGAACTGAAAAAAAAAAAAGATAAAAGAATGAAAATACAGTTTAAGAGACATCTGGGACAGCATCAAACACACTAGTATTTGCATTATAGGTCCCAGAAGGACAAGAGTGAGAGAAAGGGCACAAGAAAAATATTTAAAAAGATAATCACTGAAAACCTCCCTATCAAAGGTAAGGAAACAAGTCCAGGAAGCCCAGAGAGTTCCATATAGGATTAACTCAAAGAGGAATGGACGTATTTTAATCAAAATGACAAAAATTAGAGAATATTAAAACAAATAAGGGTAAGGCAACCAAGAGCATACAAAGAAATTCCCATAAGGTTACTGGCTGATTTTCTCAGCACAAATTCTGTAGGTGAGAAGAGAGTGGCACGAAGTGATGAAAGGGAAACATATATAATCAAACTGTTCCCTGCAAGGCTCTCATCTATATTTGATGAAAGAATCAAAAGCTTTACAGACAAGCGAAAGCTAAAAATAATTCACCACCAAATTAGCTTTACAACAAATGTTAAAGGAATTTCTCTAGGCAGAAAAGTAAAGACCACAGCTAGAAACAAAATTATGGAAGGACAACAGTAAAGGTAGGAAATCATTCACACACAAAGGAGGTTCAAAGACAAAAGCAGTAAAATCATTTGTATCCATAATAAGTAGTGAAGGCATACACAAAACAATTAGATGTAAAACATGATATCAAAAACAATAATTGGAGGGGTAGTACAAATGCAGGGTATTTACAACGCATTTGAAACTGAGATCAATTTTGAAAATGTGTTTATATATAAACTATGTATATATAAGCTATATAAATGTATATATAAATATATATCAGTTTATATATAAACAATTGTTTATATATGCTGATATAAACTGATATATATTTATATATACATATAAACATTCATATTACTATATGTAAATAAACTGCTATATCAAACCTCATGGTAACCACAAACCAAAAATCTATAACAGATACACACACAATAAATAAAAAGGAATCTAAATATATCACTAAAGATAGTACTCAAAGCCCAAGAGAAAAGAAAGGAAAAACCAACCTACAAAAACAAAAATTGCAATAAGTACATACACATTGATATTTACCTTAAATGTAAAAAGACCAAGTGCTCCAACCAAGAGACACAGACTGCCTGAATGGAAACAAAAACAAGACCCATATATGTTGCCTACGGTAGATTCACTTAAATCTAGAATATATACAGATTGAAAGTGAGGAGATGGAAAAAGATATTCCACAAATGGAAATTAAAACAATGCCTGAGTAGCAATACTACGTCAGGCAAAATAAACCTTTTTTTTTTTTTTTTTTTCCATTTTAGCCACCTGCAGCATATAGAGGTTCCCAGGCTAGGGGTGTAACCGAAGCTACAGCTGCCAGCCTACACCAGAGCCACAGCAATGCCAGATCCAAGCCACATCCGCAATCTACACCACAGTTCACAGCAACACCAGATCCTTAACCTGCTGAGCAAGGCCAGGGATCAAACCCAAAACCTCATGGTTACTAGTCGGATTTGTTTCCATTGCACCACCACGGGAACTCCCAAAATAAACTTTAAAACAATGAGACAAAGAACAAACTACATAATGATCAAGGTATTGATCCAAGAAGAACTATAACTACCTAAATATATATGCATCCAACAAAGGAGGACCTCAATGTATAAGGCAAATGTTGATAGACATAAAAAGAGAAACT
Source organism: Catagonus wagneri (assembly GCA_004024745.2). NCBI lineage: Eukaryota > Metazoa > Chordata > Mammalia > Artiodactyla > Tayassuidae > Catagonus > Catagonus wagneri. The sequence continues at coordinate 3,342,473 of PVHT021183515.1, forward strand.
GACAGTCACACATTAATAGCGAGGGATTTCAACACCCCACTTGACAGATCATCCAAGACAGAAAAATCAATAAGAAAACACAGGCCTTAAAAGACACATAAGACTACATGGACTCACTAGATCTAGTATTTATAGACCATTCCACCTGAAAGCAGCAGAATATAATTCCTTTCAAGTGCACATGGAACATTCTCCAGGACAGATCACATGCTGGGCCACAAATCAAGAATTGGCAAATTTAAAACAAACTGTATCAAATATCTTTTCCAACCACAGAGGTTAGAAATCAACTACAAGAAAACTGCAAAAACCTCAAATGTGGGGGCTAAATAATATGCTACTAAGTAACTAATGGATCACTGAAGAAATAAAAAATACCTAGAGAAAATGAAAATGTAAACAATCCAAAACCTAAAGGATGCAGAAAAAGAAGTCTATGAATGAAGTTTATAGCAATAAAAACTTACCTCAGAAAACAAGAAAAATCAAATAAACCACCTAAACCTATAGCTAAAGTAACTAGAGAAAGAACAAGCAAAACCCAAAGTCAGCAGAAGGAAAGAAACCATAAAGATCACAGCAGGAATAAATGAAATAGAGGTAGTTTCATTGATCCTTTTTTTATTGTTTTTTTCCAAGAGCTTGTTATTTGAAAAGATAAACAAAACTGATAGACCTTTGCCCAAACTCATCAAAAAAAAGTCCCCCCAATGGATACATTCAATAAAATTAGAAAGAAAAAGAAGTTACAACCCACACCACAGAAATACAAAGGACCATAAGAGACTACCATAAGCAAATATATGCCAGTAAAAGGAATAATCTAGAATGGACAAATTCTTAGAAAAGTACAATCTCCCAAGATCGAAACAGAAAAACTAGAGAATATGAACAGTCCAAACAAAAGTCCAGGACCAGAGAGTTTTATGTGTGAATTCAACCAAACACTTGAGAGTTAACAGCTATCCTCCTGAAACTATTTCCAAAAATTACAAAGGAAGGAACACTTTCAAACTTATTCTATGAGGCCATCATCAATTTGATATCAAAACCAGACAACAGTATCACACAAAAAATTGCAGGCCAATATAACTGATGACTATAGAGGCAAAAATCCTCAATAAAATATTAGCAAACTGAATCCAAAAATACATTAAAAGCATCATGTACCATGGTCAAGTAGGATTTATCCCAGGGATCCAAGGATTTTTCATATCTCCAAATCAGTGTGATAAAACTCATTAACAAATTGAGAAATAAAAATCATATGATTATCACAACAGATGCAGAAAAAGCTTTTGATAAAATTCAATATCCATTTATGATAAAAAAAAAAGTCTCCAGCAAGTGGGCATAGAGGGAACATACCTCAACATAATAAAGGCCATATATGACTAACTCACAGCTAAAATCCTATTCTGTGGTGAAAAGCTGAAAGCATTTTCTCTAACATCAGGAACAAGACAAGAATGCCCATTCTTGCCACTTTTATCCAACATAGTTTTGGAAGCCCTAACCACAACAATCAGACAAGAAAAAGGAATAAAAGGAATTCAAATTGGAAAGGAAGTAGAACTGTCACAGTTTGCAGACGACATGATACTATACATAGAAAATCCTAAAGATGTTACCAGAAAACAACTAGCACTCATCCATGAATTTGGTAAAGTTGCAGGATACAAAATTAATACACATAAACCTGTTGCATTTTTATACACTAACAAAGTGTCAGAAAGGGAAATTAAGGAAACAATCTCATTTACTATTGCACTAAAAATAATAAAATGCCTACAAATAAACCTTCCTAAGGAGGCAAAAGACCCATACTCTGAAAACTATAAAGATGCTGATTAAAGAAAACCACCCAGGGATTTCCCTTCGTGGTGTAGCAGAAATGAATCCAACTAGGAGCCATGATATTGTGGGTTCGATCCCTGGCCTTGCTCAGTGGGTTAAGGATCCAGCATTGCCGTGAGCTGTGGTGTAGGTCACAGACACAGCTCAGGTCTGGCATTGCTGTGGCTCTGGCATAGGCCAGCAGCAACAGCTCCAGTTAAGACCCTAGCCTAGGGACCTCCATATGCTGCAAGTGTGGCCCTAAAAAGACAAAAAAAAAAAAAAAAGGAAAAAGAAAGAAAACCATCCAAACAGATGGAAAGATATACCATGTTCTTGGATGGGAAGAATCAATACTGTCAATATGATTATACTTCAAAAGGCAATCCAGTGATTCAGTGTAATCCCTATCGAATTACCAATGGCATATTTCATAGAACTGGAACAAAAAAATTTTTAAATTTATGTGGAAACACTGAAGACAAAGAATAGCTAAAGGAATCTTAAGAATGGAGCTGGAGGAATCAGGTTTCCTGACTTCAGACTCTACTACAAAGCTAAGGTCATCAAAGGATGTACAGGCACAAAATAGACATAGATCAATTGAATAGGATAGAAAGCTCAGAAATAAATCCATGCATTTATGATCAATTTATCTACAACAAAGGAGGCAAGAATATACAGTGGAGAAAAGAGTCTCTTCAATAAGTGGTGTTAGGGAAAATGGACACTTACATGTAAAAGGATGAAATTAGAACATTCTCTTAATACTTTACACAAAAATAAACTCGAAATGAATTAAAGACTGCATACCATGAAACTTCTAGAGGAAAACATAGGCAGAACACTCTGACATAAAATGTAGCAATATCTTTTTGGAGTTATATCCTAGAGTAAAGGAAATAAAAACAAACAAATGGAAGCTAATTAAAGTTAAAAGTCCTTGAACATGAAAAGAAACCTTCACCAAAATGAAGACAACCTATGGACTGGGAAAAAATATTTGCAAATGATGCAACCAACAAGGGATTAATTTTCAAAATATACAAACAGCTTACCTAGCTCAAATATCAAAAATCAAAAAATGGACAGAAGACCTAGACATTTCTCCAAAGAAGACATACCAATGGCAAACAGGCATATGAAAAGATGCTCACCATCACTAATTATTAAAGAAATGCATACCAAACTACAATGAGCTATCACCTCATATCAATCAGAATGACCATCATCAAAAAGTCTACAAATAGAGGGTATGGAGAAAAGGGAACCTTTCTATTTTGTTGGTGGGAATGTAAAATGGTGCAGCCACTATGAAAAACAACACAGAGGTTCTTCAGAAACCTAAAAGAGTTGCCATATAGTCCAGCAATCTCCTTCCTGGGCATATACTCAGACAAAACCCTAATTTGAAAAGATACATGCACCCCTACGTTCATAGCAGCACTATTTACAAAAGAACACTAAATGTCCATCAACAGAGGAATGAAATAATGCCATTTTCAGTAATATGGATGGGCCTAGAGATCATCATACTAAGTGAAGCTAAGTCAGAGAAAGACAAACATCATATGACATCACTTATATGTGGAATTTTAAAAAAATGCAAATGAACCTATTTATAAAACAAATGTTCAGACACAGAAAACATTGTTATCAAAGGGGAAGTGGAGGGAGGGATAAAAATAGGCATTTGGGATTAACAGATATATACCACTATATACATAAATAGACAAACAACAAGGACCTACTGTAAATAACAGGGAACTAGAGTACTTTATTATAACTTATAATGGAAAAGAATCCAAAAAAAAAATATATATATATATATATATATATCTGAATCACTTTTCTGTACACTCAAAACACTGTAAACCAACCATATTTCAAAAAAAAAAAAAGTGAAACAGAGCCAACTCTTAGTCAGATGAGACATGATCACTCTGGCTTTTTAATCTCTAATAAAAACTTTATAGTCACCCTCAAAAAATGTTCTTTTTTCATTCACATATATTACTGCATTTAATGCTCACTTCACACCCATGAACAGAGAAAGCAGAAAGATAATTACTCCACCTCATAGATGAAGAGCTTGAGATCCACAATAAAGTGCTTCTTCCAAATTAAGTGAGTGAGCAGAAAAGCAAAAACAAGCTCTTCTTTCAGCTCTTCAACTTCACCCTTCTTTCTGCAAGAGAGTGGAGAGTGTTCAGCTCTGATTTTCACATGCAGAATGTTTAACTTTATTAAAAACATCTTTAGGAACAAATTTAGAGAAAGTAAAACCAAAAATCCACAGTTTAAAATGTATATAAATTATATTTACATATAATTTTTCACTCTTATTAACTCATTAGGAATGTTTTCTGTTATAGTCCAGGTGTTGTGCTGGTTCTATTCACTGTAAAAACTTCTAAGCATTTTAGCATTTTGTCTCCATATCACATAAACTAAATCCTAATCACTTTCAACCACCACTGATACCAAGAGACAGCCTACTAGTAATTATTCACTTGGAAAAATTTATTGAAACAATTTGAGTAAATCATTTTTGCTGCAAGATTACACCCATTAAAATATGGTCATGAAAACAAGTTGTTCACTTCTGAACAATTCTGCAAATGGTGTTAAAAGTCAGGCCCAATATAATAAAAGATACTTTTAAAATAAAAAAATAACTCAACACATACACTTTTGTTAGCATGACCAATTAATCACATAGCCATCTGTGTTAGGATTGTTAAAAGCAGCATGTGGGGGAAGAAATAAGGTACAAAACCTTGAAAAACTGCTCGTAAGGCAGGGAACAAGGCTAAGATTGTCACTCAAAGAGTGGGCAGTACTTCCTCCTCCTCAGGCAGGTGAAAATGAGAACCAGTGTGGGCCTGTGTGATGATTAGTCATGTCTACACCTCAGCCCACGAAGTGGGGCTTGGGCTCCCACTGGCAGAGCAAAGAAACAGATACTTGATTGGGTGACTCAATTTTGATGTGACACCATTCTTAAGAATGATATTTTATCAATCTTTTCTTCAGGCACACTCTTACAGGTGATTCTGAAATGAAGGAAGAGACAATCAGAGTTCATAATTTACCACAAATGCATATCATGCACCTCAGTAGAAACCCACATGCTCCAGAATCCACGGAAGGTATGAAAAGTTTCAGAGAGCCTCATCATCAGCTCTGGTTATCGGTTTCTTTAATGGTAACCCTGACATGCTTTTCCAGTTCCAGTAAGTTTTGGTAACATTTTTCAGCAGTGTCTTCATCTAGGTCCATCTGGAAAAGAAGCAAAGATAGTGATAACTAGAAAGGAAAAATGAAATAAAGAGTATCCGAATAAGAGGAAGCCACTGAACATATGTAAGAGAAACAAAAAGGGGGCTAGTTGGAAAGGGCTGTGGCTGCAGCCACGCGGGGTGTTACAAATCCTGACACATTAACTCTCAGTCCAAACTCCAACCCTCACCAAGCCTACTGATGCTTCCCTTAAATAGTAAAACAAAGACCTAAGCTTTACTGTCTCCCCTAATTCCTTTGTACCCAACAACAGAAGACACTAAACATCTGTGATAGAAGAAAGGACAAAAGAGGAAAATCAAGAGATTTTAAAAAAATTTCTAGGAGTTCCCATTGTGGTTCAGCGGTAACAAACCCGACTAGTATCCATGAGTATGCCGGTTTGATCCCTGGCTTTGCTCGGTGGATTAAGGATCCACAGTTTCTGTGAGCTGTGGCGTAGGTTGCAGGCTCTGCTCAGAACCCATGTTGCTGTGGCTGTGGCACAGGCCAGCAGCTGAAGCTCTGATTCAACCCCTGGCATGGCAACTTCCATGTGCCGTGGATGCAGCCCTAAAAAAGCAGGGAAAAAAAATTCCAACTGCTGCCCACCTCCTAATATCCCTGACTTTAGCCGGACTCACTGCCTTCCTCATATCCAGCCTCCACTGACGCTAGAGGTACCTACCATGTGACTATGTTCTGGCCAATGAGATGTATAAGTAGAAGTGTTGTGTAATACTACCCAGGACTATCTGTAATTGGGGAAGTGTAGTGTGGTACTACCCAGGACTATCTTTCCATCTACCTTTTTCCGTACTGCTGCCCTGAGACATAAGGATGAGGGTCACACCTTGAGGACAGCAGAGTGGTGGTGGAAGGAACCTTAGGTACCTGACAATTTGCAGAGCTGCCAGGATAACACAAGGCTTCCTCTCTCCAATCTGTTCTACATGAAATAAATCTACGCCTCTCTCTCTCTTTTTTTTTTTTTTTTTTGTCCTTTTAGAGCTGCACCCGAAGCATATGAAGCATATGGAGGTTCCCAGGCTAGGGGTCTAACAGGAGCTGTAGCCGCCGGCCTTCGCCACAGCCACAGCAATGCCAGATCTGAGCCACACCTGCAACCTACACCACAGCTCATGGCAAAGCCAGATCCTTAACCCACTGAGCAAGGCCAGGGATCAAACCCACAACCTCATGGTTCCTATTCAGATTTGTTTCCGCTGTGCCACGACAGAAACTCCTAAGCTTCTATCTTATTTAATCTACTCTTATTTTACATTCTTCTATTTAGTACAAAATCTGATGTTAACCGACATGTATGTAAAAGCAAATGTTCAGCCCCCATAAAGTGCTGTCTCTTTTCAAGACAATACAGAGCTTAAATTATATGAAAAAGAAAAAAAGAGTCTCTTTTTCTTTTCCACAAAGTGAAAAGGCTAAAACTAAGCTTTATAACATTTTGGATATATAATTTATATTCATTCAATCGTGTTAGAGTTTGTTCCATTTCATAACTGGAAGACGCATTACAGATCTCTTTAGTTCAACCCAACCTTTTTAACAGAGCAGAAAGCTGACTCCCCAAATTAATCAAAGGATAAAACACTTTCAGTAATGCATTTCCACGAAATGCTAATAAAATACTTTGATGTATAGAATTAAACATTTTCTCCCCTTGGGAAACAAATCATTCCCTCAAGATCAATACCTAGCAAATTCAAATAAACTCAGAGGGCCTAAAAGTAAGCTTATTAGGTTACAAGAGAGTTCCCAAAGTGTGTTCTTTGGGATGTTATTGAGCGTTATATAAAACTTGAAGGGGGGGAATAAAAGGTCATACAATTAAGAAGAACTTGGAAACACCAGTATTAAACATGTCATGCATACTTCTTAACTGCATCAAACTTCTCAAAGACTCTCCTGGGCTAAAGTACATTGTGCACATCTCTGAAAGAGGGGAATATAATATGAAGCATTTATCAAACTCACTTGGCTGACAAACTGCTTTTTGCAAATCTTCTCAAGGAACTAGTATCCCACGGAACATATTTTGGAAAACACTGGAGGTTCATCAGTTCATTTTCAGTAAACATATACCATGGGAAGCAGAGGGCATGATTCCCCTTAGACCTCAAGCTACTGACATACAGTTAACATCACTGCCAATTATGACTATAACTTATTTCCTCCCATGTAATTTTGTTATTCCAATGCCTCCTCACAATATGCTAGGTATTTAAAAAAATAGGCTAAAATAATAAAAATACAACATCTTATAATAAAAACACAAAAGTAATTCTTACAGGGTCAAAATAAATTTTCTCATTTTGTAATAACTATGTTTAATTTCAATTACGAAGATTACACAAAGTCTAAAAAATGAAGCACTCATTTTTTTCCCCAAACTCCTTCACCTGCCTCTTCTAATAACTGTCACAAGAGGAACTGAACACTCAAAGGGAAGCTAACTTCACTCAGAAAGAAGCTTAAATTTCATCCAACTTGTGACACATTTCTTGAGTACCTGCCATGTGCAAGGCAACATGCTATGAAAGCGCGTGCAATCCCTGTCCGCACAGAGCTTATCCTGGGACAAGGTGGACCGTCACTGGATGAATACTACACAGCACTGCCACAAAAGGTTAAAAACACCTACCATGGAAGCACCTGACCTGATAGAAAAGGTCACAGAAGATTGAGAGAAAAGCTGAGATCTTAAGGATAAACAGTAGAAATGAATCAGTAGAAACAAGAAGGGTAAGAGCAGCTTAGGAAAAGAGAAACTGTGTCAAGGCCGAGTCAGAAGAGAGCAGAAAGAAATGAAAAGAGGCCAGTGTGATGCTAGCAAGCAAAGAGGGGAGACCCAGGGAAGAGAAGCTGGGCAGCTGGCGCGGCTATTCAGGAACCCAGGGACCAGTCCATCAGCCCAGCAGCAAGCTCAAAGGAAAACAAAGGAAGCATTCACCTTTTTGGACGTTACGTAATTGCTGCCAAAACCAGTGGTGGCACTCAGATATTTCACCAGAGGATTGAGAGACTCAGGCTTTTGGTGGAAAAGCCAGACCTGGAAAGGAAGAGGGTGTCAATGATTCTTCTTTTCTGCTGAAAGTAAGTGAGGCAGGAGGGGGTTTACAATTAGCAGTTTACACAGCTCCAAAGAAATTCTAAAAATCCTCCTAAAAAGCATCAGCAACTTGTAATGCCCTCACGAACCCCTACTGTAATTTGAAGGAAGTAGGGCAGCCTGCTTACTAAAATCCTTTGAAAATTGTATTTTTAAAAAAATATGATGGTAAATGATGTCACGGGACAGACATTTCAGTGTGTTGTTTAAATAGGATATATTTATTATGTTTATTTAAAACTTGTAGGATGCAAAAAAAGAAATAAAAAGTGATAAAAGTAACTGATGGAAATACTCATTATCTTGATAGTGGTAAAGGTTTCACTGGTGTCTAGGTACGCCAAAACTTAATAATACATTTTATTTCTTTACTTTTTTTTCATGATACATCTTAAAAGTGTAATAACTCAACAGAGCTGTTAAAAAAACAAAAATAAAAAGTGATATAAAGAAAACAGCCAAAGAGGATATAATAGATCTGAAATGTGGGTAAAAACAAATAAGGCAAAAAGCCCTCATATTTTAGCTGTCTCAATTTGCAAATTAAAGTTCATGGCGTGTCATTAAAAGGAACGAATTACCAACATTTATAGCAACACGGATGGACTTAGAAATGATCATGCGAAGTGAAACCAGTCAGACAATTAGACAGCAACACCCAATGCTACCGCTTACATGTGGAAACTAAAAAGACACAATGAACCTTTTTACAGAACAGCCAATGACTCAGAGACTTTGGAAAACCTTAGTTTTTCAAATAAGACAATCTGGGGGGTGGGGGAATGCACTGGGGGTTTGGGATACAAAATCTGTAAAATTGACTTGTGATGATTTATGTACACCTATAATTGAAATAAAATCCATTAAGAAAAAAAAAGTTCATGGCATGTGAACATGAGCTTATTTGGGGTGGATATTCAACTCATGCCACTGATGTAATATTACATTTTATTAATAAATGAATATGCACATATACAGCACTCAAAAGACAAAGATGTAAAAGATCTTCCTCCCCTCCCAATTTTTCAGCCACCCAGTTCTCCTCTAGAAGAACTCTTGCTAGTAGCTTGTATATTCTTTCAAACAATATCTGTTTTCTTAAAAACATATATATCCCCTATATATATAGAAAACCCTAAAGACTCTACATAGAAATTACTCAATATGATCAAAGAATTCAGCAAAGGAGAAGGATACAAGATTAACATTCAGAAATTGATTACATCTGTATATACTAACAATGAAATATTAGAAAAGGAATATAAAAAAACAATACCTTTCAAAATCACACCAAAAAAAAAAAAAAAAAAAAACCTAGGAATAAACCTGACCAAGGAGGTAGAAGGCATATGCTGAGAACTAAAATACACTAATAAAGGAAATTAAAGAGGGTTCATGAGTACATGTATAACTGAACCACTTTGTTGTACAGGAAAAATTATCACAACATTGTAAATTTACTAATCTTCAATAAACTTTAAAAATGAAAACAAAATAAAGAGGATTCAAAGAAACAGAAAGATATTCCATGCTCCTGGATTAGAAGAATTAATATTGTTAAAATGGCCATATTACCCAAAGCAATATGCAGACTTAATGTGATTCCTCTTAAGTTACCCACGACATTTTTCACAGAACTAGAAAAAATAATCCTACGATTTATATGGAACCATAAAGTACCCAGAATTTCAAAAGCAATCCTGAGGAAAAAAACACAAGCAGGAGGCATAACTCTCGCAGACTTCTGACAATATCACAAAACTACAGTAATCACGACAATGTGGTACCGGTACGAAAACAGACATAAACCAATAGAATAGAACAGAGAACCCAGAAGTCAACCCACATACCTACAGTCAATTAATCTTCGACAAAGGAGGCAAGAATATAAAATGGGAACAAGTCTCTTCAGCAAGTGGTGCTAGGAAAACTGAGCAGCTGCATGTAAATCAATGCAACTAGAACACACCCTCACACCATGCACAAGAATAAACTCGAAATGGCCTAAAGACTTAAACCTAAGACATGACACCATAAAACTCTTAGAACGTAGGCAAAACATTCTCTGACATCGACCACACAAATGTCTCCTTAGGGCAGTCTCCCAAGGCAATAGAAATAAAGCAAAAATAAACAAATGGAGGGAGTTCCCACTGTGATTCATTGGTAATGAACCTGACTAGTATCCATGAGAATGTGGGTTTGGTCCCTGGCTTCACTCAGTGGGTTAATCACCCAGTGTGGCTGTGGCTATGGCCAGTAGCTGCAGTTCCAATTTGACATCTAGCCTGGGAACTTCCATATTCCAAACATGTGGCCCTAAAAAGCCAAAGAAAAAGAAAAAGGAACCTAATCAAATTTACAAGTTTTTGAACAGCAAAGGCAACCATAAAAAGAAAGGCAACCTAAACAATGAGAGAAAATAGTTGCAAATCATGCAACAGAGTGCTTAAATCTCTAAAATAAAATATACAAACAACTCATACAACTCAGAAACAAAGAGCCCAATCAAAAAATGTACAGAAGACCTAAAAAGACATTTCTCCAAAGAAGACATAATGGATGGCCAGTAGGCACAGGAAAAGATGCTCAACATCACTAATTATTAGAGAAATGGAAATCCAAACTACAATGAGGTACTACCTCACACCAGTCAGAATGGCCATCATTAACAAGTCAACAAATAAATGCTGGAGAGGGTGTGGAGAGAAGGAAACCCTCCTACACTGGTGGTGGGAATTGGTACAACCACTATAGAAAACAGTATGGGAGTTCCTCAGAAAACTAAAAATAGAACTAGCATATGATCCAGCAATCCCATTCCTGGGCATAAATCTAGACAGAACTATAATTCAGAAAGATACATGCACCCCTATGTTCATAGCAGCACTATTCACAATAGTCACTTGAAAGTTTCTAAGAGAGTAGATTTTAATATTCTTAAACATTCTGACCACAAAAATTACGTGAGGTGGTGGAGGTGTTAACAAATGCTACAGTGGTAATCATTTTTCAACATGAAGTATCAATCATTTCAACACACACCGACATACAATTACATTTCAATAAAGCAAGAAAAAATAAATAAATAAAAGCACTTGCTTCTATTATCAATTTGTGTCCCTACAATAAACGCATTTATTTCTGCAGTGTTTACTAAAACGAGCGTGCCAAGCCAATTCCCTTAATGTTTTCCTTAGTTAATCCCAATACAGCTATGGTTTAAGAATCTGCTAAATAAGAACACTACAGTGCTGGGCTCTCAAGTTTTCCAGATGCATAGCAAAAATCCTGAAGGAGCTAAGTGGAATGAGGGAGACACACAAAGAACTGACTTTAATACAATGGAATTTCAACCAGATGGTGTAAAGCACAGAGGACAAGTAAGTTTAATCTTGTATGACAATTCTGATCCATTAGCAGAGGATGCCCTGGGGGCCTTGAGTTGAATAATATTCAGAGACGTCATTTGTGTACAACAGAAAAGAGTATTATGATCCATTAGTAATGTCTGACATTGATGAGGAAACACATGTAATCCATTTGCCATATGTGACTTAAGGAAACACACTCATTTTCTAATAAAGTAACAACATGATTCTCTAATATTAACAGAGGAACAAGCATCTTCACTTAAGGCAGTGGAGCTGGACTCTGCTGTCTCTACTCTGGACCCACAAAACATACTTCCTCCATGGGAAATCTCACATTGACTTCCCAGCCAGCATCTTCTTTTGCCTTCCCCTTCTGTGTTCTACTGCCCAGTTCTCCTCGGGCTATAGGCATGTCTTGAGTCCACATAAGTGCTATCCTCACATCCACGATATCCAGTGCCATGAAAAATACTAAACTTTCAAAGTTCACTCCTAATGCTCAACACTCAGCCTTATGGGCCACTTTCATCCTAAACAGGACCTTGGTTATTCAGAGCTCATTCTCTTATCTTTTCTGTTAAGATTGTTTCTAAACCAGTGAACAGTTCGCATCTGTGAAGTGAATAGAAGATACTGAAATTCTAGTAACATACCAGTGCTTCTGTTCCATTGTACGGTGTCAAAGTGAAAGCGTTTGCAAAAAAGCGAAACTGAGAAAAAGAAAACAAGTTATTTTGTGGTGGTTTACAGTTGAGTCACAAAAGTATTATTCACTTATATATTAAAAAAGAAACCTGCATGTCTTATCACACTACTTATTAAGTTTTGAAAAATAATCTGAATGGGAAATATCACAATCTCCATCACTCCAAGTCAACCACTTTAAACATGAAAGTATATTTCCTTCTCTTCTTTTTTTATGCCTGCCATAATGGAGGAATATTTTTTTCCTGAGCTCTACAAGGGAGGGATATTTCTTAAAAGCAGCAATTTCTAATGTGTGCTGGAGGAACACTGGTCCTGCAAGATGCTCAAAATATAAAACAAATCAAACAAGCAAAAAGATGATTCTACAATAATGTACAGTCATAGCCTTCCTGAGAACTTTCATGCACGTGACCACATTAACAGCTCAGAGAAATCCCATTTAATATTGCTTAACACAGGTTTCCCCAAATTATACAATCATAGAACTCTTGGGATCTATGGTGCATAATCAAAGAAACATTCCCTTAAAGAAAAATGGACATTCAGATGGTGGTGTAGTGGGAATATCAGGTGGTAAGAGCAAAGGTTACATATTAAGTAACTTTAAAACCCTTGAGTGAAATGCAATTGTGCCATCTTCTGGTTCTAGTTCTCATATCATTTCCTAATCCCTAAGCACGTCTTTTTGGTTCCAGCTTGAACAACGGAAGTAAACTAAGACAAGACGTAGCTGCCACTTACCAGCCATATGATTGGCATGATCAGCGTCCACACAAAAGGAGGTACAATTCCATATGTCAGGTTGGTCAGCATGGTCCCTGGACAAACCACACTGGAATACAAACCCTGGGAGCACAGATAGGGGTAGCGATCAATTTTAATTCAATACACATTGACTGAGTTCACTTATATGCTAGTTAATATAGGAAATACACAAAATAAGCCAGGAATCCAGGGCATCAAGGATTTAGGCTCTAAGTTGTCCTGGAAGCTGGATAGACCATTTCAGTTTAAGAATCATGAGAACTCATTATGAGAGGCATTCAGGATGCACAAGTGTTAAAAAAAAGTCTATTCTCATGAAACTTACAGTAAAAAGAACAGCCAGCTTTGAAACTGGTACCTGACTTTTCCATGTTATTGACTTAATTAAAGCTCAGTCAACCAATCAAAACAAGCAGCTGAGATTTTAAAAAATAAAAGACATACACAGTACAGTCCCTGCCTGAAAGAAGACTGTGATCTAGTCAATACAGCAAAACCTCAAATGTGTTTGTTTCCCTGCAAGTACATAAGGCCCATGGCTCTAGCTCGAGGTGGGAGCACCTGGCATCAGAAAGAAACGAAGAGCTATGTGGTTCCACAAAGACCTCCTCCAACTGAAGATCTCTAGGGTCCTTAGCCTAGGACTCCTCATTTTAGAAGGCTCTGTTCTCTGCAGAGAGCCCCGGTTAACATGCAGTACACAGTGGATAGTAACAGAAAGGGACCTGGGTAGTCTTTAGCAATCCTTGGCGCCACCGGGATTTGTTTTACTAGTTTATTTGGTTTAAATTTTTACTACAGTTTACCCAGTTTACCTTAGTTTGATATGGACCATTTTAATTCACATTTTTATCTTTTGTTTTTTTTTTTTTGGTCTTTTGTCGTTTTTAGGGCCGCACCTACGGCATGTGGAGGTTCCCAGGCTAGGGGTCTAATCGGAGCTGTAGCCACCAGCTGACACCATAGCCACAGCAACGTGGGATCCAAGCCATGTCTGCAACCTACATCACAGCTCATGGCAATACTGGATCCTTAACCCACTAAGCAAGGCCAGGGATCGAACCCACAATCTCATGGTTCCTAGTTGGATTCATTAACCACTGAGCCATGATGGGAACTCATTTTTATCACTTTTAATCTTATATTTTCTTTTAAACAAAAAATAGAAAGTGCCAATATGGGGAGTTTCCACTGTGGCTCAGTGGGTTATGAACCCAAGTATCTGTGAGGATGCAGGTTCTATCCCTGGCCTCCCTCAGTAAGTTAAGGATCCAGTGTTACCATGAGCTGTGGTGTAGGTCACAGTTGTGGCTCAGATCCTGAGCTGCTGTGGTTGTAGTGTAGGGTGGCAGCTGTGGCTCCAATTTAAACCCTAGCCTGGGAACTTCCATATGTCCCAGATGCGGCCCTAAAAAAAAAAAAGAAAAGGAAAGTGCCAGTGTGACAGAGACAGTTGGGTGGACAGAAAGTACCCTGGGCATCAGAGGCGGGCAGCAGGCAGCTCTCCTTCCTTTCTCCAGTGCTGCGGGACCTGGCGTACCTCTCATGGATAATCCAACCCCCAAGAATCCCCCTGATTTACCAACAGCCCTTTGAAAAATGTCAGGAGCCTCAGACACTGAAAACGCCCCTGGAGAATGTTTTGCCACAAGGATAGCTGAGGAAAATGTCTAATTCTGGGAAGCATCCAGGAAGAGTTAGGGCCTGTTCAGCCCTAAATGAAGACATCTGTGAACTAAAATCCAGGGCTTCCAACACGTATGGCTTTCTGAGACTGGGCAACAAAACCAAACAAGGAGGCTATCTTATCCAAGACTACAGTCCCTTCACATGTTTCCTAGGGGTTGAGTGTGATGACCCTGAGTATTTCCACAAGACTGTGGGTGGGCCATCCATGGCGGGATAGAGTCTATCAGGTAGCCTATGTGGACCTGAAACATTTCCAGTAATACAAGGCCTCAAAGGGATGGGGTTCTTTCTTAGCTACTTGGCTCTTCTGTTTTCCAAGGGAAAAAAAAAAAAAAATCAAGGGGCTGTGAACCTATCACAAAGATGTTAGGAGGGAGGAGCATTAGCTAAATCTCCCTGTTTTATAAAAGGTGAATATCCCAAGAAACCTCAGAAGGAGGCTCACAATTGGACAGTACACTGGGCTCAAATAACAACAACAGTAATAATAACATCAGCCAACACACAAACCCACATGCATACACATGTGCAGACCACATGCCCACAGATACCTACCCCCACACGTACCTACCACATATACAAGCACATTCACAGACATGCACACCCACAAAACCCACGCATATGCATGTGGATATGCACACCCACGCACATAAGCACACACAACCCCAGCTACTCACACCCACAAGTGTGCAGACACGTGCATACACACGCACATTCTGAGCATGAAGCACCACTGGGACGGCTTCACACCAATCCTGTCAACCAATCCTCCCTACGATCCCAACAAATCTGTGAGGCAGGTGCTCTTATTATCCCTGTTTTTCAGATGAGAAAACTGGAGTGCAAGGAGACTAAATACTTTTCCAAGATTACAAAGCTGGTGACAGAGCCAGAGTTCAAATGCAGCTCTAGAGAATAGGCTCTTAGCTTCTACTTTTACACCACCCCCTTGATTCCAAGAGCCAGATCTCAGAAGAGAGAATTCCATCAGGTAAAGGTCTCTGTTTCAGAATAAATCAGGTCTAGACCACATAAGACTTAGATTGCTGTATCTAATGCATGATCAGAGAAATTACCTTAAGGGCTGATAGCTTCTTCATTGTCTTTTTTACTTTTCCTTCCTCCTCGATTCTAAGCCTGGGCCAGTACCCTAAATACGGTCTTTTGTAAATATTAATGGAATTAAATTTCTCCCCAGTCCCACATTCAAACAACATAGTCAAAGCAAACTAAGGAAAATACCCATGGGAAAGACTAGAATTTCCAGTTAAGATTTTAGACCTGGGCAAGAGAGACATACAAAGAAGCAGTAAGTTCCAGGACACAGAGGCCACAAGGAGTCAGCATGACTGACAAGGGCTATTCTCTAAACTCAGGGTCTTCACAGAGACCAAAGATCCACTAACCAGGAGTTCCCATCGTGACTCAGCAGAAATGAAATCTGACTAGCATCTAAGAGGACACAGGTTCAATCCCTGGCCTCACTCAGTGGGTTAAGGATACCGCATTACCGCGAGCTGTGGTATAGGTCTCAGACACAGCTCAGATCTGGTTTTACTGTGGCTGTGGCATAGGCCGGCAGAGGTAGCTCTGATTTGACCCCTAGCCTAGCCACCTCCATATGCCGCAGGTGCGGCCCTGAAAAAAAAAAAAAAATCCACTATCCAGAAGGCTAGTAGTTAGAAATAACTTCAGACTGTCCTGTAGCATCTGATACAATAGACACTGGGGGGCAGCATGGCTTAGGGAAAAGTCCAAGCCATAAAGTCACACAGCTTTGGGCTCAACTCCAAGCTCTACCATTTACTAGCTGTGTTGCTTCTGGGTAAATGACTTAATGGCTCCAAACTTTTGTGTCCTTGAATGAAAATGAGAATACTCACACCTAACTCACTGTGATGGGAAAGGTATTAAATGACATACTCATATGAAAAAGTACAGCACCTAAAACATAGCAAGTGCTTTACAGTAGCTGTTGATATTATTAGCAGTGTCATTTTGTTGTATATAGTTCCTTGAAGAGCTACAGAGCAGTGAATGAATCACCCTGCAAACACCTACAAGGTCCAGAGCTAATTATCTTTGCCCTAAAATTTTCCTAAACGAAACTATCGATCGATCCTAGTCATGTCCTGTCTGGTCCTCATAGCCATCTGTTCCAGAAATAATATTTCATATTCTAAACTACAATAGTTAACAGAATGCCAGCCATGTTACCAGGAAATCAACTGCAGTTCAGAAATTTCCGTAGCACTGAGACAGGCCTCACCCGCTGGTTGAAGTTCCGGTTCAAAGCCACACTCAGAAGGTCTATAGCATATTTTGAAGAGCTGTAAGGCTCCTGGCCTTTGCTGTGCTGGATGTCCTCAAGGCTGAAATTAGATTTCCTTGCATTGCGGGATGAGGTCCAGATGAGCTGAGATGGACTGTCACGGTGACACAGAAGAGATTCCAGTTCCCGAATCTGAATGAGAGGAAAAAAGGACCAAAAATTGCATCCAAATATTTTTTTGGGGGGAGGGGCGGAAATAGGATAACATTTTTTTTTTTAAGAATTTCCCTTTCTTTTTTTTTTTTTTTGGCTGCGCCCATGGCATGCAGAAGTTCCCAGGCCGGTGACTGAACCCAAGCCACAGCAATAACAATGCCAAATCCTTAATTCCTAAGCCAACCAGGAGCTCCCGGGATAACAATTTTGAAAACACTATAAATGTAAACTAGAACTGAACAGGTGGGCCACTGTTGGAGTGGGGCATTACAGGTAAGCAAGGAAAGGAGGCTAGGCTAATCCCTGTGGTAAGGGATTTGAGTTAGAGGCATCAGCCTGAACTCATGTTTGCTTAACAGAAACACAGATGGTTAAGTATAAGATATTTATAGATTGGTGCCTCTCTGCACAAAGGCTCCGGGCCCTCTAATGCTCATGCAGGCCCCGGGCACGCATTCGCCAGACATCAAACATCTGCCCGAGGTGGACGCGCATGCTCTACGCTGGTCAGTTTTATTTCAAAGTCAAAAATTTCTACTTAATGGCTCCAAACTTTTGTGTCCTTGAATGAAAGGACAAGCTCACCCTGCAAACTGAAAACTCTGCCTGTCATAATTTGTATGGCAAAATTTATAATATATACATAAAATGCTGCATTGGACATGAACCTATGACATAAGGAGAAAGGAATTCACCATTTGTTTAATGAGACTGATAATGTCTAACTCAAAGATGTACGGCAAAAGCAAAAATCCTTTAGCAAAATTGGATTAAGATGGTGGAATAGAAGGACTGGAACTCAAGTTTCTCTCCCAAAAACAACAAAACTACAACCAAATGCCGAGCAACCTTCAACCAAATGGACTGTAAGCTTTCAAAAAGATATACTACTCCAGAAGACAAAGAGGAGACCATATCAAAACGTAGAGGGATGATTATGCGATAGAAGCAACCACATACCTCATGGGTGGGAAGCCCCACAGGCTGGAAAGTAACTGTTTCACAGAGACTCAGCTACAGGACTGAGAGTTCTGAACCCCACATCAAATCCCAATGCCTCAGGATCTGGCACAGGGAGAAAGAGCCCCTGAAGCATCTGGCATTGAAGGCCAGTGGGGCTTGTGTGCAGGAGCTCCACGCAACTGGGGGAAAGAGCGGGTACCATTCTTGAAAGGCACACACAGACTTTCATGTGCACTGGGTCCCAGGGCAAACAAAGTCTCCAAAGGAATCTGAGTCAAACCTGACTGCAATTCTAGGAGATCTCTTGGTAAAAGAGGGGTGACTGTGGCTTGTTGTGGGGGAAGGGCATTGGAGGTGAAGCTCTCAGGAACAATCATTGGCCTGCATTTCTCTGGAGGTGGCCATTTTGGGAAAACTCTGGTCCCTCCCATCAGCGCTGAGAAGCCCCAGGCAAAACAATAATACAGGTGGGATCACAGCTCCACCCATCAGTAAACAGGCTGCCTAAAGACCCCTCAGGCACACAGACAGCCTCTAATCTCATCCAGAGACAAAGCCCCACCCACCAGAGGGATAGAAATCAAACCCACCTACTAGTGGGCAGGCATCAGTCCCTCCCATCAGGAAGCCTACAGCAAGACTCCCCCATACCAGCTTTAGCCACAGGGGAGGCAAACACCAGAACTAAGAGAGGCTACAACTCTATTGTCTACAAAAAGGTCACCACACCAAAAACCTATACAAATGAAAAAATAGAAAACTATAACTCAGATAAGGGAAAAATAAAAAAAAAAAAAAACAGTAAAACAGCTCAGTGATGAGGAGGCTATCAGCCTCCCTGGAGAAAGACTTTGACTATTGATGCTGAAGTTGATGCAAGACATTGGAAATAAACTGGAGGCAAAGATTGATAATTTACAGGAAACACTGAGCAAAGAAATACAAGATGTAAAAATGAAACAAAAAGAGATGCAAAATACAGTAACTGAAATAAAAAAATTCATTAGAAGCAGCCAACAGTACAATACAGGAGGCAGAAGAACGAATCAGTGAGGTAGGGGATAGATAACTGGAAATCACTGATGCAGAAGAGAAAAGGATAAAAGATTGAAAGGAAATGAGCAGAGTCTCACAGAACTCTAGGATAACGTTAAATGCACCGACGTCTGTATTATAGGGGTGCCAGAGGGAGAAGAGAGAGAGAAGGGGACAGAAAAAATATTCAAAGAGATAATAGCTGAAAACTTCCCTAATATGGGAAAGGAACCACTCAGTCAAATCCAGGAAGCACAACGAGTACCACAGAAAATAAACCTAAGGAGGAACACCCCGAGACACATATTAATCAAAATGACCAAAATTAAAGACAAAGAGAAAATTTTGAAAGCAGCTAGGGAAAAGAAACAAATGACATACAAGGGAACCCCGATAAGGTTATCAGCAGATTTTGCAGCTGAAACACTGCAGGCCAGAAGGGATTGGCATGATATACTTAACGTATTGAAAGGAAAAAACTTCCAACAAGGATTACTTTACCCAGCAAACTCTCATTCAGATTTGGAGGAGAGACCAAAACCTTTAGAGATAAGCAAAAGCTAAGAGATTTCTGCAACACTAAACCAGCTTTACAACAAATCTTAAAGGAACTTCTCTAGGCAGAAAAGAAAAGGCCACAACCAGAAACAAAAACACTACAAATGACAAGACTCACCAATAAAGTCATATATACACTAAAGAGACTAACTCATCCATGCACAATTTTGCTACCCAAATAAAAAATCGGGAAGAGAGAACAAATGTAGGACACTGGAGACGTACTTGAAATTAAGCAACCAACAACTTAAAACAATTTTGTTTATATATAGACCCCTATATCAAAACTTCAGGGTAACTGCAAACCAAAAATCTACAATTGATACACAAACAAGAAAAATCAACTCAAAAACAAATTAAAGACAGTCATCTTGTGAGACAACAAGAGAATAAGGGAAGACAAAGGAGCAACAAAAACCCAAAACAGTTAATAAAATGGCAATAAGAACATACAGATGAATAATCACCTTAAATGTTAATGGTCTCAATGCTCCAACAAAAAAACATAGACTAGCTGAATGGATACAAAAACAAGACCCATATATATGCTGTCTTCAAGAGACCCACTTCACTTCTAGAGACACATAGAAATGGAAAGTGAGAGGATGGAAGAAAATATTCCATGCAAATGGGAATCAAAAGAAAAGTCGGAGTAGCAATACTCGTATCAGACAAAACAGACTTTAAAATGAACATTTTAAGAGACAAGGAAGGGCACTACATAACGATCAAAGGATCAATCCAAGAAGAAGATATTACAATTTTAAATATCTATGCACCCAAGATAGGATCACCACAATATATAAGGCAACTGCTAACAACCTTAGAAGGAGATATCAACAATAACAACATCATAGTGGGGGTTTTAACATCCCACTTACAGCAATGGACAGATCATCCAGACAGAAAATCAATAAGGAAACACAGGCCATGAAGGAAGCATTAGATCAGAAGGACTTCATAGATATTTTAGGACATGCCATCCAAAAGCAACAGAATACACATTCTTCTCAAGTGCCCATGGAACATTTTCTAAGATTCATCACATCCTGGGCTACAAATCAAGCCTTGGTACTTTAAGAAAATTGAAATCATATCAAGCATCTTCTCTGACCACAATGCTATACCGCTGGAAATCAACAAGAAAAAAATGGCAAAAAATACAAATATGTGGAGACTAAACAACATGCTACTAAATAACCAATGGATCACTGAAGAAATCAAAGAGGAAATTAAAAAATACCGAGAAGCAAATGACAACAAAGACACGACACCCCAAAACCTCTGGGATGCAGCAAAAGCAGTTCTAAGAGGAAAGTTTATAGCAATACAAGTCTACCTCAGGAAACAAGAAAAAGCTCAAATAAACAACCTAACTTTACATCTAAAGCAGATAGAGAGGGAAGAACAGACAAGACCTAAAGTTAGTAGAAGAAAAGAAATCATAAAGATCAGAGCAGAAATCAATGAAATAGAAATGAAGAAAACCATAGAAAAGATCAATGAAACTAAAAGCTGGTTCTTTGAAAAGATCAACAAAATTGGTAAACCCTTAGCCACACTTATCAAGAAAGAAAGAGAGAGGACACCAATCAATAAAGTTAGAAATGAAAAAGGAGAAGTAACAACAGACATCACAGAAATACAAGGGATCATTAGAGACTACTCTATGCAACCATATGGCAATAAAATGGAAAACCTAGAGGAAATGGACACATTCTTAGAAGGGTTCAATCTTCCAAGACTAAACCAAGATGAAATAGAAAATATGAATAGACCAATCACAAGTTCTGAAATTGAAACTGTGCTTAAAAAACTTCCAATAAGCAAAAGTCCAGGACCAGATGGCTTCACAGGCGAATTCTATCAAACATTTAGAGAACAGCTAACACCTATCCTTCTGAAATTATTCCAAAAAATTGCAGAGGAAAGGACACTTCCAAACTCATTCTATGAAGCAACCATCACGCTAATACCAAAACCAGACAGATACCACACACACACAAAAATTACAGGCCAATTTCACTGATGAACATAGATGCAAAAATTCTCAACAAAATAATAGCCAACTGAATCCAACAATACATTAAAAGGATTATCCATCATGATCAAGTGCGATTTATCCCAGGGATGCAAGGATCCTTCAATATCCGCAAATCAATCAGTGTGATACACCACGTTAACATACTGAAGAATAAAAACCATATGATCCTCTCCATAGATGCAGAAAAAGCCTTCGACAAAATCCAACACCCATTTCTGATGAAAACCCTTCAGAAAGTGGGTATAGGGGGAACCTACCTCAATATAATAAAGGCCATCTATGACAAACCCAGAGCTAACGTCATTCTCAATGGTGAAAAGCTGAACGAATTCCCGCTTAGATCAGGAACAAGACAAGGATGTCCACTCTCGCCACTACCATTCAACATAGTTTTGGAAGTTCTAGCCACAGCAATCAGAGAAGTAAAAGAAATAAAAGGAATCCAAATTGGAAAGGAGGAAGTAAAACTATCAATATTTGCAGATGATACGATACTATACCTAGAGAATCCTAAAGATTCTACCAGAAAACTGTTAGAGCTCATCAATGAATTTGGCATAAGTCACACGATACAAAATTAATACACAGAAATCAACTGCATTTCTACATACTAACAATGAAAGATCAGAAAGAGAAATTAGGAAGCAATCCCATTTACAATCGCATCAAAAAGAATAAAACACTTAGGAATAAACCTACCTAAAGAGACAAAAGACCTGTACTATGAAAACTATAAGATGCTGATTAAAGAAATCAAGGATGACATGAACAGACAGAAAGACATACCATGCTCTTGGATTGAAAGAGTCAATATTATCAAAATGACTATACTACCCAAGGCAATCTACAGAGTCAATGCAATCCCTATCAAATTACCAAGGACATTTTTCACAGACCTAGAACAAAATATTTTAAAGTTTGTTTGGAAGAAGAAAAGACCCAGAATAGCCAAAGACATCCTGAAAAAGAAAAATGGAGCTGGAGGAATTCAGACCCTGACTTCAGACTATACCACAAAGCTTCAGTCATCAAAACTGTATGGTTCTCTCACAAAGACACAAATATAGATGAGTGGAATAGGATAGAAAGCCCAGAATTAAACTCATGCACCTATAGTCAACTAATCTATGACAAAGGAGGCAAGAATGCACAATGGAGAAAAAACAGCCCCTTCAATAAGTGGTGCTGGGAAAACAGGACAGCCACTTGTAAAAAAATGAAATTAGAATACTCCCTAACACCATGCACAAATATAAAGTCAAAATAGATTAAAGAGCTAGATAGAAGACCAGATAGTATAAAACACTTAGAGGAAAACACAGGCCAAACACTCTCCGACATAAATGACAGCAACATCTTCTCGATCCACCTGTTAGAGTAATGACAATAAAAAGAAAAATAAACAAATGGGACTTAATTAAACTTAAAAGTTTATGCACAGCAAAGGAAACCCTAAACAAAACAAAAAGACAACCCACAGAATGGGAGAAAATATTTGCAAATGAATTGACTGACAAGGGATTAATCTCCAAAATTCACAAACACCTCCTACAGTACAATACCAAAAAAGGCAAACAAACGAACAACCCCATCAAAAAATGGGCGGAAGATCTAAACAGACAGTTCTCCAAAGAAGACATACAGATGGCCAAAAAACACATGAAAAGATGTTCAACATCACTAATTATTAAGAGAAATGCAACTCAAAACCATGAGGTATCACCTTACACAAGCCAGAATGGCCATCATCAAAAAGTCTACAAACAATAAGTGCTGGAGAGGGTCTGGAGAAAAAGGATCGGATGCTTATTACACTGTTGATGGGAATGCAAATTGGTGCAACCACTTTGGAAAAGAGTATGGAGATTCCTTAGAAAATTACAAATAGAATTACCATTTGATCCAGCAATCCCACTCCTGGGCATCTATCCAGGGAAAACCATGACTCAAAAAGACACATGTACTCCAGTGTTCACTGCAACACTTTATACAATAGCCAAGTCATGGAAACAACCTAAATGCCCAACGACAGAGGAGTGGATAGCGAAGATGTGGCACATATACACAATGGAATATTACTCAGCCATTAAAAGGAAAGAAATAACTGCACTTACAGCAACATGGATGGACCTCGCAATTACCAGGCAAAATGAAACTAGTCAGACAATGAGATACCAGTATCAAATGCTCCCACTTACATGTGGAAACTAAAAAAAGGACAATGAACGTCTTTGCAGAATAGATAATGACTCACACACTTTGGAAAACCTATGGTTTCCAAATGAGACAAGTTGGGGGGTGGGGGGATACACTGAGGGTTTGGGATGGAATAGCTATAAAATTGAGTTGTGACAATTTTTGTACACCTATAATTGTAATAAAATTCATTAAGTAATGGGAAAAATAGAAGTAGTGTAGACATGTACACACAGTGTGTAAAGATATATATTTTTCTGTTTGGTTATACAAATGAGATCACACTATACAAATTACAACCTGCTATTTCTTCTCAATAATAAAATGCTGGAGGCTGCCCCATGTATTTGCAAAATAGTTATCTTATTTCTTACAGTGGTTTTATAATATTCCAAAGTTTGCATTTATCTTAAATTATTGTATATATAAGCTAGTCCTCAGGAGTTCCAATGTTGAGGGAAATTAGGCTTAACGTGAAAAAAAGTGTCTGTGAATATAAAAGTTCTGCACAGTCAAACCCAGCGTCGGAAGGAGTTCTTCTCACACCAAGGAGTTACAAATAAGCAACTGACAATAGACCCAGGCATTACTTAACCTAGATGGTAAAGCTGTCCTAGGAGATTAAACCTGAGGCAGGAGCACAGAACCACCTAGACATGTTACACATCCCTTGCTTAACTTTTTAATGTGTGTCTGGGATTGCAACACACAAGTCTGGATGCCTGAGAAATCACAAATCAAGACAGCAAAAGATTAACTTATGAGGTACTGTCTAATAATGGCTTGCCTATTATTCCCCCATCTTATCTGCTGCCAAACCCAGTTCCAAAGACTATTTAGAACAATACTGGTGCACTTTCTCAGTCCCATACATTGTTTCTGACGGTGCTTGAGTGTTCATTTCTTACTTCCTCTCTGCTTTCAAAAGCTGATTTCAAAAGAAAAAAAAACACATCAATAGACTGCTTTAGGGAAGCAATGTTTTCAAAGAGTAGAGTGATCCCCCTATTTAAACACTCTAAGATTGAACATTAGCCATAAACTAATGAGCTTAATTAACAAGTGTTTAGGATCATGGCACTAAATGTTGACGTATTAAAGCCCAAAGCCTTTTTACCAGGATAAAGTGTCCAAAGATATTGGTTTCAAACACCTCCTGGAGCCCATCAGCCGTCACCTTGTCATTCTGGGTCAGCAGTCCTTCAGCGGTAGAGAATACATGAATCACTTTTCTGAAACAGCAGAAGAAAACTGCATCACTTTTTAAAGCTTCTTTAAGGGAAGATACTAAAGAGACACCCTTTCCTGCCCTCCCCCTCCCCAACACTACCTTTTCCTTAATTCTATAATAACGGGAACAAAAATTCCTATTTCTCAGAGTGGTTTATTGTGAGTACTAAATCAAAGGCAAAAATGCTTTCCTACCCCCCATTCACAGAAGTCCTTCCCTACTAAGCTCATACTACCAACAGGAACCTGAGTCCCTCAAAAACCTGCCAAAACTGTCTTCACCTCCTCCCCAATCAGGTTACAGGTAAATTTCTCTTGGGCATTAACAGCTACACCAAGAAGAAAAAGTCATCCCGTGCACAAACTGATGTTTAACAGCTCAACAAAATACTTCATTTTGTTTAAATGAAACAAATTTAATTATTTTTATAAGAATTAAATTTTTATTGCTGTTTTATTCCTGGGAATTCTTGAAGCATTGAATATACTAATTTCCTGTGAGATCAATGTAGTAGGTCAAAACCATTGTGGGATTTTATGTATAGGAGTGTGTGTTTAATGGCAGAGAAGTAAAACAAAAGTAGCCAGTGCAATAAGTAGCATGAGGCAGGTGTGAGAATATCTATTTAGGAATAAGTATGCTGGGTCACAAAACAAGATCTATTCCTTACTGTAAGTTGTGGTTAAACATTTTTGGAAGCCGCTGTACTAACATGTACTGAGAATCTTCCAGGAAGGTATTGAGTTGCATACATTCCACTAGCCCGTGGTCAGAGCACCTGCCATACAGCTGCGAAATGCTTCTAAAGTCAACTTCCTGGGTCTCACTAATGTCTCTGCCTAGTTCTGAAATGTTCTTGCTAACAGACACATTCACACAGACCCAAAATTGACCTTCGAAACAAGTCAACCATTTGGAATGTTCTGGGGACCTCGAACACCGTGAGAATCATGACTTGCAATATTCTGCACAAATACGGAAACTTTTCTTTTGTGACAGGGCTGCCACACATCCTCTTTGTCCTCCTTCTTCTCCATGCCTCTTCATCCCCTCAATTGAACATACTGAAGGCAAAACTAGGCAGAAAAAGAAACACCTTCCTCCGAGTCAGTTCATCTAGAAGATGGAAATTACCTTGAAAACAAGCTACAGAAAAGTGCTTTAATATTTAGCTGTGGATTAGGCATGATCCCAGCATTCAGATATACATAGTCTAATCTCTGAAACCTGCGAACAAAACCAAAAAAAGACTATTAGTTATCTCTAGAGCAACTAGAATAAAGGAGGCCAATGAAAGACAGAAACTATTTTCTAAATCTAAAAGATGGGCACAGAAGGCTAATGCCTCAGTGTCACTTTCTCAACAGTTTTTTGATGGTGGCTTCAAACAGAATTTGGAGAGCTATAATGGGCTTTGAAGTCAAACCTTCTCTGATCAATGTTCCTTCCAGCTTAGTCCTTTTTTTTTTTTTTTTTGATGGTGGCAATTTTCTATTAAACCCACCCCTGAGTTGTTATGATTTTTATACACCTATAATTGTAATAAAAATCATTAAGCAATGAAAAAAAATAAAAAAATAAACCCACCCTCCTTCTGGTCTTAGAAAGTTTTTTACTTTTTCTTTGAATTCACTCCTTCCCTCACTGACAAGCAAACTTTATATAATAATGATATTCACCCAATCTGATCCATCAATGCTGGAAGCTGAACGCCAAGATAGCTACTGAAGCATTAGATTCATGTGGAACCTTTTCCTTGCTCATGGTCAGGTGCTCTGTGTCATTAAATGATGAAAGCTCACAAGAATACAATGAGATTACTGAAGCTGAACGGGAATAAGTCACTTATGATAGGCTCCCTCGAGGACAACCTATTATGGAGAGGCTGTGAAATGCTAACTGGAGAAAGCTTCACCACCAACATAAGCCTTAATCTAAGTGTATTCTTTTTAAAATGGTTTCAAGACAAGTAGAGACTCTGCTCATAATACTTATAGACATCATGAGTATTCAAAACATCTCCTAAAATTCATTATCTCTGTGTCCTTCATATAGCCCAGGACAATACAGGCCATAGCTACTAAAGCTGGTATCTTAGAATCACACCTGCTTACCAATGCAGATCACGTACAACGTTTCTTGATCATCCTATAAGTAATCAACAGCCACATGACTCTAATTATAAACTGTTTTAAATGCTTATATTGATACTATCAGGTTATCCATGTAAGTGCCACAAAAACAGTGCAGGTCCACCTATTGCTGGTTGTACCATTATCGAATTTGCAAACTTTCATCTAAGTATATTAACAAAGTTTGCTGGAAATAGAGAAGAAATGTTTAACCGAGAGTGGAAATTGCAAATTTCCAAATTTAAGGTCTGGCTGCAGTGAAGCGGCATACTTACTTCTCCTGAATCAAGTGTAAATGACTGACACAATTGCTCTATTCTGGATAAAAGAATCACTATTATTAGTTCTCAACTGATCATAGCTAAAAGAACAGAGTATCACAGGTGGAAAGACCAGGTTTTAGGAATGATGCTGCTTTAGCTCTCTCCAGCTTTAACTCTAGGTCTATAATCAAAGATATCTATGTGGGCCATTAAGTGCAGGAGATCCTTCATATAAGCAAGAGGTCTATGTGGACACTGCCCCATATTCCCAACTTTGGGAATCACTTCCTAAATTTGGATAGTATCACAAATCTCAAAGAGAGCTGTTTTGGGGATTTAAATAAACACATCAGACCTGTACTTAAATGCTACAGGCAGCTGGGACAACTAACTTATTATCTTAATGCTCCCTCCCAACTCACAGCCTCGCTGTCTTAAATTTAGGCTAAATTACTAAATATCCTACCAAATACTAAATTGCTAAAACTGTGATTACTAAATATCTTGAAACTTTGAAGGCAACTGAGAACAGTCAACACTATGAATGTTTCAGCTTAAAAGCTGAAAGGTCAAGTGTATTGAAATAGGCTACTACTAACGGAGGATGAAGGTTCTTTTCTGTTAAATAAGCAAATATAACTAAATCAATACAAAACAGATGAGAGAGCCACCTGGCTGAGGTTTGGGGCAAGAAAGACTGCAAACATGATGTGAAATTCATAACTTCTGACTTGAGGGTTTTTAACTCTCTAAGGACAGTGACTGTACGGTTTCACAGACTTGGAGACACATTATGGAAAAGTAGATGTGGAACCTAGAAAATCTCAGTTTTTAGAAGATAATGTGGCAGAAAATTCTAGGAGCTCAGCAGCAGAGGGGAGAGAAACCGTATTTACAAAGGGCTAAAGCTGCCAAGAGAACTGGGGTGAAGAAAACTGGTTTCACTTTGTAATTTGCACATCTTGAACACAGTAATGCAAATGGCTATCAATAATCAAATAAAATGCAAACTATTATTCTCAGACAATGCTTTTACTGGGAAAGCCTTCTCTATTTACACTGAACTTCACTGTATTGTCCAAAAAAATAAAGCAGCTCTTGCTCCCTCAGGGCCTCAATTAGAAAAATTTACTTAAAAATGTATTAATTCAACTAAATTATTAAATTTAATTAATTATTCCAGATATTGCTAGGGCTTAGCATGGACTAGCACAGCGGTTTTATCTTTTTGATCATTCAATCCCTCTTACAGTTAAAGAAACAAAGCATGCCCTCTCTCTCTACAAAAAAATGCATTGTGTACCTCTATGCAATTTATTAGATACTTTCTGGGAAGCTATACATCCAAAGCCTCTATTCCTTCATACACTAAATATTTATTAAATGCTTATTATATGCCAACTACTGTCCAGGTATGGACAAATTTTTATTAGCCTGAGGAGGTTTCTTCACTTGTTGGTATTTGCCCTACCTCCTTAATGAAATTCTTCTGTGAGAGAAAGGTGCAAAAAACATTCAAACATCAAAAGAGTTACACCAATGTAAGGCTTTACAACTGACCACAGGTCAAAGTGTATTCACAAATTAATCTTCATGGACTGGTCAAAATTATGCTTGAGAATGAAAATGTGGTACTGACATATAATGAGTCACTCAATACAGATTTCCTCAGCGTAACTTCTTACACCTCACCTATTTCTCTTTAGGTTTTCCTGAGATTTCTTATTCCATTAGCACTTGTGTTGCACAAGCACGTGAAAGTAAATTTGACAAGAGGCATACCTTTCCTTGAGCTCTCTGGAGGCCCGGAACACCGATGGCAAGCTGCTGACATCCACTTGCACAGTGGTAACCTCGGCAGCTGGGTGGGAGGCAAGCAGATCAGCACGGACAGCCTCCGCTTTGCTCAAATTCCTGCACGCCAAGCACAGGTGAAGTCCATCGTCCTCCTTCAGTAACCGCATGCAGAGGGCTAGGCCAACGCCACTGAGAGGACAATTCAATTATAGAATATGCATTAATTGAGATGGTGCCCAAGAGAGGCATTTCTCTCTGGCTCCGAAGACTGATTTTGTTAACCTTAGCTCCCATCAGGAGCCTAGGGTAGACCAAAAGGACTCAAAAATAATGTAAAGAAGGGGGGATCCCCCCCCAACTCTAATAGTCACTAGCTCAAGACCATGTCCAGTATGTGTTTCTCTCATTCCACAAAAGCTCGATGACGCAAATAGCTGGACTGCAAATGAGAACTGACCTTTAGCATTTCTTTTAAGACAGAGTTTATTCCACCGGTGGTTTTCATTTTACAATGATTATGACACTCATGAAAGTGATTCATTACATCACCAGGAAATATTAAAAACAGCATCTTATTAGAAGTTTCCTGAGTGCATGTTTTACTTTGTTGTCCAGGTTCCTCAAAGACAAGGGCTCTACTACCTGTTGGTGTCACTGCCACTATCAGGAGCACTAGGAATTCCTGATAAGGAATGGATGAATCTTTCAGGAAGAGGTTTAAGTAACATGGCAGGAGGTACAAGTCCCTCTCAGTTACTATGATTGAATAACCAACAGGAAGAGAAAGAATTCTACGTGATTAGAACATAAAAAGAGAAAACAGAAGATGGGTACCAGGAAGGAGAAGCAGGGATGAGCACTTGTGTCAAAGACAAATGACCCACTTCAGAAAGAGCACTGTGAACCCACACAGTAGATGCGGACAGCGGTCAGATCAGGGTAGCTGACAGCAATGGAAACATGTGTAAACGAGTTAGTTTTCTTCCCAGACTTAAGCTGATTCCAGGCAAAGAGCCTAGCACCATCAGCAATCAGTTGGCCCTCCCAACTGAGCATCACATATATTTTTGTTTATTCACCCTCATTTAATAATAGGCCTTTACTATAAATATACAATTGCACATATTATAATATACGCAAAAGAAGCAAACATGCAAAATCAATTCTGACTTATGTGAGCAACTTCAACACAGGAAGCACCATACCAGTTGTTAAGGTCACTCGAGAGAGGACACACAAAAATTCTGTCCATCGCAGACACCTGCCAGGTTTGGCTTAGTTAACATGGAAGTGGCTAGATAACTGCAGGTGAACTAATTTTATTTACTTTTCTTTTT
This sequence comes from Catagonus wagneri, assembly GCA_004024745.2. Lineage (NCBI taxonomy): Eukaryota > Metazoa > Chordata > Mammalia > Artiodactyla > Tayassuidae > Catagonus > Catagonus wagneri. The sequence goes on from PVHT021183515.1 coordinate 3,373,301, forward strand.
TCTTTTTATGGCCACACCTGTGGCATATGGACGTTCCCAGGCTAAGGGCCAAATGGGAGCTGCAGCTGCAGGCTATGCCACAGCCAGGGCAACACAGGATTTGAGCCACATCTGCTACCCAAGCCTCAGTTTGGGGCAATGAAGGATCCTTAACCCACTGAGCAGAACTGAACTCACATCCTCATGGACATTATGTTGGGTTTGTAACCAGCTCAGACACAAGGGGCACTTTGAACTAATTTTAAATACCATTTAACATAGCCTCAGCCTTAATTCCCTCAAAACTCCAAAGCAACAACTAGGAAAGTAGTGTGATTATCCTCCACACACTCTTCACTGAATTGCAAATAAGAACAGGCAATTAGAAGAGACTGAATCCAAATGCCTAACCCTGGAGTAATCACTCACTGGCAGCAATGGTTACTTGCGCTCCTTCCATGCCTTCCAGTTACTTTTCTCTGAGTTTCTGGAGAATATATACTAGGTGTTTAGCACTGTACTTGGAATAAGATTTTCTCTCCCCCTCCCCACTGTTCTAATGCTCATGGACCTTGAATTTATCTAAGGTCGGAAGTCCTGCACAGAAAAAACAGCTGGAGTGATACGCCACCTGGTCACAGCCAAAATGCCAGGCACTGATGGTAAAAAGTGCTGAGAAAGTCAAAGATAGGAAGCTGGCCGAGGTCTGCGTGGCAAGTGCCCTTTCCCTGTATTTCGACAGGATCATCACTGAAACACGGATGTCTTAATGGCGTTCTATTTTTCTTTCCGCTGTCATATTTAACGCAAAACACCAGATACTGAGCACGTTACGGTGCCGGAACGCCTGGCACCCCGTGCAGTGGGGAACCCAGGAGAGAGTGGGACAGGGTCTGAGCTCGAGTTCCCACCGAAGACGGGAGCTCCCGGGTCGGTCAGTGGCGAGTCGTCCCGGCGCGGTACTTAAAGTTCCCTCAGACCCCCGCCCTGCCGACAGGATGCCAAAAGCCTCACCTGCTCGCCCCAGTGACCAACACCACCCTCCGCATCGTCTCGCACTCCAAAGCGGCGCACGCCAAACAGGCGTCCGGAAACGCCTCTCGGAAGCCGTTAGACCCAGGTCCCCGCCCAAGCCACGCCCCCAGCCCTTCAATCAAGGACTGACGAGGCCCCGCCTCCCTTTTGCGTCATCGACTCCGCTGGGCCCTTCCTCTGTCGCAGCCCGCCTTTGGCTCCAGGTGCCTGGGCGGGTATGGAGTGAGATAGGCCGAGGGGTGGAGCCATGTGTCGCACAAGACCTGAGCCAATCCGCGCTCTCCCCGCCCCTCGTGGGCGCAGGTGTCCCGCCCGTGACCCAACACGGCCCGGAAGCCTTTGGCGTTTGCGTAGTTGGGCTTTGCATCCAGTCGGGAGCATTGGAACAGCGGTACCTGGAGCGCACAGGGTCCACACCCTGGCGCCTAAGATTGGCACTTCAATGCAGGAATTCAGAGTATTGGCACCTTATTTTATTTTATTATTTTATTCATGTATGAATTACCGATTTCCAAAACTTGAAATATGTCATGGAATCAGAGAATCTCAGATTCCTTAGGACATAACAGGTCGTGTACTGTAACCTCCTATCTCTTTGTGCTAAAGGACCCTCTTCGTTTTTCCAAGCCATCCTAGATGGAATAGGATGTATTGGAATATACAATAAAAATAAATTCCTAGAAAAATGAAGTAAAAAGAAAAAGGTATACAAAATACAAGCCCCGTTTTTTTTCATTAGAATGAAGGGAGTTGAGTACTCTGCCAGGAGTTCCTATTGTGGCTCAGCAGGTTAAGGATCTGCCATTGTCTCTGTGAGGATGTGACGTTCCATATGCGCAGATGTGGCTGTAAAAAGAAAAAGCAAAAAGAGTACTCTGCCAAACTGTTATAAAAGTTTCTAATGTTTAGGTATTGGATTTACCCTGGGCTGGTAACAATGGGACTGTCACTAATCCAGGCCCAAATTAAGGAACACTGCACTTCATATATCAAACTGTGGAACATACTTTACTTCACAGTCTCTTTCAAAGTTTTAATTCTTTTTGAACAATGATGATTTCTGAAAGATGTAAGACAGATCATTTATATTGGCTTTTGAATATCCTAGAGGTTTTGATTAATTTGATATTAGTTTAGTCTCTGATAACTGTTAAACCAATAAAATTATATTGAAAAAATAAATGTGATTATTAAAGATTTGATTCTTAAATGAATTCTAAAGAGACCACAATTTAACAATATTTTCTGAAAGTCCTAGAATAAAATTAACTTCATATCGGGCCGTGGTCTTGGAATCCTTGCAACTGCCCGGTCACTAGACAGAAGAAAGAACCATAAGTCAGCAACAGAGACATCAATGATTTATTGCATGGGGAATCTTTTATGTCGGAGGCAAAGATCCTGGTGTGACACCTCACTGGGTATGGCCAACAGCAGGCAGGCAGCTGACACTGGCAGCAGTTTTCCTTCACAAGAGAGGAGACTATCAGTAATTGTGGACGTGATGTCAGAAGGGCTCCTTGGTTGCCAGGGACAACCTGGACATTTTTCCAAAGGTCATTGGTTTAGTAACTATTGCAAGGACCGCTGTTCCTTATTGATGGAACAAACACTGGAGTCATTCCCATATGAGGGCTAGAATAGTAGTTATCTGGGGGTTGGGCTGATCATGCGGGTAGTTCCTGATTAAACTTTCAGCGTATGAGAGGGAGGTAGTCATGTGCCTAAGGTAAGTCATGTGCCTGAGGCAGAGCCAGGTGGTGCAGGGCTGTACAGAGAACAAGAGAGCAGCCATGTTGCAAGGCCTGAAAATACACTCTAATCTTTAGAATCTAGACCTAAAGGCTTCTTTTAGAGTGTCCTAGAGCTCAGAGGTGACATGTAAAATGAATAAGAGAGAGGGACACAGAGCCGTGTGACTATCCTACAAAACACTCGTTCCCACAAGGAGGGCCCAGACTCTGGAAATTCAGCATCCCCCCCAGTCTTAGGATGACAACCAGAATAGGACTGACTGTGAGTTAAGTGAAGGTCTGAAGACATCATAGCAAGACCAACAGACTCCTTCCATCGTTATGTCCATCCAAACCAGGTGAGTAAACTTCAGTCTCTTCTTCCTTCTTTCAACTGAAGTTGCTGCTTTCAAGCAACTATTTTTCAAGTTGCTGCTTTTTGCAACCTTTGAAAGATGGGATGACTTCTAGAGGTTCCAGAGAGACCAGGAGAATAGAACACTGTTGAACACATATGTTTAATTTTGTGTTTTAAAAAATATTTTATCACATGTAGGACACTGCTCAATAAGTCATTTTTATTGATAGGTAGGTAGGTATGGCTTTTATTATCCCAAGCTTGTCATCTTGAGTTTGTATTGTTCGTGGTGCTCTTTTCCTGAAAATTAGAAGAAAACATGGTATACAGGGATCACATTTATCCCTGACAAACCTTGTTCCCATGATCAGAACAGTAAATGTAGCAATTCTACCTTTGATTGTCTATCCATTACTTCATATGGTAAATTTGCCTCTACTCTAAACCCTGAATACAATTTCTGGTTTCTTTTATCATGCCTGAAATAGTCCTTAGGCAGAAAAAGATGAGTAAAGGAGTCTTTCGTCTCCATAATAAAGCTCTGTTCTGGGTCCTCATAAACCACTCTAGAACTAATTTGCCTCTGGTTTGCAAACAGGGGAAAAAAACAGCTATCAGGAGGGCCATGTGGCTCTGCTTGTAGATATGTTTTACCTGTCTTTTCTTCATATCACTATACAACCAGGGTGGCCCAAAACTACTTTGAGAGTGAGGTTTTACCTGTTTCATTGGATAGTAAAAGGTCATATGTTGCTAATACATAAGAATTTATTGTTCTGATGGACTCAAGGACCAGAAGATATAAGTGTGTACCTCTCTCTCTCTTTCCTTTTTCTTTCTTTTTCTTTCTTTCTCTATTTCTTTCTTTTCTTTCTTTCCTTCCTTCTTTTCTTTCTTTCTCTTCTTCCTTTCTTTTTCTTTATTTCTGATCCCTTCCTTCCTTCCTTCCTCTCCCCCCTTTCTTTATGACTGCACCTGTGGCATATGAAAGTTCCCAGGCTAGGTGTCAAATCCAAGCTGCAGCTGCAGGCCTATCCACATCCATAGCAACACCAGATCTGAGTCACATCTATGACCTTTGCTGCAGCTTATGACGATTCTGGATCCTTAACCCACTGAGACACAAGAGAAACACTCCTACGTTACTCTTTCAGATACAAAGTGAATATAAACTTATTAAATGTAGATCAATCATTATACTAATCCTCGGCACTTAACAAATGCAGAGTCCTTCAAGATATCGGGTAAAATGTAAAAGAGCAGACATAATCTGCTCTGTCCTCCATAACGAATTATATTTTCAGATATATGCATAATATATACTATAGCTTACCATATACAGATGCAAATGTATCACTCATCCCAAGTGAGTCATCTTTAAAATTTGGCAATAGGTGTTGACAATAGAAATGTACATCTGAACATCTCTGCTGTTCCTGTTTATTTTTTTTTTCCTTCACTCCCAACCCCACTCCTACTACACAGATGCTTGAACCCCTTGGCCTTTAGTCTTGGAATCAAACTAGACATTCTGGGGGTAAAAGGACATTCATGAGTCCTCTAGTTATTTTCTGGGGATTTATATGCATTCCCTTACCCATCATGGTTGTCACTGAAAAAAAAAAGTTCATATTACTTAGAATATTAAAAGTATAAATGTCTTCTTCAGGGACCAGGTAAAACACATGTCATTTCCTACTCTCTCTTTGTTCTGAAAACTGATTCTGTCTTCTGGTTGTTCATAGTTGTTTTGTTTTGTTGGCTGTTTTTTGTATGACTGGGCCGTCTTGAAACAGACTATATTTGAATTTAGAAGGGATTTCTCTGTAACAAGACAACTTTGTAACAACAACAATAAAGGATCCCCAATTCCAGACTAGATTCCCTAGAACTAGACCAATGTGAAAACATAAAACCCCAATCTCTAGTGTGTCTGGATATGCCAGGGTCCAGGATGATTTTCCTCCGAGAAGCCAGGCAACTAATATGTGAGGGGACTCTGTAAACAACCCTCTGTATTATATCCCTCAACAAACAAGCATCCATAGCACATCTACCCCACAACTCTATTCCCACGCCCCATCGCTTCCCCAAAAAGGATATATGGAGGTAAAGTGACAAAGCCCGGAACCTATTTTCACAGAAAGAAGGATCCATTCAGTAGCATATTTCTTTAATCATTGTTATTTACAATTTATCATCTGACAGACTTACAGAGAATAAATAAGAAAAGACAATATACAATTGGTATCTTGTTTCTTTTTCTAATACAGAGAATTTTTATGCATTCTATTTTGGAATGACTAGGATAGGTTTAAGCAGAAATTAAATCAGTTTGCATTTACCCCTTAACAAGACACATCACCCTCCAAAGCCTGTGTAATAAAGCCCAGATGTTTCCTTTTCATAGGAAGTGTGTACCACATTGCTTCAGAAACTCGACCACAGAAAATATTACCAGACGATGGGGTAGAATTGAATATTGTGAATAGTAAAGGACATAAAATAAATAGGCTAGATTGCAAACCCTTGGTGCCTTTGAAGGAATCTGCTCAGTTTTCCATTATTTCGAAGACTCTTTTCAAGAAAACTATTTTTCACTGAAAGTGATCCCCTTTACCCTTCTTGCTTTCCCTCAAGTCTCTTTGCAAATTCTTCCTTGACATGCAGTTGTGAATGTGGGTAAGAACAGACTAGCTTGGGGCTCCCACCTTTCTCCTTTGAAAGCCCGTGAAGGTGTTTAGAGGAGAAACTAAAAATCTTGTTCCAAGTGAGCTCGGTCTGGGACCAGAGTCTCTCCCTGCTCTTGATGATGTGCCCTGTAGAGAATCACCTTGCATTTTTATCTAAATACCACAAAGAATAAGGCATTTCCATACATCAATTTTATCATCAGTAAATATACAAATGAAAGATTACCTCACCAGGTACAAGTCTGGGCACTTTTTCCTTATTTTCCTCATTATGAAAATAAACCCTCTACATCATAGCAAAGCAAGTCTCCCTAAATTCACCCCAGTTATGCCAGATGTCAAGTTTCTGCATCTACCATTTATTCACTCAAAAAACAGCATTCAGCAAATATTTATTAGTACTCACTATATGTTAGGAAATTTACAGGACATGGGGTATGCAGAGCTGAAGACAGGTATAATTTTGTGACCCTTAAACAGGACAGCTTCAAAATGCCATCACAAAACTCAAAGCTGTCATCCGCAGAACCAGAGTTTTAACTCCCCACCCCACCCCTGCCCCAATCCCCGAGGCCAGATTGCTATTGTGTTTGCATTTAATTCAATCCAATATGGCTGTTATTCCATTTAAGAATAGATATTTAGGCAAATGAAACTTCTCTACTATTCTGAGAAGAGTGCTTTATTACACACTGGGGGTCTAGGCCACTGTACTCCATTCCTTCCAACAAGCTACCTCCTGTGCCATTAATGAAGTGCTACCTAACTCTTGACCAAAATACTAGTTTATTCTAAAGAACTCTCTTTGCCACCACACAAAATCAACTGTAGAAACTGCAGAAACCACCTATAATTTCCTGCTATACCTTAGTCTCTAGCTAGCAAACTATGGGTAGGTCTTACTGTCCTTTATGTTGCCTGATTTTTTCTAAGCTGTTCTTGGATCGTTTCAGATTCTGAATAGCTAAACTAGTCAGAAAACATGGAAATGGTCTAGGCAGGATACTGTGCATTGATTTAAAAAAAAAAAAACTAACAAGTTATAACAATATTTTTTTTAGGATTTTGTAGAATCGGATTCAGATAATGTCTTTTCTGATGCATTCAAGCAAGGCCAGGTTACAAACCAGCAAGGGTTAAAAGAAACCAGAAATGAAATGTGTACATGTGATAAACTCGTGAAATCTGAGTAAGGTCTGTAGTTTAGGTAATAGATTTATACCAATGTCAATTTTCTGGTTTGAAAATAGACGATGGTTACGTAATATGTTATCAGTGGGAGAGACTGGTGTTAGGGTAAGGCCACTCTGTACCATTTTTACAACTTCTTGTGAGTCTTAAAGTATTTCAAAACGACAAGTCAAAAAAAAAAAAAAAGGATACAGCCACTAGACAATTACCCACCACATGTCTATTGCCAAGCAATGCTGTTCATTGTAGCAGAGGACTCAAAATGCCAGAAATCAATAACTATTAACCATTCCAGTCTCTTTTCATCTCAATTTAACATTCTGAGACATTTGCCAAGTGGGAAAGACATTCATCTATTTCTATGAAAAACGTTAAATTTTAATTCAGGAGGAAATTCCAGCATAGATCTGGATCTGCATCTTCCAGGAACCTACCATATGCCCTGCCAGAGGTCAGAGGTCTTACTGAAAAGACTAAGATGGCAAATTCCAGGTCTATAAACTCAATTTAGGATCAACAGCTTAATGGCTATATATCAGGAGTACTCTAAACCTTAACTGTGATTTTCTTCATTTTTTGTAATTTTGAGCAAAACAGACGCTATTCTGTTTTAGACTATTTCCTTGCAACATCTTCATCTCTTCCCCTTTTTCAGATACCCCCCTTCTTCTGTTTGCCTCTACTCAAAACATATGGCTTAGCCACACATCCTGGCTTTCTTGTGGGATGTCTGGATGGAACTGCAAAAACACATGGTTCCAACATGGCACGTAGCTCTTGGAGAAGATATCAACCAAGGCTTAGTCTAGTCTATCTTAAACCTATGGTTCCACTGTTTCTCTTTGGCCTCTCTGGGCACAGCAACGATGACTGCTATTTAAAATGGATTTCATTAACAGAAACAAAGAAAGGGAACACAGAACCCCACACACAACCATAAATTCTGCTTCCCTTGGTCTTCATTTCCAAAACAGTACTTGGAAAACCAAGTCCAGTTCAGAGAAAGAGTGTGGATTTCTTCTCATCACCATTAAACCCCAGCATTTGAAATGGTCAGGAACACACGTGTGTTCAGACTGCCACCCTTTCCCACTTCCTCCAAGATGAACACGTCATCAGGTCGTTCCCCGATGGCTGCTTATATATGTTAGTATTCATGATGGACTTCCACCATCCTAAAACCCTGAATAACTTCCTTCCATGTCATATGCTGCATCTGACTTTTCATTTTTAAGAAATATTTTTATAATCTATCTTCCAGAATTTCTTCTTTCTCCATATTCATAGATCTTTTATCCTTAAGACACTTACTTTTTCTGTCCTCTCTCAGCTCTGTCTTCAGAGAGATCAGCTTTCAGCCTTCAGAATGTATTCTCAACTGCACCCCCTGTGTCTATCTTGCTTGCCTAGACCTCCCCAGTCCTTCTCATGCATCCTGTTACCACTTATTACGTAGCCTTCTTTCTAAACCCCACTTGATTCCTCATCCAGTCACATGGACATTCACTCATTCATCCATTACTCCACTTCCATGCAAAGCCTTTTGCAAGACAGCCTTGTATACTTGCGAGAGATCTTCCACAGCTTTAAAACCACATTTCCCTGCTGGATGCCTCTGTCTACTCCACATCTTTTTTGAACACTTATGTGTCTGGACAGCACATCAAGATTTGGACTTAGCTATCAGCACATTAACCAGCAAAAGGATAAACTTAAATTTGACTACTCAAAACCACAGTCTGGACATAAAATCTTTCATGTCTATAAAGGAAGAGGATAACTTCCTAGAAAGGTAACAAAGCCCCACAGTTTTTCATCCCCTTTCCTATCTCCTTTTCTACATAATTCCTGACTTCATTCTTCTAATTTACACTCCAGCTACTCTTAAGTTCTATGTACGAAACCTTCGCCATGCACTCGGTTGGGTGTCTTAGTTTCATGCTGCTAAACTCCGTAGGTATGACCAAGGGAGAAGCCAAACCCGTGTCTGTAAAACAAAAGTCTTAGTGCTGGAAAATGGACCCTTCTTCACCCCCAGAAAAGGATAACTGTACATGATGATACGTATTTACCAGCCACTTGAAATAGATTGCCTTTATGACTCAAGGCCAGGAAAGTGCAGACATACTACTAAGTTCATTTTTAAATATGATTTTTTTTGCTGGGGTCACGAAATGCAGTGTGTGGAGGCAGACTTATAAAAAGAAGTAAGTGGACAGATGTGAGGCAAAGAAAGGGGAAATTACATCTTTCCTCCTGCCACGTAGGAAGTCATGGCCTGGACTGGATGTAGACTTGCCAGAGGTATGTGGGTAAAGGAGAATTAGCTTCAGGCTCTCATTTCAAGTCCCTTTAATTCTAGTGAAATGTGATGATGGACTTTAATGTGTCGACTTGACTAGGACATGTGGTGCCCAGATTAAACATTATTTCCGGTTGTTTCTGTGAGGGTGTTTCCGGATGAGATCAGCCTTTGAGTTGGCAAACTAAGCAAATTGCCCTCTCCGATGTGCGAGGGCATCACCCAATTTGATAAGGGCTGGAATAGAAGGACAAAAGGAAGGGGAATTCTCCCTTTCTGCCTGAATGCTCCAGCTGATGCATCAGTCTTCTCCGCCCTCAACTGGGACTTACCCCACTGGCCCTCTTGTTCTCAGAACTATACCAACCCCAGCTTTCCTGGGTCTCCAGCTTGCAGATGGCAGACTGGGAGTTCTCAGCCTCCATAACTGTATAAACCAATCAATTCCTTATAATAAAATCATTCATATATGTGTGTGTGTACATGTATGTCTGTGTGTGTGTGTGTGTGTGTGTGTGTGTGTGTGTGTATACACATATATATACAAACACAACCTATATTTTTAGTTAGTTCTGTTTCTCCTGAGAACTCTGGATAATACATGAAGTTAAAACTGATCTTGAGAGTATAGAGAGTATGGCAGTCGTGAGCCCTAATACAACATGTCTAGCCCTGTGTATTTCAAATGAGATAATATATGTGGAAACACATGGCAAAGTTTAAACCACTAAACAAGTGACAGGTGTTACTACTACGACTACCGTAATAACTTCCCCACATGATCTCTTTTGCCGACCCCAATTTTCAGAGCAGGAGCCATCCAGATCACTGAGTCCAAATCAATTGTAGATCCAATTATCCAAGTATCAAAATAGGAAGACACTTTAAGACCATCTCATCCTATTGGCTCCAATAAGGAAACAAAAATCCAGAGAGGTAAAGTGACTTGTCCAAGATGTTACACTGGCTTGAGGCCAAAATAAGGTCAAAGCTCCCAAACTGATGTTCTCTCCAAAGTTAGTCCTGGGAGACACTAAACACCAGAGTCTTAAGACAACCATGGGAAAAGGGTATTTGCTAGGGGAAGGAAGATGACCTGCAAAATGAATCTTGAGGGTTGGGGATTTATGCTTCTGCTGTGGCCTGGAGCGTTACTAAAGGCTGAGCAAGAGGAAACACTCAAGTTCCTGAGACACTGTGTATAAGGTGGACTGGGTGAAGGCAACAGAGTAGATCCAAGCAGTTGAGACTATTTCTCTTAACTTTGCAAACTTATTTTGTAATCTTTTCTTGTTTCTCCTCAGCAGAAATTGAGGGTCCCTTCTTCCTGTGGCATCTGAGGGTTAGTGGAGTATGAAAGCTCAGAATCTGTTCTGAGGGCACTCATTTGACAGTGTTATCAGTGCCCATGGATTCTGAAGCCAGAGCTTCAGGCTTCCTTTTCTGCTGGTCATACCATCTCCAAGTCAAGAGCATGAACACTAAGCAGTAGTAATGGGTGCCTCCTCCATCATGCTCTACCTGCTCCTCTCAAGGTCTCTTAGGGCTAGAGGGACATTAAACGTCACCTGCCACAACGACTTACGTTTGAAAACCTACATCTTTCTTGTCCAGCTATTCAGCCTGTATCTGAACCTCTTCGGTGACAAAGAACTTCTCACCTCTGGAGGAAGCCCATTCATCCTTGTCTGTTCTGTTTCTGGTTATGTTTTCCCTCATAAGGAGTAGAAATCAACCTCCCTGTAACTTCCCCTCATTGGTCGTCAGTCAACACTTCAGAAACACTTAGTGCACATCTCCTCCCTACTATACACACCCTTCATATTTATGCCTGAGAAATACAACCCCCAGCCCATGGGTCCCATAGGGGATTCATCCATTAAAAGAGCTGGAAGATTTGGAGAAGATGAACCAAAGGGACTAGGATCAAAATATCGAAACAATGGTTTATACTGACTCAAAAGCAGGCTCTCTCACCAAAACATACACCTGAAAATGTCTGAACAAGATAATAGGATCCTTCTGCAGAAATGAATAGCAACATGTTACCTGCCTTCCACAGGCTTCTTCTCCTGTGTCCATTCTCTATTCAAGAATACTTACATGCACGAGGTACTTTTTTTGCAAATGACAATTCCTGTTCATACAGCCTTGAAGTAGATAATCTTTCCTGTGTACATCCTCTGTATTTCCTACGCATATAGACCACAATCCTGATCCTTACGCAGGAATGAACAAAATACTCATTCCAAGAAGTGGGAGTTTTTCAAGCAAGTAACATTTACACTGCCAGGAAAGGAAAATTCAGGGTTTAGGACATGACTAAGTGCCAGATTAGGAGACTAAACCATCTGTGATTAGTTACTTAATACCATTTCATCAGCTTCTCCATACTTTGCAAGTGTTTTCCTAAGCCTAATTGCATGTTTCCTAAGCCATGAGTATTCTTCAAGTTTTTCTTTCTGAAACCATTTTTAAAAGGTGATATAGAAAAAATATTGTAGCATCTGCACATTTATAAACACGAGCATATTTAACCCTTATAAATTATCTAAATGATCTAGCCTTTGTTAAACAACACTTATGGTATATCAAGTATGATTCTTTACTAGATTTTATCTGCCCTAGGCTTTTTTTTTTCTTTTTTAGTTCTTTAATGTAAAAAAAGTATATATGTGTCAGGGGTAGAGAGTGGGGGAGTGGAGTGGAGGGAGATGAGGGACAGAAAGAGATAAAGGCCAACAGGCCTCTGCTTCTCAGGTCCATTCAATGTCCAGATGGAGTGGCTTAGGCATGGGTGAGTGGTAGGTCTTGTGAGGAGGACCTTGGCCATCAGAATGTCACCATATATTGACAGCATCACTCGTCTCCTTGCTGAAGAAGCAGAAGGTGGATTTCCTGGAAAGAGGGACGGTGCTTGGTTTCTCTTCTCCAGCAGCTGAGCATCAGCTTATACACAGAGTCAGGGCAAATGTCAGGCTGAGGGAGGTAAGTCTTTGGAAACAAAAATGAACAAAAAAAAAAAGAGAATATTAAGAAGGAGGTGGCAAAGAAGACTAGTAGCATCACAGTTTCTTTTGTCATCTCCCCACTTTATTGGACTTGATAACTGAAATGAGTATGGTGTCCATTCCTCCTATTCATGAGAATTCTAAATCATATCCTTCTTTTTCCCATCCCCTTCGTCTTTTCCAGTTCTCTGGAGCAGAATTTCCTGATAGGATACTCTGTGGTCCTTACTATCATGCAAAAACTAAGGGCCTTTTTGGGAGGTTCATTAGATAATTTTAGAAAAAAAAATTCATCTGTTTTGAGCCAACAGATATAAATAAAATCGAAATAATAAATAATTTAAATTATTTGTGCTTTTCAAAGTTGTATAGACTTTCCAAATAACTGAAGTTATGTTTCATAACAATTCTTATTATATTCGTAAAAATTTAGCTTTTATAACATTAAACAAAATAAACTTAAAACCTGTATTTAATTTTAATTATTTACTTCCATTTAGACATGAGATTTCAAGAAAAGTCGTATTTGGGAATTCTTTACAGTTTGTCAAAATAAACTAAAGACAAAAACATCAAATGTATTTTTTTAATTATTGAAATTGCTAGTATAGATTTCTAAGTATTTTCAAAGGAAAATGCAAAGGATTTAAGATTAGCTTAAGCTATGAACCTTAAGTAATATTCCTTTTAGAATCTTCTAAAGTTTTCTCCTGCATTATATATTTTTTACATTTTAGGGCCATACCTGTGGCATATGGAAGTTCCCAGGCTAGGGGTAGAATCAGATCTGCAGCTGCTGGCCTATACCACAGCCACTGCAACATAGGATCCCAGCCACATCTGCAACCTACATCACAGGTCACGGCAACACCAGATCCTTTACCCACAGAGCAAGGCCAGGGATTGAACCGGCATCCTCATGGATAGTAGTCAGGTTTATTACTGATGAGCCACAATGGGAACTCCTGCATTATATCTTTTACATTCAACAAGTTGGTGACATGAACTGTCACATTTTAAAATGAATTAGATCATACATGTATAGTCTAGAGATCATAAAATCCATCTAGCAGCTGATAGTGCTCAGAAATTACTGTCTCTGTTCTAATGTCGAATTTTAAAAATTTGAATACTGAAATTTTAATAGTAAAATGTGAAATAATTAAGTTTTGTAAATGGTAATAAAACGCAAGTTTAATAAATTATGTTTAATAATTTTATATGTTAAATTAAATAATTTTTATCAAAAATGTAAACTTCTGCTTATAGGTGAGAGGCTAACTCAGATATAATGGTAATATTTAGCTTTGGCCTTTGCTTCCATCAAATATTTGGCTTTACTACTCAACCATTTGGTGGCTGATCAAAATATATTTGGTCCACTACTCATATTTAGTGAAAGTAAAAATGATGGACCCTTTTGAACTGAGTATCTACAAATTAATAAGAAAAATCAAATCCCAGAGATTATTAGAAATTAAATTTGCATTAAATGATAAAACAGTATTTTCTTGTGAAATTGAATACATCACATTTGTGTAACTTTTCAGTGCTAAATAAAAAGGTATATAATATCAAGACTATTTGTAATGTGAAGAAGACAAAGGATACAAAGGGGAGAGAAAAACATGTCTTTCTTTGGGGAATGTTTGATCCTCCATTATTTGCCTCACGTAAATTTTTTTCTCCATGTAGAATTTCAGACACTGAATAATAAGATGAGGGAAACTAGAAGGCTTAAAGTACCCAGCCTTGCCTTTAATTCCAAGATATACTAAAATTAGAATCATTGTTATGATGAATAAAATTGTTATTTTCTAATCGAACACAATATTTAATTAGCCATGAGACTTCTAATAGGTCAACCAGATGGCCATGATATATTAACTCAGGAGAAAACAACGTTTTCCTTGGTCCACTCTCTTATCTCATGCTCAAATGAGTAAATTTGTTCTTTGCCACAGTAAGAAAGCAATTACCTCATGACCAAGATAGATAATTTAGATCTTCTGTTACCAAAATATCTACAGAGTAGCAATTAAATTTGAGGACCACTCCCTCTATTTTTAACCTACATATCCTACTATCTCTAGTCACTCCGCTATATTTTGCTTGCTTTGATCTGTTTAAAACACTTTTAATCTTCTGCAATAGCCTTCTCCCTCTTCCTAATGTTATTTTCCTATCTGAAATGCCACACTCCAAGTGTGTACTGTGTCAGGCCACACTGAGGGCTCAGTGCTCCAGCCACCAGCAAGCTTTCAATCCCATTATCTCATGGGAACTTAAAAACTGAGCGACCCAAAGGAATCTTGAGTAGGAACTGAGATTCTTCTAAGCTTGGAAGTCTGGCTTTTCCTGAGTCTACAGAGGCCACAATAGCTGGTGCCTTCCAGGAGCAGCAAGGCTAGGATGCAACCGATGGTCCCTGACATTTAAGTCTAGAAACATTGCTAGACAGTTTAAACCAAACTTAAAACAAATAATTTCCTTATTCACTTTTAAGCTTATGCTTTTGTTTTTACGTTTTTCAACCATGAAGACAAACCACACAGTCTAGTTCAAGAAACAGATTCGATAAGAGAGATAGGGCTTGATTTCCTTGTATCGAGTTGGGAAGAAGCCTAGTGCACGGATATCCAAGGAGGACCTTGGTCTTTCATATCACCTGGATAATTAGCAACAAAATTTTTGGCCTTTTACATTATCTGGATAAGAAGCCAGAAATGAATATCATCCAGGTGGCCCATCTTCCAGCTCAGGCCTGTCCTGCTCAGTAAGAACTTTTCATTCTCTCTCCTTCAAGAGCACCCAAAGCCACATCTCTCCACCCCCAAGTTCTCACCTGCCTCCCTTGGTCTCGGAAGAACTCTCCAGTATTCTCGATGACCTGTTCATCTGACAGCTGAGAATAGGGCTGTTCCTGGCAAAAAGTGAACGTCTCCCACAAAGTCACCCCAAAGGCCCACACATCACTTGCTGTGGTGAATTTGCCCTGTTTAAGTATGGAAGAGAAAATCAGAATAATCTGTGCACAACAAGAGCAGGTTAGAGTTTCATAATCTGGAGTTAACCCTCTTTCACTGCCCAGGGCAGGGAATACTGAAACTGCCAAGATATGCATGGGGAACGTTGAAACGATATCACGAAGTGGTTTCCATGCCAAGCTACAGACCCTTCTCTCATCCTCAGCATCTCAGCTGACATCTACTTTTCTTGTAGGTAAGAGTCAAGGGCTCAAAAGGATGCAGCCATAAGCTATCTGACTCTCCCACTGAGTGTTCTAAGATCAAACTCTGGGATCTACAGGAGCCTTGGGAAAATGCCCCTGAGAAAAGCAAATTTAGAATGGGAAGCCAATGGTTTCTATCTTAGAGGTCCAGGAATCTAGTTTAAGTGCCTATAGTGACTGCCATAGTCTTGCAGGACAAACTAATGAGTAACAGCAATGCGATTCACATGCAATCAACAGGTATTAAATACTTGCATATATTCAGTAAGTATAACACTGAAGTATATGATATTATTTATCTTCATTTTTCAGATCAGAAAGGTGACACAAGAGATGCTTATTAAAACTCTCTGGTTAAGAAGACCACTAGTAATGGAAAAACTGAGATTTAGACCAAAATCTGAAACATCAGGTTTTCTTGCCACACCCATGGTATGTGGAAGTTCCTGGGCCAGGGATAGAACCCATGCCATAGCAGCAACCCAAGCCTCTGCAGTGACAACACCAGATCCTTAACCTGCTGTGCCACAAGGGAACTCCATGAAACTCAGTTGTTTACAACATTACACAATACCTTTAAAGGGAGCAATGCTTAATAACCACATAAAAAAATAGGTAAAGCATGTGTTCCACTTATATAGAGGATAAAGATCTTTATAATGCTTTATATAAACTGATGTATAGCATAGCATTATTCATAACTACAGGAAATTGAAAAGTACTTAAATATCAAATTATAGTGACATCATTAAATTATAGGATATATCCACATAATGGAATATTATGAAGTCATTAAAATCATGTTTTTGGAGTGTCTGTCTTTTTAGGGCCACACCCTCGACGTATGGAGGTTCCCAGGCTAGGGGTCAAATCGGAGCTGCAGCTGCCAGCCTAAACCACAGCCATAGCAATGCGGATGGCGCCGGGTCTGAGACCTACACCACAGCTCAGGGCAACACCAGATCCTTAACCCACTGAGCAAGGCCAGAGATCAAATCTGCGTCCTCATGGATGCTAGTCAGATTGGTTTCCGCTGAGCCACCATGGGAACTCCTCGCTCCATATTTTCTATAGTAAGTATGTTTCATTTTATCAGCAGAAATAGGCACATTTAAAAATAATAATTAGTACACAAAGTAAATCATCTCGAGTCAGAGAAAATATCAAAGTTAACTTATTGTGTCTCCTGCTGTCTTAAGTGTGTCCCTACATTGCATGTGCACCTGCTTGCATGCCAGTTGTTGGGGCAGAGCTCACCAACAAGAAACTCACCAGCAAGATGCTCTCCCAAGACATCCAGCGGATAGGGAGCACTGCCCGGCCCTGAATCCGGTAGTAGTCACCGCTGTACAGGTTTCTGCTCATTCCAAAGTCAGCTATCTTGATGGTATAGTTCTTACCCACTAAGCAGTTTCGTGTGGCCAGGTCTCGATGAACAAAATTAAGAGAGGAAAGGTACTTCATGCCAGATGCAATCTGGGTAGCCATAAACTTCAGGTTGACATAGCTGAAGACATAGAAAAGAAGAGAGAAAGTAGCCTATTGGAAAGAGGAAGCTGTGAAAAGTTCACACTCTATAGTTGTTACCAACGCAATGGGGTTCCAACCTCAACATCACTTCTCTATTTTTTTCTTTTTCTTTTCTTTTTTTTTCTTTTTAGGGCCACAGGCACAGCATATGGAAGTTCCCTAGGCTAGGGGTTGAATCAGAGCTGTAGCTGCTGGCCTACACCACAGCTCACAGCAACACTGGATCCTTAACCCACTGAGCGAGTCCAGGGATGGAACCCATGTCCTAACGGATAATAGTCAGGTTCGTTACCACTGAGCCACAACAGGAACTATTTTTTTTTCATTTTTTTATTTAAGTATGGTTGATTTACAATGTTGTGGTAGTTTCTGCTGTACAACAAAGTGATTCAGTTATCAGTGATCACACATCCATTCTCTTTCAAGATTCTTTTCTCCCCTAGGTTATCAAAGACTATTGGGTAGAGTTCTCTGTGGTACATAGCAGGGAACCCTTCTCTATGCTTCATGAATCTCTTCGCTTTCCCCCAAAGGGCAGCTGCTCCATCATTACCTGCACACGAACCTCCCCCACCATCCCAGAGCACAGATAAACTTTAAGGCTCATTGCCTCCCATCTTCAGATCCTGGATTAGTCTCCTAGACACAGGAAAGAGATGGAAGACCTGGTGTATTTACCTGACAGTGGGTACACTGCTAGAAGAAGAACTGGGGGGCTCATGGCGGGAAAGAAACTGATTGAGATCTCCATTTTCCATGTACTCAGTGATCATGCAGAGGGGGTCGTCAGTGATGCACACAGCTAAGAGACGGATGATGTTCGGGTCCTTGAGCCGGGACATGATCTTTATCTCCTTAAGAAAATCATTCCTTTGGAGGACACAGACACAGATAAATCCAGAGGTGCAAAGAGTTAGAATCAAGAAGGGGAAGAAGACACGGCAAAGTCTAGTCCTGTCCATTATCCCAATTCTTATCTCCCTTTGGATAACCTTTGAGAGGATGGAGAAACTGGTCCTTGGAAACTCTCATTCTACTCATCTTGAAGTACAATGCACCCTTATTCAACTGTAATCTGGGGGGACTCTGACCCATGACATTCACATTCACATTGGCGTCCCTAGTATCCATGATACAGCCCTAGATACATGCAGCTAACTAGTCTTAAAAATAAAATCTTTGACTGGAAATCATATTTGAAGTGCGCTGGGATATTTACCTTTTTTTAAAAAAAAAAAAAAGCCCTGGAGTTATTCTATAAATAAAACAGAGACTTTTTTTTTTATAAAGTGAGTCACCGCTTTCTGGTTTATCTGATAATTTTCAATTTTCTCCTATTGACTTTCCTTAATGCAGGGTGAACCAGAGTCAGTCACACAACACACATTTAATACCCAGTTCAAAACAGAGCTGTTTAAAATTCATGGTGGTAACGTGGGGTCATTTCAAAGGAAGTACTCATTTGGACAAAACTAATAACTGCTTGAGTAGATGATGACAATCACACTTGAGTTACAATTTGGGCTATGGCCTTCCCAGTTACCATATTTGGATTAGTGAGACCACCAGCTCACATTCTCAAAACAACTGAAGCATATCCATTATAAGCCTCCCGTGAGTTTTCTAGGAATCCCAAACTGGAAGTCATACTATATCAGCATAAAATCCTTGACATCAATGTGGTCCTGATGTAACACCTCTCCTCTTTCATGGCCCCTTCAACCTCAAACCAGGGGGTTCCATGGCTTAGGGGGGCCCAGACTGTAAGCCATCCATCATTGCTCAGTTGTAACAGGCAAGGGTAGGACACCAAACCTCATCAAAAAAACATTGGGCAGAGGCTTTGTCACACCTGCATAGATCTGTCCTTTCTTCCTGCTGCCCTCTCCAATCGTGTGCTAAGATTAACATTAGAAATATTCTCTCTCTCTATGGGACCCAGAGGGTGTCAGTTTTCATTCATACCAGTATCCTTAAGATTGAAATGCTCACAGTTAAAATTCCAAAACCTTCACAGTTCTGTTTCATTGCCTTTCTTTCTTCTTCATTCCACATCCTGTCAATGGCAAGACTTTTAATGAAACCCTATCAACCATTCTTGGAATTGATGCTAACTTGAGGAATAGGGATCACAAACTCTCTCTCACTTTGAATATCAGTGAGACAAATCAAGTAAACACAAATGGAGAAATGCATATGTTATGCAGATATGCAGGTTTCTCTGAGACACATATCACCAGCATGCCTCTCTGGGTGAGGATTAACTCACCATTACTGTTATGGAATGGCTGTCAGACAACCGGAGTATGGCTGGAAACTGCAATTTGTGTAGTAAAGGATCCAAGAGATTATTAGCCAGTTTGGAAAACTGCTAAAGGACTGTGGATCCTTTTGCTTTGAGGTCCATGGATACTTTTCCAAGAAGAGGCAACTTCTCATTTGGGGGGGTTGCTGGACATAGAGGAAAAGGAGCATAAAAGAGAAAAAAAAGAGATGAGAATAGGCATGCGGTAAAAAAGCAGAACGGAAGGAGCTTAGCTTAGCAGGAAAGATGTATGCAATTGTGATAAGTTTGCAAGGAGAGGTAAGGACATTCAGGGGTGTGTCTGTGTATAATGACTGAAGAGGTAGGTATTCAGACTCTTGTGTGTGTTGTGGATGCTGGGAAGTACAGTGTTCTACAAAGGGAGTTAGGAAGTTAATTATGTAGTAGCAGATCCAACAGAAAATGCACATTTGTGTTTGAGAGAGATGAGAACAAAGACGAGGACTACTGACCTATCAGAAAAGTAAAACACAGCAATGGAAATGTAAGGCAGCTCACAGGCCTTCCCATCTCAAAAGAAAACAATTACTCAGAAGTTTCCAGAGTGTTCCTGACCCTGAAGACAAAATACATAAAGGAAAATTCAAAACACAGACCACAGACCTGGCATTCTTGTTGGCATCTGCTCGGAGCATTTTCACAGCCACCAGGACAGGCTGGTTGGCACTGACATCTAGGGCAAAATCTTTGTCTTTGAATTTTTCCATTCCCTCCACTTCACAGAGATGAACCTAGACAAAAGTCATCTAGTCTCAGCATCATCATTTCTCCTGAAGATGTCTCAGTACTCTTGCTGGGCATTTCCTAGAGATAAACTACCTCTTACAACTCAGGCAAAATAATCAAAAGACCAATAAGACGATATGGGTAACACATCTTTGACTCAAATAACTGAAAAACAATGGTAAAGTACCCAGCTAGCATATATTACTGCTTTATAAAAGAAATATATACATTGATTGGAACACTAAATATGCAAATGAATCTATAACAGTATTTTATTACACCACAGCCCTCTAGAAAATGTCATTCAGTATAAATGCTTGAACTTTGATTCAAGGAAGTTCAGTTACTGGATTGTGCAAAACATAAGACAATTTCTACTTTGAGGTAATCCCTTAGTATGGGATTAGCATGATCAGTAATCCCTGTGTATTAGTAACAGTATAACAAGCCCATATTTCCAACCCAGGAGAAAGAATGAGTACGTAAAACACCACAAACAGATGCTGTGGACTTTTCTACCTCTACCACCACCAGACCTACACAAGGTTAAAGCATGCCACCCATGTTGGAATCAATAATATATTCTTAGGAAAACAAGTTACACTTGGAGTTTAGAGGGCAGTGTTAAAGAGCTTCCACTGCCACTTAAATCATTGCTTTGAATTCTCAAAAGGCTCATGTGACTGATGTAAGAGTGAAATATTACACTCATCACTGTGAGGGCCATTGAGAAGAGGGCTCCTCCTTATCTTAGTGAGTGATTCACTCCCTAGTGACTGATTCTGGGACCCAAGGCAGGGGCGAGGTTGTTTTTGACCATTTTAAATGTAACTTCCATTAAATGGGGGAAAAAAAAGTGGCTATCAAATAGCAGGATGTTCTTGGACCATTTCTAAAAGATGATCACATCTCTGGGTCCCCACCCTCTGTAACCTATTGTAAAAAAAAAAAATTTAAATATTGAATGTTTTTCAGGATATCTAAGTTAAGTGACTTTCCTGCTTTAAAAACTTCTATATAGAAATCAGGATTCCCAGGAATTTCACAGCTACTTGACAAAGATTGGGTTGACCCAATACTAATCTTCTAGAAGCCAGTGCAAGGAGAGACAATTGAAAGAGACAGTCAGTGTGGATCCACTGCAGATGGGACACTTTGCTCCACTGACCATATTTATTCAACCACTTCCTTTGAGCTAGCAAGGACTGATGGCACCACTCAAAGAATCAACTTACCTCCCCAAACTGGCCTTCTCCTAGCTTCTCTTTGAAAGTTAAGAGTTTCCTGGGGAACTCTTCCACAGCCACATCTTTTCCTGAGAGCAGGTCCATGGTAACGGCAGGCACGGAATAAGTGTTGCCGCCGGTCACCCCTTGGAGGTTCACAATGTCAGCCTCTGCGTAGTGGGGCACGCCGTCAGGCCCACTGGGCTGGACTGGCTTCACAACGCCACTGCAGCCTAGGAAGACAAGGGCAATGAGCCTCATTCCAGGGGGCGTCTCTGGAGATCTCTTCAAGGAAACAATTCTGAGCAGAGGACTAAAACATGCCCCCAAGACAGCCAGCCTATGCCAGGACATTCTTCCTTGGACAGTTGTTTCTCCAGACTCATGGCCTCCAGAATGTAGGCCATCATCTATCCCTTATCCTTCTCTTCACACTCCACGATCGTTAACGGCTCCTTGGCTAATCTTGAGGAATTGTGGTGAAGCTATAGGAAGGCTTGCACTATGTTAGGGTGCGAGTATTAAAGTTTTAGGATTCAGTGGCCTACTTCCTTAATTTCAAGATACTATCACTGATTTAGTAATCTATTTTAGAGATTAGAAACTTTCTGATTATATGATGGAGCGTGATAATGTGAGAAAAAGAATGTATACATGTATGTGTGACTGGGTCACCTTGCTGTACAGTAGAAAATTGATAGAACACTGTAAACCAGCTATGATTGGAAAAAACAAAAATCATTTAAAAAAACTTTCCGATTAAATTTATATGATCTAGCTTAAGATATATCATAATATTAAAAATACATTAAAATAAGAGGGGGGTGTTTTAGACTTCAGAAAATAGGTAAATTACTTTAGTTCAGCCTAGGAAATAAATTACATCTCTTATTCTTTACTGTCTCTGCAAAATTCCTGTAGTTCAATGTGATGCTTCACTGTTTGCTGAACAGTAAATATCACATTAGTTTCCTTTCTTCTTTTGGAAGGACTGCCTTGAAACACCAGTGGGCTCAGAGTTAGTCCTGCTGCTTCTCTAATCAGGTCTCTCCTGAATACCATCAGCCCTCTTCTGCTGACTGGGGTCACTCTTAGGTTGAAGATCTTACAGAAAAGCTGCCCTGAGCCTCTGTGATGACCCAGCATCCTCCAATGTCACTCTGCAGCCCTTTTAAAAAAAAAACACTGGGATGTGAATCTTTTGGGACTGTTTTACCAAAGCAATGGTTTTATTGAGAAAACATAAGAAATACTTACTCTTGTAATAAAACCTTGTGTCAGTCTAATAAATTTTCACCAAAGCGAAATCAAAAAAATTTAGATAACTCATTTATCTAGGTGGCTAAAAATCTAGGGATTCTTAGATGTCTTTAGCTTTATTATTTTTTTCCTCCAGGTCAAATTCAAGTCATAAGCTTACCCCTAATGCTGTTTGACCTTGTGTGAATACTTATTTAAGCCTTCTCACTTTTCTCCTAAGGAAAAATGAGGACATAGGACTAGCTGGGCTGCTTAGTTTCCTCTGCCGTCAGCACCTTAGTAATGCATTCTATTTACTTCCTCCTTCTTCTGCTATGCAGGTCCCTCCAAACATCTGCTATGTGCAGTAGTGCAGGAAGGGTACTCAGATTAGGCTAGGAGCAGCAGCAGACCAAATCTAGAAAGGCCATATAGACTTCTCTAGGCAAGAACTAGGTTTGGTTGAGTAGGAGCCACAGTATCACACCTTCATAAATCTTGTCCCTCAATTCTCTGCCCACTATTTCATCTTCACCTGACTCTTCCTCCCCTGGAGCAAATTCTGGGAGTTTCCGTATCAGCCTAGAGGGCTCCTGGTAGTCAGGACGAAGGGGAAAGATGCGATCGTAAGTGGAGTTGGATTCCTGTTCACTTGGCGATGAGGAGCGGTTATTGTTGAACATGCTGGACTCGCTTGGCAGGGACAGGCTGACTGTCATTTCATCATCCAGCATCCTCCTGGAAGCCTGAAAGAGAAGGAGGGGGAGAAAGACCTGTTGTCACTTGCATTGCTTTTGAATACTAAACAGTTATTTCATCTGAGTGGAAGAGCTGGGTTATGCATAATCACTCCCTCCTCTTCTTAAACCCAGCTCTTCCACTCAGATGAAATAACTGTTTAATATTCAAAAGCAATGCAAGTGACAGCGATGAAGCCTGATTCCACAAATACCTGTGCTGTAGGAACTTAAAATCCCTCATTTCTTCAAAGCAGAATTTGACCTCCAAATGTCTGTACTTCCAGCTTTCATTAACTTCCGTTGAAGTTAATAAGCATTTTTTCATGTGACACCATAAGAACCTATCAGTAGACTGAGATATTCCAAATCTTAGTTTTCAGTGTTTTATTAAATAATGGGTTTTCCTGATGCCATTCAATTGCTTTGATTATGTATAAATATGAATTAAAAAACTCATTACTTAGGAGTTCCAATTGCAGCTCAGTGGTTAAGAATCTGACTAGTGTCCATGAGGATGTGTGTCCCCTGACCTCATTCAGTGGGTTAAAGGATCCGATGTTTCTGTGAGCTGTAGTGTAGGTCACAGACACAGCTTGGATCTGACATCGCTGTAGCTGTGGCATAGGCTGGCAGTTGCAGCTCCAACGATCCCTAACCTGGGAACTTCTATATGCCAAACATGCGGCCCTAAAAAGACATTTAAAAAAAAAAAAAAGCTCATTACTTGACAGATGTGCTGTAACATGATGAATCTATAATTCACCTAATCACTCTGACACTGTAAGGGTCACACTCCTTTTGACCCGTTATTTTCATTAACCAAAAATAAAATGGCTACAAAATAAGAAAGGAATGTTCTAGGTACCTAATTCATTGAATTATACCTAACATAGGAATAAGAAGAATAAAACAACTAATTATTTTGACACACTAGCTAATGTGACCTGTCCCTTCAAAAGTAGAATCTCTAAGTCTCAGTATATGTGACTATTTGGATTTAAATATGTGAAATGTTCTACTCCAACAAACATGCTTCAGGAGATGAATGAAGAAAGTTAGATGCCTACCCCATACCCTAGACTGAGAGGTCTTTTGTTGCAGTAACATCCTCAGTATTGAGCATGGAGTCCAGCACTTAGTAGGTACTCAATAAATATGAGTTAACTCTCCAAAAGAGAGAATTCTGAGAACACCATTTTAAGTATCTTGCAAATGATGTTATAGCATAAAGCTATTTTGAGTAATTAGTTTCAGAGTATATGTGTATGCTTAAAGATTTTCTACAAAAAAACCCCAAAAAACAAAAAACGTTGTCCTTAGGAAGAGGTCCCACGTCATTCCAGAGCACTTTGAGTTATCTTACTCAGGATGTACAAGGATAGAATGAATTTCTTGAATCAAGAACTTTAAGAACCAAGGTAAATATTCAAGGGCAAAATTTTTGTTCTCCCTTTTACATGGAGAGTTCCCAATTCAAAATTCCTCTCCCAGCCCATGAATATATTCTAGTAGGACTCAGAAAAAGACCCAGAGAAAAGAGTGGTAATTTCTGGCTCAAATACAAAGAAAAATAGCTCATTGAGTAGAGAACAGAGACCCGCCCCCAGTTAAAGTGCACTCATAACAGACTATTCGATTAGAATACAGCTTCAGGCTGTCCAATGACCCCTTTAATCCACCAGTTTCTACCACCATCACCCTTTGTTTAGGTACCCAGTATGTTTCAGCATTCTAAAAGAATAAAGGTTTTGATGTTACCTCATCATGCCAGTGGGTGATCTCTCTGTGGATTCTACCTTTCAGCCATCAGTCACTATTTATGGATTGAAAACTTATTTAATTAAAGCATTTTCAGGCTACTGATAGAAGTCTTTGTGGAAAGCAAAGAGATCCTCTCTTCTGTGAAAAATTTCTGCCTAAAGCCCTTAAAATAAACCTCAACTATCTCAGAACCTGAATGTGTAACAGATCAGAAGGAACTAACCGACAGCTACTTCTCTGGGTCATTCCCCTCACTTCTCTTGAGTTCAGCCCCTTTGTTCTTGTCCTAATCACAAAAAGTGTAGGTTCAAGTCCACTGTCATGGTCTTTCAACTCTTCTGATATGTCCTCCACATAGGCATTGGTCTGCTCTGAGAGCCCATCCTCAAACACAGAGGCTTATAAACAGTCAGGCTATACTTTCCCTCCTGATCCCTGTGCTCGGTGGGCACCTCAAAGCCTCTGAGTCCAGAGTATATGTGACTCTTCACAGTCAAAATCCATTTGAACTCAATGACCAGGGAAGACGTCCACATCCAAATGTAGAAATACTTTATCATCAGCAAACCCCAAGAGTATCAGACACTTAGAAGCAGAGTTGCTATCTGGCCTAAAAAACCAAGAAAAGTAATAGATATTCCATCTATGGTGGAATGTATATTTTTCAAAAGTCAATAAATTACAAGACTGAGCATAGAAAATGGTATAGTCATTGTATGACCTTGAATACATCACATTTTCTTGCCAGAAAAACAGTTCAGTAAAACTACCATGCCCAACTTACTGTCATCCAACAAGGTTGAACTAAAATCATAGAAAAAGTATTTGTAGACTATAAAGTGTTAGGCAAATATAAGATAAATTGTACAGATCCATTGGCCTAGACAAAAAGAACCTGATGAGGGACTCAGAAGGTTACATAACCATAACTTTCAAGTACAAAAAGAAGTAGGAATAGAATTGTGAGAGATGTGGCTTAGGTATTAATGAGACTGAATGCTTTTCTACACACACACACACACACACCCCAAAAAATAAACAATCAAGCAGTAAAGGAAGAGAAGGAACAGCATTATCAGAAATTCTAGCTGAGTATCAGCTGTATATCAGAATCACTACTTTTTTAAAAATACAGTTGCCTCACTGCCCCCAAACCCAGTGAATCAGAATCTTCAAGGGAGATACCTAAGTTGAGATTCAATGTGCTGGGAAGAGTTTTTAGAGTTCTCTGGAGAGGTAACCCCAGAGAGAAATTAGAAAATGTGCTTAGCTTATTCTTTTCTGATGTCTATGCCTCTTTGAATCCTCAGTTAACCCTGTAACCATTTATGGTATCTTATAATTTACTCCTGGGGTAATAACCACACAGGAAAAAGATGGAACAGTTTCCTTTTCCATGATTGTTCTGCATTTCCCCACCTTTTCCAGCATTTTCTGCCAGAACTGCCTCCAAAGGATGATGACAATGATGGCCAGGAGGATGAAGATGATGGCCACCAAGCAGCCAATCAGGATTCGAGTGTTGCTGTCATCAACTTTAAGCATTGGATCTATAACCAGGAAAAGAAGGATGAAGAATATTATCATCTTATGGGGCAAGGAAAAGCATGAGGGACTATATGAGCGATAAGGAGGTAGAACTTTTTCCTTCAGGGTAATTCCACATGATACCACCTTAACTCTTGGTCTTGCTACTCTTCTATTACTTTGCTCCTATATTCTACAGTCCTCATCCATGGAACAGCAGCCTCTTCCTACTCATGTATTAAGATTGAATAATGGAGAGGTTTTCCATTCTTTCCAAAATTTTGCCCTTTATACCGCCCCCTAATCATACCTCATGAAAAACAGATGAAGAATTAGTTTCACTCTACATTCTTTGAGACATGCCAGGGTAGCTGAGAGGTCTCTTTAGAGACACCTGATCACCTGTGTCCTAGGTTGCTGGCTTAAACGGCCAGTGACTGTCCAAAGCAATGGATACGCTTTTCAATATTTCTCTCCAATTAGAGAGACTAGCTTTTTTCCCCCATAGACTTTTATGCATTCATTGAGATCCCCACAAAGAGTCTCACATAGAAATATCTCTTTCTCTGTTTCTTTTCCAAGCTTCCTAAATTTGCATAAAGCAGTTGCAACAACATCAGACTCTGCCTCAGCTGAAGAATTACATGAATCATCTAGGAAGAGAGTGAGTTTGGGCCCTTCACCTTGGAGGTGGACTGTTCCACCTTTCCAGAGCTACTCTTCATCCAAACCTCTTACACAGTCTGGTCTTTTCAAATCTCTACCCTTCTTCAATCCTCCAAGATCCCTCCAATTTAATTTTTGTAAACAAGAATCACACATACCATAGGTTGTGGGCGCCACAGGTGACGTGGGCAGGGCTCCAGAGTTGTTGTACATTGCAGCATCTGTTACAAAATAACAGTAAGTTGGAACTGAGGAGAAGACAGTGAGGCGGTGGTTTTTCTGAAGGCAGGTTCTAAGCTAGCACTTTGTTGAAATCAATTTAATGGGTTGCCACTAGACTTTCTTATAAACGAAACTGTATAATATATTAAATTTAAAACATCACCATTCCTCTAAATAGTAAGGGCAACTTTTCTTTTGTAAAATGTTTGCTTAAAGGATTATCTATTATATGTCATGGTACAAAAAAAGTTTAAGAAAGAATCAGAGGGCTGTGGCCACATGTTATCATAAAGCACGCATAAGAAGTAAGACCCCAATTCAGCAAAATGTAGTGAGAATACAATGGGTAAGTAGACATGGAACAGATACAGTGCCAAGATGATCTTTCCTTCAATGAAATTAAATCGTTTTATAAAAGAGTTTTTACTATGCTTCATTGTCCTAGCCCTTTAATTTATAAATTAAGCCTTCATCATTGTAGATAAATTAGGTATCTTTTATGGTGACATTGAAGCTTCTATGACAGATCCAAAAAATGTATTTGATTGATTGACATTGTTAACCAATTTTTCCCTGTGATTTGTCTAATCAAGGGGGTCAAGAATTAGAACATGTATTTCCCTTCTAAGAGAGAGTCCCCCCAAAAATCCTAATTTTTCTTCTTCTTAGCATTATTATACAAATAAGAAAGTATCTGTCATTCACCTTTACTTTTCCTCAGGCTCGAGGGGAAACTAATATTATCATGATATTTAAAGTTCAAGATGTTTCAGGAGTCAAAAACTATAGCCCATTGCTATATATATTTAAGTTTTTTAACACACATCTAAAAATCTGTCTTCTTTAATGTAAATGAGAATGCTATACACAGCAAACATAACTAACACATTGGTCTGACTTGGGTTTACTCATTACATATTTAATCACTTACTGAGAAAATGTTTTTCAAAGTTTTACTCATCAAGAAAATTGAAAATGACACAAATTACATTTTCTATGCCTTTATGTCACAAACAGCACTGTTTAGTTGATCATTTAATATGACATTATTATTCCATTAATAATAACGGAATAATATTATTAATATGACATATCTTATTCCATTTCCCATTAGATAGAAATACAACTTTAAGATGGCTTAAAAATAATCATTCAGGTTATTCTAAACTTTTTAGTTACAAAATTAGCAAATATGCCTTCTATTAATTCCTAAAGCCAAGATTTCAAATAGTCTGCAGAGGGTATCCCTAATGATGGGAATCTACTGTCCTGTAGTTAACACAATGTAATACTTCTTCTGAATATCTAAATTTCTGCTCTTAATAAATACTTCATATAAAATAGTCCATTTACTCTTAGAATAATTTTTTATAATAGAAGGCACTGAAGCCCCAAACTTGTGTTTCTAAACATGTGCTCTATTTCCTTATCAGTACATCTTAATGAGCAAACCACCTTGAAATTTTCTTCTAAAAATCAAATCAGGAAGTGTGGTGTCTTCTGCTTTATCTTTAAAGTAGTCTCTCCTCTTCTCTGACATCATTTTTTGCCTATACTTTTCTCCTCTTAGTCTCAATCCTTTGACACTGTCCATTTAGAATCCACTCTCTAGTGGTCTCTCTCCTTCTGACCACTTGTAATTGGTACCACTTTGAACATACTATGAAAAATCATTGCATAGGTTTTCTATCCCCATCTAAACTGTGATGGTATAGACAGCGTCCTAAATGCCTTTTAACTTTTCAAGATTTTGCACAGTCCCTATTGCTCACTTTGTGGTCTCTAAATAACATTCCCCACTAAAAGGAACCAAAATTTCTTGAGGAAATGGTTGATTCCACATCTGGGGCAGTGAATGCTCAAAATGAGCTTGGAACAACTTCTTCTTTCAGAAAACAAGATGGTTATCAAATCCTTATAGTATCCAACCAAAAGAAGACAGTGCCAGCTTAAAGGTGCTTTCTCTGGCCAAATGCAGGACAATCTGAGTATTAAAAGAACAATAATTATAATTGATTAAAAATACTAAATTTATTTAAAAATGAAGCATAATGAAACTAAAAAGTATAACAAGGATGAAAAACAAAACTTATTAGATACCTCTGAATGTTCCTAGGTTGTCAGTCATTACTTTGAAAATTCACAGAAAAGTTAATCATGTATCCTGCCCTGTCAATGTGAACTTATTTCAGGGTAAACAAGCATATAGAGCATAGTTCTCCTATTCAGAAGAAATTCAGCTAATAAATGAAGAGGGAATAAAAGAATTAGAAAAATCACCATTTAAGACCTCCTAGTGAAATAATTTCAGCAGTGGTTATCAATGGAGGGTAAAACCTAAGGAGAAAGCTCATGGAGGATTTTTCCATGAAAGTCTAATCACCTGAACCTGGAGACCAATCTTAGCACCACTAAAAGTGAGAGATTCTAACATGACACCTCCACAATGAGGCTCAGAATAAAGTACACAGCACTATCTATGAGAAATCTTTGGCAAAAAAAAAAAAATATGTACTGAATCTTGAATCAGATTCACCCGTAGATAGAACCTGCAGTCTACAGGATGGTAGAGGATAGAAGCACCAGTAAAATGACACCCTGAAAAGCAAAAAGCCAAACCAGAATGGAATTTTAAATATCTATTATTTACAGATTAAAAGAGACATCACCTAGGAATATAGTAAGGGAAATACACCAAGAGGACCTTATTATTTAGATCCTAATTCTATTAAGCTAACTGCAGTAAGACATAATTAGAAAACTAGGGAGACTTGAATGTGGACAGGCTGTTATATGATATTAAGGAATTATTTATTAATAAATGCTATTAGATGTGATAATGGCATTATTGTGAAGATAATGTTATTTTCTTAAGTGTGCTAAAATTTTTAGTAATGAAATCAAATAATATGTCAGTTTTGCTTCAAAATACTATTGCAAAAGGGAGGATGACAAAAAAGCCTGATTAAAAAAAATTCAATGGTTAGTAAAGCTAAGTGATGGATGGGGGTTCATTGTTTTCTTTATTCTTGTGTAGACATTTTCATCTACATATTTCAGTAGTGCATAGGTGTGCATCCCCTTAACTGGCTTAACTTACATAAAGGTTTTAATACACGGAACCCATTTTCTTTAATCCTTTATCTTACATCTCTTTTAGATAAATGCATGTGAGCCTCATTGTCTACTTCCACATCCTCATCCCCACCCTTCCACAACTAAACTCATTGCAGAAAAGGTTCCCTCTATCTACCCATAAGAAGCCACCTGTCGAACCCTCCTCCTCTCAGAGACTTGCCAGTGAGAAGTTCTGGGCCCTGCCTTCCTCCCTCACCACCCTGCTCCCACTTCCCCAAGGGGGGCCAAGCTCCCAACCTGACTGGAAGGTGATCTCACTGAACATCATCCAGGTGTCAGCAAAATGGTACTGGCACTTGATGGCACTGGCCATGCGGTGGTGGAGGGGCACCGTGACAAACCGCGCACTGGGGTTCACGTCATCCAGGACAAGCGGGAAGGAGACAGCGTTAGGTTCCCATTCATTGGCCTCAGAGCGGAAGTAGCACTGTACCTCCTTAAAAATCTTCACACCTTTAGCAAACATGTTATTGCAGTGAACCTGGCAGAGAAAGGGACATGTGAGTGACAGATTGACCCTGCTGGGTAAGACTGGAGAAATAGTGCAACCTAACCCGGTAAGATCTTAGACCTGCCAAATTTCTTTGAGCAGCATTCTTGCTAAGTAATTGGTGCTCTGCAGTCTTAGCATTTGTCAGCCAGAAACAAAGGACTTCATTATCTCTCTTAACTAAATTCAGTTTAGGTAAAGTCATTCTGATGAGAGTATCAAGTCTTCTTCATAGATATTTTCTGACATGAGAAAGTCTTGGGAAAGGTAGCTTGTACTCTCTCGCCTGCTGCCATAACTGTCTCATCAGATATTTGTATGGCTTTTAAGGGTCATCGGGAAGATTCCACAACAGCCCCTCTATAGCACCTTGCTATGTGTAACATCCCTCAAACACACAATGTCAGTCAAGTCTTTCATGGTAGTTCAGTAGCACTTCTCTGGCTCAGTCTTAAAGAGAAAATTGGAGACTTGCTGGTCACTATCCCCTGAATTTAAAGACTCCATAGGTTGGAAAAGTATCAATGTCATTCTTGGAATTTATTTGCTGTTTACATTTTATATCTTGCTTAGGCCCTGAAATGTAACCCTTCAGCTGTGTCTTCAGTATTCTCCTTTGGTTTCTGGACAGTCAGCACAGGATTACCAGTCAAAATTTATTTTGAGCTGAGGAAGAAGCAATAATAATCACAGAAACTTAGTGACTGAAGAAACAGAAGTACTTTTAAAGAATGGAATCACGGAATATTAGTATGACTAGAGACTTTAAAAATCACTTAGTCCAGCTCTCTGTGTACTAATGAGGAAACTGGTGCTCAGAGTGCTTTGACCTGCCTGTGGTCAGTCAGCACCAGGATAGGATATAGAACCCTTGGTTCAGTGTTCTTTCCACACATACGCCACATGGAAAGGCAGCAAATCACCTCAACTTTTCCGTTTGGATTTTCCTATAAATGTTAATGATGAAAACATGTGTTAATACCTTCCTTGGGATGAACTGACAGTTCCAGTTTATTGAACACAAGTAAATGGAGCAAGGCTACGAACAAAATCAAAGGAATACCATCTACAACTTCAATAGATTTTTCAGATGTTTTGAAATCTGTGAAGTGTTGGATAAGTAGCCTGTGGGGAAGGCAATAATCTCTCCTACAGATGTTTTGGGAATTCTCCTGGAATGCAAATAAATAGCATAGGATTTCATTCCCCTACAGACTTACATATTAGAATACATTTAAAAATGCATATATATATATGTGTATATATATATTTCAGAAGCTCTTTTATTTTTTCTTGATTAGTCATAAGCTTTTTTCTAATTTTTTCTAATTTTATGTTTTCTCCAAAGATAAACTCTTGGATTAATTATTATTTCTATAGTTTCCTGGATTTAATTAATTGGTTTATTCATGTATCTTTCATGTTAGAATTCAGTGTCTAGTTCATTTGTTTTGTTTTTTTCCCTCCTTTAATAATGAAGAAAATATTCAAAACCATGAATATTATTCCGTATAGTTTTTTTATGCATCCAGTTTGTTTTGTTATACACAATATTTTCATTTTCTAAATGCTCTGTGGATAATTTTTTTAAATGCTATTTTTTTGGAATTTCTCTCACGGCTCAGTGGCTAACATGAGGCTCTAGTATCCATGAGGATGCATTTTCGATCCCTGGCCTTGCTCAGTGGGTTAAGGATCCGTCATTGCCACGAGCTGTGGTGCAGGTTGCAGACATGGCTCAAATCCTGCGTTGCTGTGGCTGTGGTGTAGGCCAGCAGCTGCAGGTCCAAACAGACCCCTAGCCTGGGAACCTCCATATGCCATGGGTGCAGCCCTAAAAAGACAAAAGACAAAAAAGCTTGTTATTTTAAATTATATTCAGGGTGGGGAGGGAAATGGGCAGTAATTTGCCTAGGAAGCAAAAAACTGCTCTCTAGAAGATATCAGTGACCTCAAAGTCACCTTTTACTTTTCATTTGTCTCGGGAAAAATTAAAATATGCTAGAATCCTGTTTGGTTTTGAAAGGACTAGGCTCCTGCGAA
The DNA here is from genome assembly GCA_004024745.2 of Catagonus wagneri. Classification (NCBI taxonomy): domain Eukaryota; kingdom Metazoa; phylum Chordata; class Mammalia; order Artiodactyla; family Tayassuidae; genus Catagonus; species Catagonus wagneri. Next base: position 3,406,469 of record PVHT021183515.1, read on the forward strand.
GTTTCTGGCACCTTCTCATTGCAAAATATGCTTTCGAATAATTTTGACCCCTGATAAGCTAGTTAACCAGGAGCTTCTGGGGACTCGGGAACATAAAAGTCAATTGGCTAAATATTGTAACTTTATGGGAGCGTTAAAATATATTTTATTATTTGTGGGACTAAAAATTCTCCCAATGATTATAAAGGATTGATATACATGCTCATGGGTGATTATTGGGTGTACACATTAGTCAGCAATACAAATAAATTTTTCCTTGAAGCATACACAGTTTTGTTACTGTGCATAATAATACAGAACAGAATAACTGTACTGTTCCCTTCTCCCCCCAAAAAAACCTGTGAAGAATACAGTGTTACAATCACAAACATACTGGCAACTGCCAAAGAGCCATTTGTAAATAACACACCGGCAGACTGGGCATGAGTCAATCCTTCTATTCTCATCATTTAGTTAATAGCTATGAATCCAGTTAGGAGAGATTATCATCTTAACATGTGAGAGTGATGTAATAGACATACATTCACTTTTGATGCCAGGTTTGTGCCAAGAATGACAAATTTTTATTTACTAGGAACCATAACAATAAAACTGTTTCCCTTCTTCAGGGTCCCCACGTCACTCTATAAACCTCCTTTTCCAAATAAATACTCTTCCCCCATTTCTTATTCTTCCCCCCAGAACTTAGCATAGTGTTATGGAAACTCCAAATACTGTGGCTAAATTAATAGCACAGAAGAAGGAATGAATTTAGAAAACTAATACTGAAACTGAGAACTGAGTAGAGAGGCAGAATTACCAATCTGTTGACCACTCATACTATGCAGTCAATTATTAATGGGGAAAAATAACAGACAACCAGGGATCTGTGTGTGACTCGCTTGCTCACTCTCTTGAAGGTTATCTAGGTATCTTCTAAGGCTCCTTTATAAACCAGTAAGAGTTATATGTGAACCACAAAAGCTCTCAGGATTTCCCTTTTACATTCAGCAAAAAGATTTTCTTCTCTACTCTTAAGTACCAATTTTCCTAATCAGGTTTAGTATCCAATTTGGTCACCTTTTGCATGGACTATTCCTCCCTTCCATTGGGATAATGTAAGAGAAAAGGAAAATTACCACTGGAGCTAAGTACCAGGAAATTCACCATATCAACAGAGATGTCCTCAACCCTTGAATCCAGGGTGGACTCCAGGAAAGGCCTTATCTCCGAGAAAAGGGAAATCAGGATTTAAAATCCCTTCCCCAGCTCTTCTCAGGGTTTGCACTTAAAGTGCTGCCACACTTTGTCACCCCTCCCACTCCACCCCCACCCCTAACCCCCAGCTGTGCCTTTTCAAGTCTTTTAGCTTCCATCCAAGTACTCAAAATATTTCCCTATTTCTTTTAACTACTCTGAAATAATAAGCTGATAAGATAGCTTCTCCTATTATATTTAAGACATTGATTTTGTATTGTTTACTCTCTGCCAGGTAAAATATTTACATTTTAATACAGACTTTTAAGTGATGGTTCTTTAGCAAAACAAACAAACAAACACTAATAATTTACTTTTTGAGGACTTAGAACAGACTTGGGTTAAACCCACCCCACCCCAGCCTTGAATCTCATCCATTTGGTAACTGACTCCTCTGACTAGGCAAAGAGTCACAGAAATCCCATAGAGAAAACAAACTGAAACCCTGGGCCTGAGGTCTAGAATCTGGATTTTAGCCCAGCCAGGAGTCATAGCCTTTCCTCCTGCTTGGCTCCAGTTCTTCAAATTTCTGTTTGTGGTTGAGAAAATTCTATTGTATTTTCAGTGTCCTGTTCCTGTCCATCCTCTCTTCTTCCTTCTACCCCAGGTGGCAGAGATATTTATAACTATAAATGGTTAGAGTAGGCAATGAAGGATACCATTTGCTCATTTGCAAACACTTATTGAGCCTGCATGTATTAAACGCCAGGCACATGGGTACAGATATTAGGAAGCAGAGTCACCACTTTGGAGGAACTTGATGTCTAGTAAAAGAACCAGAAACACACACACACACACACACACACACACACATGCACACACACACAGATAAATGATAATAGATAAGGAAACAAAGAACTCTGGGAATAGAAGAGCATGGGATCTTCCATCATGATTTATCAGTGCTGTGACCATGGAGGAAAACCTCAAAGGTGGGATGTGGTTCAAAATACAAAGCCCCTGCTTCTTCCATTGAGAATCAGAGCTGCAGTGAGCCACGCTTACTCACAAGAGTGTGTCCTCTCCCTGCGGTGTACTGGGCAGGTCCATGGAATAACTTCCATGGGCTGCAGTCACTTTTGCCTTTGTGGGCCCCTCCTTCCATAAAACATGTATTAAAGTTATATTTTACAACTGATTTTTAAAAAGATGAAAATAACTTTTGACCCTAAAACTCATTTCTCTTATTCTAGCATTAAAAGAAGCTAAACCATTTTTATGGGCCTTAAAAGTATCGTGCACCTTAGACACTGCAACCACTTGCCTAATGGATATGTTGACTCTGGTGTTAACAACAGCAAAATACGTTGAGAAATAGTGACTCGTCCAACATCCCTATTGACAAGTGAAGAAACGTGCCCAGAAATGGAGTATCTCGCGAAATGCATTGAGCTGGTGAGCCGCAGAATATATATTTGAATCCCATTCTGCTGGTACCACTCCAGGGTTCTTTCCAGCAAGCCTTTCCCCTTCATCATGATTTCAGATTCCACACCTAACTCTACTGACCTTCATAGTAGTAAAATTCCTGATGCGGTCAAATTCAAACATGATCTCGATGTAACCATTGGTGGCACTCTCATTCCTCCAGCCCACGTAGTCATAACCCGGCCACACATGGTACTCATGGGTCTGGGTGAAATCATCCAGGCCTGATACCCCATCTGTCAACTGGCCCAGCCCTTCAGTCATGCTGCTCAGGACAGGAGAGGAGAAATAAAAGGGAGAGAAGAACCTGGAGTTAATTACACATTCATGGAAGAGTTTTCCCCAGTTTCTTCAACCCGGGTTTTGTAAGAGCTGATTATCTTGGAGGTTGAAGAGTTACTTAAACTCCAATATATTTTACAGTACTGATTCATTTATCCTGCCTCAATGGAGAACTATAAATGAATTATACAAAATATGTGATGCGTACCTCTACGATAGAGAAACTTTTAAATATTTTTTATCATTTTCTAGGAAATCTTTCTATTGTACTCTTACCTGTACTTATATACTTAATACAGTAAATCTTTATGTAATGACTCAATATTATCCATTGCATTTGACTAATTAATCCAGTAATGATTAAATGAATGAATGCATGGAATGAACACTAAATGGTGGCACTTGCTCATTACTAAACAAATGGTCCCAGAATTGGCTGGAAATTTTTCTGATTCTCCTTTGACTGCATGTGGTCATTGGTCAATGAATCAATTCCAGAGAAACCACTCATATCTTCTTCTACCCCACATATCCAACAATTTAACTTGATATCAAACTAAAGGGAGGAAAATGGCAACCTCTGCCAAATTTAAACAGTAATTTACATTTAACTTTCATTACATTTGAAGAATACTAGACTCATGGAATAAAATGCATGGATCACACAGCATCTCTGGCATTGGATTTAGTTCTGTTTTCCAGCTTGGCAGCCTTTCCACTTCTGAGTGTGAGGCTCTATTTTGAATGGCTGAGTTTAGCAGAAGCCTGACTGCTGGTTGGGAGGTATGTGCATTGATGAGAATTTGACTATTTGAAGAACATAAAGACAATTCCGTCCTTCTTTTCGCGGAGGGACAGAATAAGAGCTATGGAACGTCTCTCTCCCCAAGCTCTGGAAGATATGTCAGGAGCCTCCTCAGTGAAAAGATTGGGATATTCACCCTCAAACAGTAATTCATGTGACCCTTGACAGTATAGTCAGACCAATGATACGTAAAATTTGTGAATTATGAAAGAATGATCAAGAGTGATTATGCCAGCCTTACAGATACATTTTTAAATATATTTGTTCATTGAAATATGTTTGGCAAATTATAAAATTTGACTGGCCTTATCCACAGTGACCAGAGCCTGGATCTCCCTTCCAAGGTTTTGCCATCTTTTCTTCTCTCTACAGATCAGAAGGCTAGGAGAACATAAGTTTACTTGCAATAAATATATTTCCCATTGTCGCCAGAAAAAAAAAAAAAATCCCCAGGAAAGTCTTAAGAAGAGCAACGCAAATTAAAAGGAATGCATATTCAATTTCTCTTAAATCAAAAAATAATCAAGTGGGGAAGGGATAAGGAAAGAAACTTTCCCCCTTAATTTCATTTACTTCAGAATTGTTAGAATTACTACAAAAGTATATATTTTAGGATATTTTAATTTGAAAAAACAACTTGTGCTACTCTATTTTCAGAGAAGTTGAATTAGGTAACTTTGTATCTTATCACACAGCCACACCCTAACTAGATATCTCATTAGGTCAGTATTTAAGTGGAACCTGCCCGTGTCTAAATTCCTATGATAATTTTATCTTTTCCCTGGGGTTCATCTAGAGACATATTTCCAGTTACCCACCTTATTGCTCTGTTGAATGTCCCATCAATCCCTTAAACTCATATTCCAAACTGAATCCATCATCATCCCTTTATTTTTTCTAAGTTTTATTGAAGTCTAGTTGATTTATAATGTTGTGATAATTTCAACCCTTTCTAAACTAAATCTCTGCCTGGGTTTCCCACTTTTGTCAATTAAACTTCTCTTCCATATTCACTGAAAGTAGCCGGCACATGATAAGAATTCAAAATATGTTTGTTGAGTGAATAAATGTCATCCCTATTGTTTAAGTTACCTAGACTCTCATGTGTCATTGAACCCTTTTTCTCATATTCCTGTCTTGCCCCCTGAATCCAATCAGACTGAAAATATTCCCTAAATGAATATCTCTTTCTAGTCCCCACTCTCACCATCACCATTGGGAACTGGGTCCTTGATTCTTTTCATCTGACAGATTTTGGGATTAGAAAATGTCCCCTTCATCTCCTCTCCTCCCATTCAAATCCAACCTTTGAATGTAGCTTGATTAATCCACCTAAAGCACATTCTTTCTTAGCTTTAAAAATCCTCAGTGTTGATGATTATGATGATGGTGTTGATGAAGAAGAACAACCCCTCCTTCTCTCTTCTTCCTGACCTTGACAGTCAGATTCTTCCAAAACATGACATAATCCAACTTGCTATGCTTCTCATCTATTCTTTTGCTACATAAATATGTCCCATGGTTAACTAAACAGTTTATCTTTCCCAGACATTCCCCTAAACTTTACAACCGTAATTCTTTGGTCTTCATACTATTCCCTCTTTGTTTGTGAAAGTTCTACCCATCTTTTAGGGACATTTTCAGGTTTTATCTCTTCTATTTTGTTTTAACGGGTCCTCCAACCAGATAATAACTTACATGTAAATAGCACCTTACCTTTACAAAATGCTTTTCTAATACATTTTTATCACTTCAGCCTCATAGCAAACAGAAATAATTTTATTACATGAATCCAGGTGTTTTCACTCCCAGGGCTGTGCTTTCCTACTATCACTTCCTTTTTTCTATGAATCCCAAAGCACTGATTATATACCTCTCACTCCTATGCTTGTATCATAGTAATTTAAATCCTGATTTAGCCCCCATTCCTAACTGTGAGCTTCTTAAAGGTAAGATCAATGACTATTTTATTTGACTACCTACTCGATTCCCTGCACAGGGTAGCAGTCGATTAGCAAAGATTTATTGAACTAAACTGAATTCAGTTGATCTCTGATTTCCTCTGTGCCTCGAGTTTATGCCAGGTGGGTGTGGCTAAGTGAAATTATGCCAAGACAGACTCAGTAAAAGGGGAAGAACAGTGACTAAGTAGATGGAAAGGAAGTGACTACAAATAGAAGACTGGATGAGTCAGGTTTTCCCAATGCCCTGGCAGCTGGAGGGCAGTAGTTTGGTCTTTACACCTAAGACAATGGAAGTGCTGTAATGCCACACTCCTCTTCCTGAGACTCACTAATCTCTCTTTATCTCAACAATCATCAACCTCTATCTTCTAGTCTGGACTTCGCTATGATCTGACGTCTCTGCCAGGCTCAATCTTTGCAGACAAAGGCCGCCCTAAGAGAGAAATGTGAAGTGGGGTAGAAGAAGAATGGCAAGACTTGGAGTGAGTTGGGATAGGTGGGAAACCCAACCCTACATTCCTGTGGTATCTGAATATTCTTCCCACCGTGGCTCTCCATTGGTCTTTTTCAGGCCTATCCTTTGGTCCTTCTGCTGTTCTTGGTTCTAGTTTCGACTATAGTCAGGTCATTCTGGTCCTCATTCTTGCTTCCTTTCCTCCCTTCCCTTCTATCTACCTCCTCTGCTATGATTGTCATCTCATCCTAGAAACCTTCCTTGTCTGTTGTAAGCCTTAACAGTCTCCTTCTTTTCAGTTTCTAAAGCATTTATATTTATGGGGTTCATTCTTTCTGAACTTATGTATCTGTCCAATTTATTATACTTATGACCTCAACTCTTCTGGACCTTTGTCTCCGTAAATAAGTTATTATTTGTGTCAGACCATATGTCCTGCTTCGAGGGTCAAAAAAATACGGCTACCATACTTAGAGCCATACCACAAAGTTTAACTCTTACTTTGTATAATTATTTTCCTTGTGATAACATTTTCATCCCAAATTAGACGCTTTGTTCCTTTCAAATAAAGACTATATATTTTACTTCACCTACAACTAAATTTATCTCACAATGCCTAGTATAAAGTCTAAATAAAAATTGGTTTGTTGATTGATTCATTGATTATTGTTCCCAAGCCATGACATAACTGTATTTTCTTTTGGGGGCCATTTTCCCATGTTGATGATTAAAGTTTCCCAGAATTTACCTGTACCCAACAGCTCCATCATAGACAGAATCATTCAGATAAATGATGGAGCCTCCAGGCAGTACAAACTGCTGTCCAGCTGGAGCATTGTATGACACCAAGCCATCTGCCAAGGGAAACACATATATGTCAGTGCCTTTGCAAAAGAGATGCACCTTCTGCTCAGACTAACTATCCCAGGGAGCTACCTGAGGGTTCAAGAGTGCAATCTTGAGCAGTGCGTCCACCTACGACTCAATCTGGGCACACAAGGAGCACTGCTGAGGAGCACTCTTCAGCAGCAGTCAGCAAAGTGACTTGGAATGCTTTATACCAGGTATGGGGCACCAAGTTGCAGATGGATGAATAATATTCCTTACTTTATCCTAACCAAGAGGGAATTACTTCTTGGTGATTAGTAATTCCATCCCTTTTGATTTGGTTGCCTTTATTTCCCAGGGGTTGGGGTTTGTTAGTCAGATCTATAAGCTCTCTCTCTCTAGACACCTACCTAGCCAGACACAGCCATAAAGCTCCACCCTCATGCACACATTCATGGAGTGATCAGTGACTGGTATAAAGCGGACAAATCTAGCCACAATGGGTGGCTCCAAGTCCTTGAGGAAAATGTCATAGGGATTACTATTTCCATCCAACACCTGAGGAGAGAGAAGAGAAAGAGTGAGGAGATGCTATGAAGTTATGCTGACTCTTCTTCATTCTGCAAGTCATATCACTTTGATGGAACCTCTCCTTTTAATTCAAGAAGCAGAATGTGTCCACCCATTTTTCTCAGCAGCCTTGATACTGCTCTCTGTGTCCTCACCCCACCCTCCCTCATCTTGAGTCACACATTTACAACAGCATGCCAGGTCTGTGGACACACATACCTGCTTAGACAATCTGTGTACTTCCTCTTCTAGCCTAGTTCAACATCTTCTCCTGAACATCCCAGGGTTGGGATATCTCTTCTTACCTGTTTGCCATGCCGGTTCCGCCAAGAGATCCAACGAGTGCCATCCCGACTGTAATTGATCTTGTACATGGGGGCAAACTCAATGCCATGGCCCCCTGCATGGCGTCCCTGGGTCCCCACCAGAGTGATAAAGTGCAGGGTGTGCAAGTCAATTTGCAGAAACTCCTTCAGGTCATCAGGTTCCACTGGGATCTCAGGACACCAGGCTCCATCCCCTTCTTCTGAGTCCAGCCTTGAGTGACAGGATTGGAGGGAGAGGAAAGAACTATGAAACCACTGAGTTATTCACTAGTCCCCAGCAAGCAGCTGCCCAGTCCTGAAGGGAGGGAGCAGGCTGGAAGTACAGTCCAGATGGACTCTTTGGGCACTCCCCACCAGTCTGACTGTCACCACTGTGGTCACTTGTGGTCAGCTCCCTCTCCCTGGGGCACCATGAAACCCAGAAGGACTGTCACCAGCAGGGAGTTAGAGCCTTGAGTTGACATGTAGCCTTTATTTCCCATCCTGATCTAGAGATCTCCAGGGAGGTCCCATGTGATGAAACACTTCCTACTCTCTACTCCCTGTCTGGTCATTTTACTTCCCCTCCCCCATTTTCAGCTTCAGCATAACAAGGCTAGCCTGGATATCAAGTTTAGGGGCGGTAAGAGAGGAATCATAAGACTTCCAGTGTCAGCTGGGTAATGCAGTTGCATTTTAACCAGCAAGATGAGTATGACAGCTCAGGAAAAACCTATGGAAACCTATGGTGAGAGTGAGGGGTAAGAATATGTCAGGGAGAAGTAAATAATCTGGTTTCATTTTATTACTGTTTATTACCAGGCTGAGCAACACTGTGAAATCAATCTAAGGTTTATTTTGGGAACCTCTTGCCTCTTTCCCTTTTCCCTGGAATGTTTCTTCTCTCACAGATGACACCTACCCATTGTCACTCTCAGCCCCTCCCAAACAGCACTCTAATCTGTCACACACTAAGACAGAAATCACGGATCAGGTTTACAGAGTTGCTTTTCTTACGAGTGATTCCATTCGAACAGAAAGCAATATTTAACACCAAAAGAACTAGATGCCAGGAAGAAGGTTACTTCCTAACAAGCTGAATAATTTTTGAGGAGGGAGTTGGTTGCTTTAAAGAACCCCTGACACTGGACCACAAGAAACCCACCATACTTTGTTTATGGAGGAGGGTGACCCTTCTACGTGAGTTATCCTAGAGAGAAGGGAAGAATTCGTTGGATGCCTTGCCACCTGTTTAAGGCCTTGATGCTTTACACAATGGATGATGTTTCACAGATAGCCCCTGAGAAGAGGACCAGGTCTCCTAATTCCTAGTGTCCCACCTTGTCTGTGCCTTCCGATATCTACCACACAGTCCACTTCCTGCAGTAGCTCACGATGAGAAGGTGAGATACAGTAAGTCCACTGCATATCAATGAAACTATCTGTTGTGGTGTGTGACTCTATGGCCTCTGTGGTTAGGATGAGGTTGCTATGCTGCTGGGACCCAAATTCTCTACCTGCAAATGTGCAGAGCAGGACAGGCCCACTTGACATTCTTCCCCCATACCCCCAAGCTCCCACCAAGTACCACCCTTCCTCCTTAGCCCCTTGAGTCAATAATTTTATCCAACCTGGAACATAGGTTTTCTTGAGGTATCCATCCTCACCTTCCATATTTGGCAGCAGTAGATTCTGACCACTGACTGGAGGCTGTGATGTCCTCATCTGGAATGTGGCCTCCTGACATGCCCAGAGGATAGCGGCATATGGCTGAACCAGGAGAAAGCAAAGAGAAAAGAGAATAAATGCTTTTATTTTTATTTTCAGAGACCCCGTGCTAGAATTCAATTGATTATTAGACAGGAAAGAGGGACTACATCCCTCTATGACCCCACTTTGACCACTCTGACTCTCTCAGCCTTTTCTTCCTGGCCCTGCCGGCAAATTTATTGGTATTTCACTTTCCAAGCATTGACTCTCAGCCAAACCTACATTTCAATCTGAACTCTGAAAATACTGTGATGTGCTGATTTATTCTTTTACGTGGTAATAACTCCATGGCCCATTCCCATTTCCTTATTAACAGGTAGGTTCTTCTCATCAGTTTTGCAACAGGGTGAGGTATCCTCATAATCAACAGGTAGCTTTTATGTACCATAGCATTTTTTTCTCTAAATAGCTGATTTCATGGAACTATGGAGCAGAGTCAAAAAAAAAAAAATCCCTCCAATGAAGGTATTGAACACACAACTTTGGCCTCCATCAGCACCATGTTTTGGACTCTGGCTAAAAATAACAGCCTCTGGAGATGGACTTCCTCCTCCAGCCAAGATAGAGTAACAAAGACCAAATTTACTTTCCTGGGAGAAACAATCAAAAACAGGAATAGCGTATGAAAAAATTAGGATAGAATATAATGAATATCAGACCACAAAGGGCAGCAATCCCTGAGAGATGGAAAACAAAGATGAGCCCCACAGTCACAACTTACTGCCCTAAGAGAGTGTCCAGGCTATAGCACAGTGGACAAGAACTTGGGCAGAGGCTGGAGGATACTCAGAGCTCAGAAAACAAAGATAAGAGTCTGGAGAGGTCAAGAGGACTACAGATCTCAGAACATGGGATTGCCAATAAGAAACAGGATCCCTATTTAAATTTCAGAAGAGCAATGAATAAATTTTTAGTATAGATACATCCCAAGCAAAAAGGAAAAAAAAATGCCAGGCTGTAAGAGAAGCAGAGAAATAGAACCTACAATAAAGAAATTTTCAATTGATTGAAATTTATTCAGAACTAATATAAAAGTTATAATTGGATAAGAAGAACATTAAAATAGCTACAACTGTATTATGTTAAAAAATATAAGGAGAGCTATCGAGGACATAGAAAAATAGGTAAATCAAATTTCTAGAGAAAAAACTTGAATATGTTAGATAAAATACATTCTATAGGATTAAAAGTAGATTATACATTGGCAGGAAAAAACAGTGAACATAAAGACTATAATAGAAACTGTCCAAAATGAACAATGAAAGAAATAAGAATCAATCAATTAATCAATCAATAAATAAAACATAGAACATTAGCAAGAAGTGGAACAATTTTTAACTTCTAGACATACATGTAAATTGATTCCTTAAAGAAGAGGAGGGAGGAAGACATAAAAGCACTGGGAACTATGTCTAACCATTTGTGATGAATCCATATATGTATGTGTAACCCTGTCACCATGCTGTGCAGCTGGGTATAATGTAAAAATTAAAAGAAAAAGATGGAATTTTTAAATTTGATGAAAACTATAAGCACAAGAAACACAAAGAAAACTATGTTATGTAGCATATCATAACATGCTTGCTTAGGACAAGTGATAAAGAGAAAATCCTAAAAGCATCTAGACCCAAAGAACACGATAAAGGACCAAAAATAGAGATGACAGCAAATTCCTATTCAAAATTGTAATTGTGTGATAAATATATGATTTGTAATGTTATTCATATCTATTTAAGTGGTAATTGGCTATTTAAACAAAATAATAACAACATATTGTGTTTACAACATATACAAAAGTAAAATGAATGACAACAATAGCATAAAGGCTTAAAGGCAAGAAATGGAGATCATCTTGTTGAAAGGTTCTTATACTCTACGTGAAGTGATATATTACTTGAAGATAAACTTTAGTTAAAGATGTAAATTGCAAACTCTAAAGCAAGCACTAAAATAATATTTTAAGACATAGCTAACAAGTCAAGAAAAGATAAAATGGAATCATAAAACTTCAGTTAGTTGAAAAGGAGGCAGAAGAAAAGGAAAGAACATGGGACAAATAGAAAACAAATAGCAAGAATATAGGTTTTAAGTTAACTGTATAAATATTATTATTAAATAGTAAATGGTCTACACATGCTACTTAGAAAGTAGAGACTGTGAGAACAGATTTTTAAAAGAAAAAGCAAGTGTGAACTACGTATAGCCTATGGAAAAACACTTTAAATACAAAAACAGATTAAGTTAGAAGAAAATACGGACGAAATGTACCATTACCATGAAAACTTAAAAGAAAGCTAAAGTGGTTATATTGATATTAGACACAAAATGTTTCAAAATAAGGAATAAAGATGGTATTTCACAGTGATAAAAGGGTCAAGAACACATAATGAATACAATCTTAAGTATTTATACACCTACTAACAGAGATTTACAACAAATGAAGAAAAAATAAATAACCTCAAGAAAAGGACAAATCCACAATTGTTTTTAGATTTTTTGTTTTGTTTTGTTGCCTTTTAGGGCCGTACCTGCAGCATATGGAAATTCCCATGTTAGGGGTCCAGTCAGAGCTGCAGCTGCCAGCCTATGCCATAGCCATAGCAATGTGGGATCCGAGCTGTGTCTGCAACCTATACCACAGCTCACGGCAATGCCAGATCCTTAACTCAATGAGCAAGGCCAGGGACCGAACCCACATCCTCATGGATACTAGTCAGATTCGTTACCACTGAGCCATGACAGGAACTCCCGACAAGTCCACAATTATAGCTACAGATTTCAACTATTGCTCACCTAATTTCTTTTCACATATAGATAGACAACGGTCACATGAAAAGAAATTTAACATCACTAATTATAGGGGAAATGCAAATCAAAACCACAGTGAGATGGCATCTCAAACCTGTTAGAATGGCTATTATCAAAAAGATGTAATCTTTTTCTCAGCTTGAAATAAAGACTCAATCTATTGTATACCTGAAACTAGTATACAGTTATGTCAATTACAACTCAATTTAAAAAATTATATTAGTATTTCCAGATAGAGCAATAAGGTAAAGGAAAAAATAAAATGTACCCAGATGAGAAAGGAAGTAAAACCTTTAATTATAGATAATATGATCAGTTATATAAGAAATCAGATGAAACTACAAAAAAGCTAACTACTATAACTAAAAAATAAGTTCAATAAGGTTTCAGGACATAAGATAAAACAATCAGTTGTGCTTCTATGTACTAGCGGTGAACAATTACAAGTTACGGTAGCAACAAAAAATTACAAAAAATTTAGGGATAAACATGACAAAAGACATGAAAAACTTGTACAGTACCCAACACTGCCAAGATAAACAGCTAAGTAGAGACATAGACTACAATGTTCATGGGTCAAAAGAGTCAATACTATTAAGACGTCCCTTATACTCAACCAAAGTTTCAGAAGGCATACTTGTATAAATGAACGAAATGATTCTAAAATTCATATGGAAACACAAAGACCCCAGAATAGCCAAAACAACTTTGAAAAAGTAGATCGAAGAGGAAGGACTAACATCGGATTTTAAGACATTATGAAGCTACAGAAATCAAGACAGTGTGATATCAGTGTAGAGAGAAATATGTCGATGAAAGATGAAAAAGTCCAGAACTAGACCCATAAATATGTGCACCTATCTTACCCTGCAGCCATTCACTCCTAGGCATTTGTCCAAGAGAAATAAAAGTATACATCCATACAGAGACTTAGGAATGTTCCTAACAGCTTTACTGTAATAGACAAAGGAAACTGGGAAATAATCATATGTCATCAACAGGTAAATGAATAAACAAATTACAATTTGTAATTACAGATTACAAATCCATGCAATGAAATACTACTCAGCAGGACTGGGATTAGAACAAAGGAAGTAATGAGCCTAGGGCGCAAACTGTAAGGAGATGCTCACTCCCAGGGTCCTGGAGTTGCCAGCACTGCCTTTGCAGGATCCTGGGAGTGAGAGCCTCCTTGCATTTTGCACCCTAGGCACCTCCTTTGCTTCACCAGAGTCCCATCTCTGCTACTCAGTAATGTTAAAAAAATGTTCTATCCATATGTGCGACAACACAGATAAATGTCAAAATATGTGTGCTAAGTGAAAAAAGTCAGGCAAAAAGAGTACCTACTGTATGTTTCTATTTATATACAATTCTGGAAAATGAAAACAAGTCAGTCTACAGTAACAGAATGTAGATCAGTGGTTACCTGGGGAAGGGAGGAGTGGGCGAGAGAAATTACAAAGGGGCACAAACTTTTGGCAGTGATGGTTACGTCACTATCTTGATTATAGAGATAATTTCATGGGTTTATATTTAAGTCAAGGCAGATAAAATTGTGCATTTTTACATGTGCAGTTTATAGTATGTCAATTATGTCAGTGAAGCTGTTTTCAAAAAGTAACCTCTGGAATAGGATAAAAGACTGAGATTTTTAATTGTATATTTTCACTTCCCTTTTCAAAGCAGGTATCCAAGGCCCTCCTGTTCCATCACCCCACCCTATGGGGGATTTATGTTTACAAGGCAGAAATAAGAAACTTGTTGATGATGGCTTCCTAGAAAGCTCGCTCCCATTAAAGGACTGTAGGAAGAAGTAGAAGTGGCAGAAAAATAGTGAGACTTCTCTAGACTGGAAGGGGACAGAGGGAGGCAGATTAGAGTGTGGACCAAGCTCCTTTCCTAGAAGTTCCTTGGAGGGGTAGCAAAATGTCAAAGGAAAAATGGTTTCATTGGGCATGGTGCCCAATCTTGGCACAAAACAGGTGAACTGCTGTCCTTAAGAAACATGGTGGGCTTGGAGAAGAAGGTCATCCACCGTAATCATGACGAACTGAAGGCAGGAGGCCCTTCTGCCTATATTTGCACCTAGTAAAGCTCCTGGATTCTTGTTCTGCCCTAGGAAAGGGTAGGATGGCTCTGGGTCAAAGGCCAGCTGACCCTTCAGAAACAGTATGATTAAGCAAAACACTTTATAGTCAGCTTTGGCAAGAAATGTGGCCATTACCCAACTGAAACTCATCTTGTTCTTGTCCACTGCATTTTCCAAGCCAGATTTGAATCAAGAGATGAACATGGGAATTTAGGGTCATTTTGCCTTTTCTTGTCAAATGTATAATTTCTCGATCTGAGGTGACAGGTTCTGCAGATAATCATGATGCTTGAGTCTTAAGTGCAAATCTGAGAGGTTTGGGAAGGAAGCATCAAATCCTCAAAATCTGAACTCTCTGGAATGTGAAATTAAAGGGAGGAGTGAGGATGAGGAAATACTAACACAGGATGCTAATAAGGCCAAAATTACCAATGAATGAGGTCAATGTACACTTCACAGTCACACACAGGGCAGGTCCTCTCTTCTGCTCCATCCCATCATGCAGCAAGAGCCACACCCTGACTCAAGTTCTGCTCTGACTCCCTCCTTGAAGCTTCTCCTACACGTTGTTGTGTGTGCTAAGTGTTTGGGTCCTTAGCATGTGACTTAATGGGCAAGGAGAGACTTCTGGAGGCCTTCACCCCACATGCCCTGTCCAGTTTACCAGAGCACCTGCCTTGGCATTTGGGACACAAGCCCAGCTACTAGTTAAGTAGAACTTTGCTTTCGCTTTTCCACTGTCCCCTGTGTGTATATTTTCCTCAGGGACTCCCCAGGGAGGGGATATGGCTGATCAAGGCAGGCACTCCTGACTCCTTTGGCTATTTCCATGTCATAGTGTCCTCAATTGCCATCTTGATCCCTAAAATGCAATTCTTCACAATGTGAAAATTGCTGTCCAATTGCCTACCTCTTTTTTCCTCTTCCAATAACCTGATATGGTAGGCAGGCCACGTGCTATTATTTTCAAATTATATGTGAGGAAAACAGAACACAGTTATTAAGTAGTAGGGGTTTGACTTAGATCACATTTCTGAGTCCTAATACAAAGTGCACCAGACTGACCCCTCCACTTTAACCGAAAGAGTGACCTGAGGCAAGATGTCACTCCATGGATGCAGGAGGCTGATGGCAGCTCTGCAGAACAGTAAGAGAGCTGCTCTCTGGATACTCCCTCCCTTCTGAAACCAAAGCTTTCTTCCCGAACCCAGTCCTGTCTCCAATGTGGTAATTTACCTGTTTGTTATTGCCTTCCAACTTCCTCGTTTTCTTTTAAATCCTATTTTTATTCACTTATTAAGGGGAATTTTATGGGGTTACAATAGCAAACAAAACAAAGTGCCTTTTGTCACAGACTTTTCATTGTAGGGTGGGGGAGAAGGCAATAAACAAATATTTAACATGAGAGAAGATGGTAAATTCTGCGAGGAAATTAAAGTACAGAAAGGGAGCAGGTGTTCTTTTAAGTAAAGAGATCAGGAAGCCCTCTGAAATAGGGTGACTGAGCAGAGATCTCAGTGAAGGAAGACAGAAAGGTCACTCTAGATGGAAGCAGGCTTCATGTAATGGGAACAGGAAGTGCAAGGAAAGAGCATTCTTGGTTGTTTGAGGTAAGGCAAGGAGGTCTGTGTACCTGCAGTGAGAAGACTAGCTCAAGTTGTTATCTAGCATTCTCATTCTGCAGTCTAATGAACTTGTACTCAATTAAAGTAAGCAATTTTTTTGGCCATGCCCACTGCATGCAGAAGTTCTTGGGTCAGGGATCAGACCCG
Source organism: Catagonus wagneri (assembly GCA_004024745.2). Lineage (NCBI taxonomy): Eukaryota > Metazoa > Chordata > Mammalia > Artiodactyla > Tayassuidae > Catagonus > Catagonus wagneri. The sequence goes on from PVHT021183515.1 coordinate 3,422,783, forward strand.
TGCCACAGCAGTGACCACCAGATCCTCAAACTGCTGAGCCACCAGGGAACTCCTAAAGTAAGTATTTTTGAGGGAAGATAGTACCAGTTCCAGTAAACGTCTCCTTTTTCTGATGTCTGACATTTTCAATTATCTCTCTTACAGCACTAGGCACATACTGCTTTGGAAAGTGACTTATATGTATGTCCCATCTGCCCTTAGGATGGAAAGCTTTGGGGAAAAAAATAAAAGGACTGTGTCTTGTTCATTTTTATTTCTTTTATTTCTCAGTGCACATCTGGGGAGAGAATATGTACTTAAAAAACTTTTATGGAAAACAGAAGCTAAACCTTTGAGATAGATCTAGATCAGGAGTAAGAATAAAGTTGAGTAAAATAATCTCCCTCCAAAACTCATTCCGCAGCCTCTTCCATTTCAGCAAACTCCATTCTTCCAATTATTTGAGCTGAAAATCTTGAGGCCCACCCGTGGCTCTTTTCAGACTTCATATCCACTCCATCAGCCAAAAGAAAATCCTGTTAAAAATGTGCCTGTGTGCCACCTACATTTTGCCTATATTGTCCTACCATTCTAGGTCAATTCACTGTCACCAGGAACAGAAAGAATCTCCTGACTGGCCTCCCTTTGTCCATCTGGCTCCAAGTCTCTACTAAAATATAAATTAGATCACGTAACCCTTCTGCTCAAACCATTCCATTAACTTTGCATATCCTTCACAGAATAAAACTCAAAATCCTTACACATAACCTGTCCCCTGACTGTCTCCTCCCCACACTCTGTCAGTCACTGGCCTCTTTGCTGTTCCTTAAACCCATTTTGTGCTGCTTCTTCAGAAATCAGCATTTATTGTTGAAGTATTTAATTTAATAACATAATCATCTTCACAGGGTGGAGGAAAAAGAAGTGGAATACCACAGTTTCCACTATTTTTTTTTTCACATTACATCTCGAAAATCTGAAAGCAACTTGCAAGCAAAGGGTGACTCATCTTGTTTAACTGTCAGTATTTTCTTTCCTTAGAGGCACATAAAGTAATGATACATCTTAGTGTCAGCAGTTCCTTATATTCAGTGAAATATGGTAATAATAGTATCTATTTAGAAACATGCATCAAGTGTCAGGCATTAAGATAAGCATTTTCTCATTCATTATTTCAGGTGTCCCATGTGTTACCCATTTTACTGGCAAGAGTTTTAATAACCTCCTAAGACCTTTCGTTGAGTAAATACTAATTCAGATTAGACTCTGACTCTAGAAACCGTGACCTCACTGAACCACATAACCTCTGAAAACCAAAAGATTTCAAATTCACTCCTGGCTCTACCATTTAAACCACGTGGAATCAGAGCAAATGCCATTCCCTCCTGGGGTCTCCATTTTCTCACATGGAGAGCAAAGGAGCGGGAAGAGATGTTTCCTAAGGCAGTGGATCCCAAAAGCCAGTGCATGGGACACTTGTTTTAGAAAATAGTTTGGAAGGGTCTAGAATACATATGTGTGAGCCTCCTCTTAGAGATTTTTTTCCTTTGGCAGATCTGAAACAGAGCCCAGGAACCTATTTCTAAGGTTTCCTGGGTGATTCTGCTGGGCAGCCAGTCTTGGGAACCACACTGCTCCCGACCCCTTCCAGGCTGGACACAAAATGATTCTCTCGGGCCATGCTGGACAGCCAGAGAAATCCTCATTCACAGTCCCACTGGGCTTTCATTCCTGGCTATCATGTATCTCTAGTCACTGAGCCATGAGTGTAATGAGAACTGCTTCCCGGAACATCTAAAGTAAACCAGAAATGGGAAAGGAGGGTCGCATGGGGTGAATCATGACATTGTTGCAAATAACTTCCTCACCAAGGCACTGCTTATCCTGGGAACAGCAACCAAGAAGTTTCAACAGAGCTGTTGCTGCTGTAGCTGCCCTCATGAGACATTTCAGTCCCTTTATATTTCCTGAGCTCAGGAATCCTTCCTATTTCGTGTTATCACTAAACTCAAACAGGAATGTTCCCTATTTAACAGAGAGAGAGGGAGAGAAAGAGAGAGTGAGATTCTACCTAGGATAGTCCATTTGCTGTAAAGAAGATACAGCAAACTTCCAATTCCCTTCCCAAAGGCGCTGTTCTCCTTATTTATCATTGTGTGAGAGCTGTGGTCCTCCAAGCGTGCTCCTAGGACCAACAGCATCACCCTCACTTGGGAACTTGTTAGAAAGGCAAATTCTCCATCCCCACCCCAGACCTACTGGATCAGACACTCTGAGGATGGATCCCGGCAAACTAGGTTCTCGCCAGTCCTCCAGGTGACTGGTGCACACTCATGTCTGACAATTAAAGGAACTGGGGGATGAGATGAGGCTTCAGTTCTCCACATAAACAGAACACCAAATGTGTCTCCTCATCCTCTCCAACCCTTCCATCGCACAAAAGGGTTTAAGTCTACTGTCTGTGGACAGCTGGGTGGCAACCACACTGATGAAAACTAGATGAGCTCTCCCTGAGTCAAGAGGGGTTCTCTGAACCCTGCCTGGAGACCAATAGAGAGTTCTTGGAGGGAAGGAATTCAGGATGATAGGTGACATGTTAATCTCGCTAAGAGGCAATCAAGGTGAGGGGGGGGGGATGCAAACTTGGCCTCTGAGAAGCATCTAGTGCATCAGCAAACCCCACAGATTTACCTCCTGAAAAGTTCTTCAGTCCAGCTATCTCTCTCCTTCCCCACTCCTCCCATGCAGAGACCAACCTCCACCCTCCAACCACCCCACCCCTGTCTGAACCACTCCAATACTTCTTTTTTTTTTCTATTGAGGTTTATTTTTATCTTTTATTTTTTAAATTGTTATTATAGTTGATTTACAATGTTCTGTCATTTCTGCTGCACAGAAAAGTGACTAGTTATTCATATATATATATATATATATATATATACATATATATATGTGTATATAATATACATCTTTTTTCTCACATTATCCTCTATCATGTTCCCTCACAAGTGATTAAGTGATTGGATATAGTTCCCTGGGCTTTACCGTAGGATCTCATTGCTTATCCACACCAAATGCAACAGTTTGCATCTACTAACTCCAAATTCCACTCCCTCCCCCTCCCCCTCGGCAACCACAAATCTGTTCTCCATGTCCATGGGTTTGTTTCTTTTCTGTAGATAGGTTCATTTGTGCCATATATTACATTTCAGGTATAAGTGATATCATATGGCATTTGTCTTTCTCTTTCTAACTTACTCCAATGCCTTCTAGCTCTTCTTCCAGGTTCCACTATTGTCCACTCTCCACAGAGTAGCCCAAGGGAACTTCCTAAAGCCTTATTGTAACACGAACCTTCTAACAGTTTCCCCATTCTTCTTAGTAGAATGTGATCCATGGGGCCTACATGATCGGGCCTCAGGCTACCTGCTTCTCTGGCCTTGTCTTGGGCCATCCCAGATCTTCGATCTTTAAATTCCAGTAAGCTGGTCTTATTTCAACTTCACAAAGGTACAAGGACCTTCCAGCCTCAAGGTCTCTCTAAATATGATGCTCCCTTTGCCTGGAATGTTCTTCCTTTCCCCTCCTTTACCTGATAACTTCTGTTCATCCTCTAGCTCTCAGACCACCCCTCCCTCAGGGAATTCCTCTGCACCCCCAATTAAATTAGAAATCTTGGAAGTTCCCATCATGGGACGGGGGAAACAAATCCAACTAGTATCCATGAGGATGCGAGTTTAATCCTGGGCCTCGCTCAGTGGGTCAGCGATCCAGTGTTGCCATAGGCTGTACTATAGGTCGCAGACGTGGCTTGAATCCTCATTGCTGTGGCTGTGGTGTAGGCTTGCAGCTATAGCTCAGATTCAACCCCTGGCCTGGGAATTTCTGTATGCCATGGGTGCAGCCCTAAAAAGCAAAATAAATAAATAAATAAATAAATAAATAAGAAAAGAAAGGAAAGGAAATCTCTTTAAATGCACTTATAACACACTGCTTTTCTTTGATAGCCCCTTTCACATTTGTGGTATAAAGAGCTGTTCATTTAATTTTGGTCTCCCCACTCAATAGTACATGTTCTGAAGGCAGGGAGCCTGTATATCTTTCTCTGTTTTCTCTCCAGTTTCTAGTAGGGTGTCTGGCATTAACTAAGTGCTCAATAAATATGTCTTGAAAATGTGATAAAAGAAGAGTTCTCTGTTGTTCTTTATTATTAGGACTTAAAGACAAAAGCCTGGAAAGTTAGGGAAGGATACCCTCAACTAATGAAATTTAACCAGGCAGCAGACAGCTGAGACGTCTTGTAAGTCTGAGTTATTACATACTTTCTTGCAATCTATCTTTTTGTTCATGAATTTAATAAATGTATTTATTTTCTCTTTTTGTTCATGGATTTAATAGGTGTATTTATTTAATAACTGTTCATGTATTTGTTTAATAAATAAGTTCCTGCTAGGTGTCAGGTACTATTCTGAAGATATGGTAGTGAACATGACAAATAAAATGATTCTTACATTCTGGGAGGGGAGACAGACAAAAGGCTAGATTTTAATAATCAAAGAGGAAACCTGTCTATTTAACAATAGCTATTATTAGCTATTACTAAATCAGGTAGTGTGACAACACTATGGAAAACACTAAAGAATGGTATGGGCATAAAAACGATAATGGGGGAAATGAGGAGGTCTTTTACTTTTTTTATTTTTTATTTATTTATTTTTTTCTTTCTGCCTTATCTAGGGCCGCACCCACGGCATATGGAGGTTCCCAGGCTAGGGGTCTAACAGGAGCTGTAGCTGCCGGCCTTCGCCACAGCCACAGCAATGCGGGGATCTGAGCCGCGTCTGCAACCTACACCACAGCTCACGGCAACGCCAGATCCTTAACCCACTGAGCAAGGCCAGGGATCAAACCTGCAACCTCATAGATTTTAGTCGGATTCATAAACCACTGAGCCACAACGGGAACTCCTGAGGACTTCTTTTAGGTATCAACTTTCACCAGGAGCTTTGTTTTACTTGTTCACCTCCTTATCAAAACTGTAAGCAATTTTGAGAATAGTAATCATATCAGATTCTTTCTTTTCCCCTTCACCGTCTGCCAACACAAAGCACCATTAGATGATCAACCCACATTTGCCAAATACATAAGCAGACAAAGCGGTAGAGAGATAGGTAGGTGGATGGAAGGGTGAATGCAAGAATGAATGGAGACTGTGAACTTCACCACATGCTGAATTCTTCAGAGCAGCTGCTATAATTGATTCATTTCTCTGCCTCCCAAAGTGCCTGGCCATAGAAGGTACTCAGCCCACGTTTGAAAAACTACACTGCTCAGCAGGGTATTCAGGGGGCAGTGCTTTCTCCAAGGAGGGTCAAGTTTTGTCAGAGTGAATGCCAACTTGTTGCCAGCTCACAGCAACGTCCAGAGGACAGTGAGCAGCAGGGATGCTCTTTCAAGGGCTTTGTGGGCATGTGCATGAAAGGAAGAGAAGTTCTGACATGAGTATTAGTCAGTGGAGGATCCCCAGATCGAGCCAGAGTTAGGCTCTGGGCCCCACGTATTATAAATCTTCTTCAGACAATGGAGTGGGGCTGGTGGTCTACAAGTTGAGACCAAGGAATATAAGGATGAGGAAAGGGAATTCAGGGACAAGAGCCAGTAAAGCAGCCATTAGGGAAAGTTTCTTGATGAATCAATATTCCCAGGGGCCTCACGGAAAGGACACAGGAAAATAGGCAAGCTGATCTTGGACGGCCTTTCTCATCCTAGTGGGTCTTTGGAACCAGGATGAACCTTGGCCCAGGGCAACCAACGTGGCACTTCTCAGCAGTACCAGTGTGGTTTTCCTATTGACTATGTCTATTTTTGGTAAACTTCTGTAGAAGGGATTCCAGCCAATAGCGAAGACGGAACTGCCAAGTAGGCCCGAGTCCTAAATGTCAGGTCCCCTTCTTTCCCCCAATGCCACTTTATCATTTATCAGAACCCATCAATCTTCCTCTGAGCTCCACCTCATGAGATAGAAAGCAGCATCAAAAGGCAGAAAATAGCAAGGGGAGCAAGAGAACTTGCAGCAAAGTACCACCTGATTTTGCCTGCTGAGTTGCCTTGGTGGTTTCCTGACGCTTCCGCTGTCCACCAATCTCCTGGACAGAGCAGCCAACTCACTTGTCCAGTTTCCCAGAGTGGAAAACTACCAGCACTGGCTGCTGCATGCCCAGGCGGGAGCTCGGTCCATCCTGAGCTCTGGTAGGGCCTGGCAGGCAGGCTGAGGAAAAGCAGCTGCCACCAGGCCCCAGCTTCCAAGAATTACTTTCACACTGTGCTGCCAAAGTTGGGAGCCTGAAAGGGCTGCTTGTTCCATGATGTTTACCATCTCACTGTTAGTTCCAGACCACAGGCTCCCCCGTCAATGAGTGTCCTATATGCAGCTTCCAGGAAAACACACACATGAGGCCTGGGGCAAGGAAAGCCAACAGCTGGGCCTCTTTGGACCCAGAGAAGATACGACTGACTGACAGAGGTGGGGGTGGGGAACTGTGTGTGCAGTTACGAGGGTCAGCTCGGGGGCCCAAGACAGTCCATGGCCTAAAGGAACATCTGGACCGTAAAGCTTTAGAGCCAGGACTTTAGGAAACCAGTCCCTCCGATAGCTCCATGTTAAATATCAGAGCTTCTGAGGCCAGAGAGGTGAACTGACTTACTCAAGGATGCACAACTGACTAGTGTAATCAGGACTGAAATTCAGATCTCCTGATCCCTGGTTCCTCCTTCATCAAACCCTGGCCACCCTGACCTAGTTTTTCTAGCTCAAGAGGGAATAAGGTGACAGGATTAAAGTGTTAATTTGGGCCCCTTCTCTCCACAAGCTCTAGCAGGCTACTTCAGACTGGATCACTGTGCAGGCACATATATACATAACGGGATCTTGCTAGGTGCCCAGGAAAATCATTGGGGTCCCTAGAGGTACAATGAGGCTATTTTGCCAAGACCTCTTTTGCCCATCTTGAAATTTCGTTTAAGAATAGCCCTCTATAGGACCTGCCATATAGCACAGGTAACTCTAATCAATATTCTGTGATAATTTATATGGGAAAAGAATCTGCAAAAGAATGGATATGTGTATGCAGGTAACAGAATTACCTTGTCATGCAGCAGAAACTATCACAACACTGTAAATCAGCTATACTTCCATAATTTTTTTCTAAAATAAAAAAAAAAGAAAAGAATAGCCCTTTACAATTTCAGTTTTCCTAAAAGCCCAAGATACTTTCCAGAAACAAATATTACAGGGCTCCAGAAGAGGGGTCCCAAAGCTGTACTGGATTTTTTGTGACTGAGATGAGGGTCAGACAAGATATACTCCTGGTTAACAAAGTCAGTAAAGGCCTCATAGTAAAAATAGTGTGCCCTTTCCTTCAACAAGGAGGCAAGTGGAAGAGACAGTTGGGTAACCATGGGTTAAGAGTTGAGAAGGAAGCTGAGGCATGGATTAGAATCATCACAGATCCATGCTTAAAACTTGATTCTGCTATTTCCAAATTGTGGAACCCCAAGACAAGTTACTAAGCCTTTCTGCACTTCAGTCTCCTCACCCTCAATAACACTGCCAAGCAGGCTTTTTGTAAGGATTTAATACACTATGTACAAAGAACTTAGCAGACTTCATGGGGGGCAATAGGGATCAATAAATAATACCTAAGAAAAAGAGAGGGGATCATTTGTTTTAAATATTACATTCACTCTTTCTTAAGCAATTCAGAGGTTTTACGGCCTTAGGAAGGTTTCTTAAGCCTTTGGCCTCTCAGTTTAATGACAATGATAGTACTTGTTTATAAGAATACTGTAAGAAGATATGAGTAAACATATGTCAAGTACTTAGATAGTAATGTTTAGAGCAGAGCAATGCTTAGAGCAGTAGCATTTAATAAAGGTTAGATGTTATTTATTTTTAGATTTTTTTACTCTAATTCACTCTAAAAAATGATTGGAGTTGGATTCCGAAGCTGCATAAGATACCAAGTAAATAAACAATCAAGTAAATGAAGGTATGTAGGTAAAGAAAAAAAAAATAGGGACAAATCAAAGCTAGGACTAAATCCCAAAATATATTACATTTGGTTCTTTACTGTTTGCTGGGGATAGTCCTCACATTTGCCTCTGAGCTTCCTACTAGCCAGTTCAAAAAGCAAAGTATAATCAGTTAACGTGAATCACACGGGCAACAAAGTAAAAGTTAAATTCTAATTTCTGTTTCCTGGTGGGCTGGAGTAGCTTGTAGTAATCAGTGCTCCCCCTGACGATAACTAGGAGAGCTAGATAAAATTAAAAAATCATCTACTTGATGGCATCTGATGGCTGCTGAGGTTGGGAGAACAGAGGCACTGCCGCTTCGGAAAAGGGAGAATCCGTAGTCGTATTTAGCCACCTGTCAACTAGAATAAGGACAAGAGACTGACTCTGGGCTTTGCACCAGCAGGGGGTCACTGCAGGACAAAATCTCAGAGCTTTTGAGGTAGACCTGGGATCCTTCTAGCAGGCAGCTTATTTTCTTGCTCAGCACATTTGCCAAGTGTTGGAGCTGTGTAGAGAGGCAGTGTAGAAACCTAAGGAGAAACCCTCGGAAAGACTGAGCTGAGTTTTTGAGTGTGACAAAACAAAGATTAGAGTCCAGTACCCACCAGAAAGAGAGGCCACAGAGAAAACATAGGAGCTTTTAAAAAGCACTGAATGACAAAGAATCCAGGTTTATACCCTACCAATTGCCCAGAATGAGGATATTTACCCTACCAGGTAAAGGCAGATCCAATAACTTTACTGTTGGCCAATCTGGACTTTGGGTTCACATGCTCTTAAGAATATCAAAGATCCAAACACATTTCTAAAGAGAAGACCACCCTGGCCTCACAGAGAAATGGGCCAAACCAGTTTCTGCCCACATGCAGGGCATCTTAGTGGTTATAAAGAAAGAAATACGCGTTCAAGTTTATCCTGATATTTACAAATTTCTTGTTCTTGGTATTTCAAGAGAGAAATTCAGATGCATCCTCATAAGAGAAATTAAGGATATATTTTATTAAATCAAGAAATACAATCAGTAGCCAAAGATATATCATTGTTGTTGCTAATGAGACAAGCTGGGAATTGGAACCTGGTACCCTTCACTGCAGTGCTTGCACCTGGATTTACTCTCCTTGTCTCCCTGAGTGACAGAATACAAAGAAACTATAAAGGACTAAAAAAAAAAAAAAAAAAAAAAAAACTTCACACCTGTGCAGTAGGGGCAAGTTATGAACAATAAGATTCCAAAAGACCAAAACCCAATTCCCACTTCTGAGGTATTATGAGCAAAAGCATGGTACTGCACACAATTCCTGCACTCAGCACCACCAAGGGGGTGGGTAGACCACCTAAGCCACCCTCTGGCCAACACGTGGGTCCACTCCTAACTCTACCCCATTTAAGGAACCAGTTCACCACCCCAGGGAGCAAGCAAGGGAAACATTTACTTGTTTTTGCTCCCACATGCTACAGCCCGAGTACCAATAAAACCTTGCCTAAATTTCCCGTCTGGCTTTTTATCAATTTCTATTGATTTCTATTGATTGAAGAGTCTAAGAACCTGGGTCAGTAACACTGTTATCATTAGCAGTGGTAGTAGGAGCAGCAGCAGTACAGCAGCAGCAGCCGTTGTAGTAATAGTAGTAGCGTAGCTACCCATCACTATTGAGCAAGTAAGTCAGTAAGAAAAGCTGACCTACTTTTAACAAAGTCCTCAATATTAGCCTGACCTGCTAAAAACAAATTAACATTATAGCTTTCTCAAGGTGGATTTAGCCTATCCTCATAGCCGGGGCTTCTCCTATGCCAGGATGAACCATTTCTTTACTTAGCAACGCTTATACGTAGAAGATACATTTCATTGTTAGAACTTATCTCTTGACTTACAGCACCCAAAAGATTAAATACAAATCTCCTTGCTTGAAATACCAAGGGTAAGAGCTTTACGCATATCTGGGCAAATGTAAACACATTTTTTCTGCATTTATAACTGCTACAATGCTCTGCCCACAGGCCAAAGCAGGGAGATGTTAGGCTTTCAGGAATAAGCACAGAGGCTTCTCTACTTCTGCAAGGGGAAGGGCTCTTCCAGCTCTTGGACACCAGAGGCTGGACCTCTTCACTGCACAGTAGTAGCTGCAGCTCAGGGAACTTCAGTCTGTCATCCTCCTACGTAGTATCACTTTCATCCTTTAAAGGAATAATATTCTTATGTCTGCTCAGTTTCTGGACATCTTTGTAAGACAAAGACACACGTGGCATAATTGAGATCCATTTTTTTTTTTTTTTGTAGAAAAATACAGAGAAGCCAGGGAACTTCTTGGCTTCCCTTCACTTCTGCCTTCTTTTAATTCCTCAGATATTTATTGATTGCTTCTATAAGCCAAGCCCTGTGATAGGTGTCAGTCATGAGGGCACAAGAGATCATCACTACACCAAATAAGACAATGGCCAAAGTCACAATCATCTGTGAGGCAGGAAAAAAGAAGTTGCATACTTTTTAATAACTCATCACCTCCCACTTAAGCCCCTCCAAAAACCCTCATTGTTTTGAATGTTTCAACTTTTGCTTTACTTTAGTGTGTATGTGCCCAAACCGCTGAGAAATTCTGGGAGGCCTATCTTGCCACATTCAGGCTTTTCAGAGGTCTGTTGGCTAAGACCAAGAGCTAAATCAACAATCATACTATTCTCCCCAGAAAAAATACACTGTCATGGATAGGCTCAGCCTGGGCGCAGGGCCATGTGTTAGGATAACCAGAGTTCAGGGTTGTCAGAAACCCCTATTCCCCAAAGGTAACTTGAGTCTTTCTCTCGGAGACCACAAAAGACCATAATAGTCACTAGTGAACCCTTTTGCTCTTTCCTCCTCCATCATCTGCTTGATAAAAACTATTGTTTTATAGTCTTTGCGTTATTTTAATTTTTCTCTTCCAAAAGTAACATATCAAAACTCTTGATATTTTCATTTAACTTTCCAAAGCCCATTGACTTCCATTATCTCATTTGATCTCCCTACAGTTACCCTGTGAAGTGCAGGCAACAGGGTCTATTCTTCCCATTTTTATAAGGGAGCAAAGTGAGGTACAGAGATTTACCGAGCATCACAAAGCAAGATAGTGACAGAACTGGAAATGGAATATAGATCCCTCCATTTCCATTGCCATCTCTATTCACCACTGATGTTGTCATCACACTCCGCTGTCAGCACACGCTCTCCAAACTGCCTGTAGTGAAACCTCAGAGTCAAGAAGAACCACCAATTTGGGGAACAATCTAGAAAGAGGGCCCAGAGAAGCTCATTGCTTGTTTAAATTTTAGAATGTCCTGACTCCAGATTTGTTTAAATCTTATAGCAAAAGGAACATGAAATCTGGGTGGAAGGCCACTAGCACAGCATTTTGTTATCACTGGGTAAAGGCAAAGCCTTTGATCGGAAAGCACCTGTCACATAACAAGGATCCCCAAATTATGTGGTACCTGTTTTTGTCACCACCTTAACCTCATCTTTGTCTTATGATCCCTTAATAACAACCATCTCCTTTCCCTTGTTTTCTGTGCCTTCACTTAAGCTCAAAAGCTCTCCCTTCCTATTTTCACCCAGCCTGACAAATTCCTTTATCTCTGGATCTCTGTCGTACCTTCAGTTTCTCAACCAGCATGACACCAGAGACTTGAAGTGATTGGGTAGCACAAATATTCTGAGAGTCTATCACTCCAGGAGCAGTAGAGCACAGAGGTCAAGACCACGCTTGCTGGAGGTGGATCCCATCCCAGTTCTGCCGCATGGCTATAACTTTGAGTGAGTTACCTAAAGTTTGGGGGCCTCAGTTTCCCCTCTGTGAAAGTGAAATAATGATGCTACCTACTACTTCATAAGATGATTGCCAAGATTAAGTTTGTTGACACCATTTAAAATGGCACTGGGAAAATATTAAGTGCTCATTGAATATTTGTTGGTGCTCTTCCTTGAAATCTGCATTTTCTTTTTCTCCGTTTGGCACAACTAAGAGTGCTCAAGGGGCAAGTGAGTTTCTGTTATCCCCGGAGGAAGATCCTTTTACCGGCAGGAAGGCTATCAGAGGCCACCCTCGGGCTAGACTCGATAAACAAACATACGAATAAGAAAGAGCCAATCTGGGCAGCATCTAGCATTGCACAGTTAAGAGAAATTCAGTCAGGGAGGTTTCTTCCCAGCCTTTTTATCTTCTTCCCAGGGGCTTTATCAAGCCATATAAAGTACACACACACACACACACACACACACACACACACACACACACACCACACATGCAGAGCCCTAATTAATACCTCAGGTCTGGTTTCAGAAGCCTGGAACTAGTACCACATTCTCATTAACAGCTGAGGCTCCATAAACCCTCTCAGCACATCTCTGGGGACAGGAATGATGAAAACCCAAGGAAACAGAAATGATTTTCCTATTTGGAAATGCATGTAAGTAAAGTAGCAGGCATCAGCCTTGGTGGGAGACAAGGAAGTGAGGACAGGGAGACAACTCTGTGCAGAAGGGAACCAGAGCATCTCCAGGGCTGTTTGCTTTCTCTGCAAGGATCAATCGGTCCTGAAGGGCTCCCAGCTCTAGCTCTGCTTGCTGAGTGTCCTAATGAGATCCAAATTCCAAGTGTGAGCTCTATATGATCCTGTTGCCTTGCCCTGTACCTTGGTTTTGGGCTGCCCTTCAACCCCAAATAACCTCTCACCCCCATAAATGTACATCAGAAGTCACAGAAAGGAAACCATGAGGCTGCACAGCTCTACCTGATTAGTAAAGAAAGTCATTATTTCAATTGGCTCATGGAGGGATGGTAGTCTGGTGGAAGGAAACTGGAGCTGGGAGACAGGAGCCAGGTCCCTGCTTTACCGTTGGGTCTGTGTGTGGTCATGGCCAAAGCACTCAGCCCCTTTAACACTTAGTACAATGAGGAAGTAGGAGTTAAATATCTCTCAGGTCTATTGCGACATGAATAGCCTAGGATTCTAGTTGCCTACATTCTAAGGACACACTGAATGTAGAAGTGATGCTGAAAAGAATAAAACTAAGGTGATGAACCAAAACCATATTTGGAGCCATTAGGAAACGAATCCCAAACCCTTAATGCCTTTTTTCTGTCTTTCAAAGTGGGGACATTCTAGACACCAGAGGACGACTCCCACCCCAGGAAGTCTCCCCTCTGAACTGCTAGGAAGTGGCTTACTTCCTAGGAAGGGAAAATACCAAATGGACCTGGGAAGTCCCAGCACTTCCCTGCCCTGGCTCTGTACCCTGGATCCTAAAGGCCTAGGTTTCTTGTTGGGGAGGAAAGGGGTGTTTCTCCCTGTTGCAAGCACACGTAGTCATCACAAACCAAGTCAGGCGAGTGAGGCCAACTGCCCCTGTGTTCTTTACACAAAGCAGTTATATAGTTGGCTGGGTGAGTTTTCAGGATCATCAGGTTACTTGTATTCATCCTCCCACCTGGAAATCCATAAGTTTCTGGGTCCTTGATGGCCACTGAAACACTGGTCTTATACCCTGTGGTGAAGACTAACCCTGTTGGTTGATCAAGCAACAACTATAGCCTGGAGTATTCTTGTACTTCCTTGTGGAGTCTAAAGACTTCCTTTCCCATGGAGGGACTTTCAACTCTCCTATTAAGTCCAGTAGTCCCAGTCCAAGTTGGGACAGAGGGTCCTTGACCCATGGACCCCACAGGAGGATGGAAAACTGACCCTCTGTGTCCTTGACTCATCACCCTCCACCAGGCAATCCCACATGTATTCGTCCTCCCTCTCAGCCACTGCATATACTATTTCTTCTGTCCAAAGGGCTTCTTCTTGGTCCCACCTCTAGAGAAAAAGATGCCCTACAGTAAATGGCTTCTAGTACTATGAACTTTCTGCAGGCCAGACTAGGGCGGGGGTTTCTGTACTCAGCTCGTTACTAAGGAGCATTTTAGGATTTAAATTTTCAAATATTTACAAGCTATCTCCTCTGTGCTTAGCCTAAAAGGCAAGATTCTCCCGAAGTTCAGACTTTAGATCCCTGAGCCTGAGAACTAGCAGGGAGTTGGGGATACATGGTCTTTTTTACAAAGAATATCCATACAATTTCTAAGCTCAAAGCCTATTAATATCTTCTAAGATGGGCAGCTAAGCTCCCACAGCACTAAATCATAGTAAGTTTGTGACAAAGGGTCTCATATATTATCTAATCCAAACTAATTTTACTGTCAGTGAAAGGACTAAGGGAATATAAGGACTTTGTGTCCTATAGCTGATTTAAGACCAAGCCAAGGGAAGCAAACTAAGTGTTCATCAGCAGGTGAATGGATAAAGAAGACGTGGTATATATGTATGTATATATACCACATGGTATATATGTATGGTATATATATACCATAAAAAAGAATAAAATTTTGCCACCTCAGCAACAAGAATGGACTTAGAGGGCATTATGCTAAGTGAAATAAATCAGAGAAAGACAAATACTCTATGATATCACTTATATGTAGACTCTAAAAAATACAACAAACTAGTGACTATAACAAAAAAAAGAAACAGGCTCACAGATATAGAGAACAAACTAGTGGTCATCAGAGGGAAGAGGGAAGTTGGGAGGGGTGATATACGGGTAGAGAATTAAGAGGAACAAACAATTATTAGGTATAAGATAAACTATAAGGAAATAATATACAACATAGGGAATATAGATAATATTTTATAATAACTAAATGGAGTATAACTTTAAAAATTATGAATCTATTAAAACATTTTTCAATATTTTAACAATTGACTATATATGTTTTGTTTATAGCTCAGTTCTCCTGACTTAACTTCAACATTTCATCTATTTATACCAAATGGCCAGGCTATGGGGAAAATCTAACGACCCAAGAATTTACTCTATTACTCTCAATCTTTCGGTAACACCAATAAGGACTTCTGAAAAGTCATCCTTAAAGTGCATTTATTATGAACCTACTCTGCGTTCATCAAGCCTTAAGCCTCCAGGAGCCCCAAGTTTTGTGACTATACTCACTGATGACAACGTCCCATTGCTTGTCTCCAGTTTACCTTGATAAAATATCAAAAACGGTAGAGAGAAGGCTTATTCCTTCAACATACCGCAAACACTTTATGTCCTTATAAAGATCATCACAACACCTTTATTTCTTTTTCTTGACAGAAAGAGCCGAAAGAAATAGTTGATGCCAGGAATGGGAGGAGCGAAATGATTTAAAATTAACTACTTTCTATCTTCAAACAGTCCATTGCCTGCTCCAGGGCTACAGCAGTGTTGTCTAACATGGATGGTTAGCTTTTTTGGCTTGATCACTTAAATATCCTCCTGGTATACCAGTCTCTATGAGTGTGCCTAGTACCAAAACATCATACCATTCTGTGCACTCAAGTGACTCTTTCTTTTATGCCAAAGCAGAGAGAATGACATAGGGCTCATTAAACATGATAGAGGCAACAAAACTTCAAGTAGGTGAGAAGAATACACACCAGAAAAATGAAAAAATGGTGTCAAAGTTCAGATCTGAGATATACCAACTAAGCTTATTACAAGAAAGTAATAAGGCACTGGATTTCTTTAACCAACTGATCATGGATTTTAAGGTGTTTGATTGTTATGTCCTATGGAGGTATAAAGAAAATCCCATAGAAATAAAATTTTTGCAAAGCGAAAACAGTGAGCATTTCACAAATGTATGCTCATGCTATATGAAGAGGAGAAAATGGAAATGCCCTTTAGAATCCACATACAGTTTGAAGCCACTGGATCTCTGATAAACTGCCTTAGGGTGGTATATTGGTAAAATCACTTTGTAAAACTCCTTGGCAGTATGCAGAAAAACAGGTCACATATAACATATAAGCCAGCTTATACTAGGCATATACCCAAAAGACTTGAGTATATATTTTTATCAAAATATCTTTATAAGGATAATAGGAGCATCATTCAAAATGAGGCCAAACTGGAAATAATCCAAATTCCCACCCACCGTAGACTGGATAAACAAAATATTCAAACAAAATAATAATATACAGTAATGAAAACAGTTGCCAAATTCATGCAACAATAAGGATGAATATCATGAACAAAATGCTGAAATGAAAGAAGCCAGGCACAAAAGAGTATTTATGATTCCATTTATATAAAGTATAAGAAGAGACAGAACTAATTTATGTTTTTAGAAAACAAAATAATGACTACCCTTGGGGTGAGGGTGGGGAAAATTGATGGGAAGTAGTGTGAGGAAAGCTTCTAAAGTGCTGGAACAGCTATGTTTCTTAAACTGGATACTGCTTAGATGGATGTGCTCAGTTTGTAAAATTCATCAAATTGAGCACTTAGGCAATGTTTACTTTCCTATATTTATAACTGTGGAAAATGAAAAAAAAAAAAAAGATTCCCTTCCCTGTATTCAGACCTTCTCCATATAATTTTTTGTGCTCTCCCACTCTGATTTGGGGGCTTGGTCATGTGACTTGCTTTGGACAATGAGATCTCAGTGATCATGGCTCAAGCTCTGGCTTGCAAAATGCACCACATTTCCCTTTCTGCTCTCAATCCTGTGCAATTTTCATTAAAATGTATCTAGTCTAGTCTGCCAGAGGAGAAGAGTGAAGAGTAAAGTTGCCCCAGTTGTCAGAGCCAAGGCCATCCTCCATGAACCAATAAATAACCAGCTGGTGGAAGTTTCCATGTGGCACAGTGGGTTAAGGATCCAGTATTGCCACAGCTGTGAACCCTGGCCTGGGAACTTCTACATTCTGTGGGTGTGTGTGTGGGGAGAACAGCTGACTCCCAGATATGGGCATGAATTCAGAAGAGCCCAGAAGAATAGTCCATCCAAGACCAGACTAAATCACCAATTTTTCATAGGTTCTTAAGCAACATTGCTATGGTAATTTGCAAATGATACAACTGTATACTTCAATTTAAAATTAAAATACACGTGTAATAAAAAAAAAAAAACACGGGGAGGGACAGCAGAAAGGACTAACATATCTATTTTTGAGCATGTAGGAAAGAAAAACTGCCTGAGATCCTACAAGATCAGGGTCCCCAAAGTATAACATGACATTCAAATAAAACACGGGCCTTAGCCAGCCAAAAATAACTGGAAAACCAACCCCAGAAGTTCTCCAAGGCATCTAAAAATTATCTCCTTCTATTTCCCGAAAGATGATGAAAGAAATGGCTGCTTCTCCCACTTCCCATTTTTAAAAATTTACTTTTATTCCACTCTACTCTACAAAAGAAGTCTTTCACAAATAGTACATGTTATTTAAAGAGAATATATTAGTTTCTGTTCCTGCTATGGCCATATTTCACCATGAAGGATTAAAAAAAAAGGGTGGGGGGAATGAACCTTTGGAACCCTTAGTAGTGCCTTTCCTAAGTTGAACATTGTTGGGCTTGAGTGTTCATCTGGTCTTCCAGCACAGGGCTGAGCAATGGCTGTGTTACCTGGATTAACCTGAGCTTTTGCAGAACTCAAGATAGGCAGCAGCAGGAGCAGCATCCAGGGCATTTTGGGAATCAGGATCATCTCAGAAGGTGATGTTGGAACTGGAGCCTGCAGCCCATCAAAAATGCAAGAAAACAAGAAAGAGAAGGAGAGGGAATGAGTGAGGCAGATACAGTCAACATGGATGAACACAATTTGCATGATTATCTTTGTGTTCTTACAGTGTTTATTTCTATATTTACAACTTTAAATCATGGACTTTGATAGTTGAATGGGACATCAAATAGTCACATAATATAAGAATTTTCAAATTCTGGACATTCAACTGTCATGTAAAATAGAAATTTTCAAACTCTTGTAGAACATACACTCATGGAATTAAAATTAGCAAAACTACATGTGGGTAACAAAGTTTTAGTAAGATAAATACTTACCCAGATTGTGAATGGTAATAAGTAAAACTTACATTTATGATGTTTTCATAATTTTGATATGAATTCCAGTATTAAACCAAGAAAAACATTCAATGATATTACTGTATTTGCCTTTCAAAAGATGTAAGATCAATATTTAATCCTAATTTATTAGTTGTGGAGTGGTACCTGGAATTCTGTATTTTTGAGTTCCCCCAGAATAATCCATGTGGTAATGGATTAGAGTTGAGACATCAGTATGAACTAGTGTTTAACTTAACAGAAATATAGATGGTTGCATATGGAAATGTTTATAGATATGTGTGCACACAGGTTAATGTACACACATGTATCTATTGCCCTACTAGATCAGCTTAGAGGCCCTAGAAACAATGACACTCCAATAGCAAACCTCGTACCCAAATCTTGATTTCTAATACCATTCTCTAATCAAAGGAACCAAGGTTCCTTGGAGAAACTGCTGATTCCAGGACTGGGATAGGAAATATGATGGGAATCTTAGTGCCCCAAATTGAGAAAGTATACACACACAAAAATGATGGGGATATGGCAAAGGAACACAGGAGCCAACAGAAAGAGTTTCCAATGGCCAAAGCTGGAACATTCTAAGCAATAAAATAAATCAAGTGGTATTGGATTTTAACCCAAGGTATAAAATAAATATTTACAAGCCCATGCTGATATAAGTAAATGACTGAATAAACAAGTGAGGGTGAATAGAGAAATTTCCCACGCAAAAGAATTCTAAATAATTTATCTAGATACTCTTTGCTCTTAAAGAGGTGGTGCATAACCACCCCTCCCACACTCAACACCCCCCCCCCACACACACACACACTCCCTTAAGCACACAATGACTTTCTTCAAAGAGTACAGTATGGAAATGGAGAAAGTTTTCAGTAGAGAAACATGGGGAATACTACCTCAAGCCAGGTGATGAAGGTTGGCACCAGCTTTGATAAGTCACACTGAGAGTAAGTATGATATGATGTGATGAAAATGGCACTTAGCCTCTATGGTCTTTCTCCCCAAAACCCATGACAGGAGCCTAGTCATGAAAAAAACATTAGACAAATCCCAACTGAGGGACATTCTACAAAATTCCTGATGTGTAATCCTCAAAACTGTGAAGGGGAAGCATCATGATATCATTTATACATGGAATTTTTTTTTTTTTTTTGCTTTTTAGGGCCACATCCATGGTATATGAAAGTTCCCAGGCTAAGGGTTGAATCAGAGCTGTAGCTGTCAGCCACAACCACAGCCACAGCCACATCAGAACCAAGCTATATCTATGACCTAGATCTCAGCTCACCGCAATATCGGATCCTTAACCCACTGAGCGAGGCCAAGGATTGAACCTGCATCCTTATGGATACTAATTGGGTTCGTAACCTGCTGAGCCACAATGGGAACTTCTATATGTGGAATCCAAAAAAAAATAAAGGATACAAATGAACTTATTTGCAGAATAGAAATAGACTCACAGACTTTGGAAAACTTATAGATACCTAAGGGGACAGATGGGGAAGGGATGGACTGGGGGTTTATTGACATATGCATACTGGGATATACATGATAATTGGTCAACTGGTTCCTGCCGTATAGCACAGGAAACTCAGCCTGATATCCTGTGATAATCCATATGGGAAAGGAATCTGAACGAGAATGGATGTGTATATATGAATAACTGAATCACTCTTACACAGAAGAAATTATCACAACCTTATAAATCAACTATACCTCAATAAAACTTTAAAAACCTGTCATGGGTATCAAAGACTTGAAAGTCTGAGTAACTCACAGCTAAGAGAGCCTAAGGAGAGACAGTGACTAAAAATGTAATGTGACATCCTAGATGGGAACCTGGAGCAGGAAAAGGACATTAGGGGAAAACTGAGGAAATATGAATAAAGCATAAACTTATTTAATAATTATGTATCAATACTGGCTCATTAACTATGACAAATGTAATATACTAATGTAAAATGTTAATAGGGTAAATTGGATATTGGGTAAGTAAGAATTCTAGGTATTATCTTTGCAATGAATCTGTAAATATCAAGCTTTTTAAGAATAAAAAGTCTATTAAAAAAAGAAAGTTTCTTCCTGGTAACACTAGTAATTAACAAACACTGGATCCACTATCAGAAAAAATATATAGTGAAAAATTATAAAGAGAGATGAAAACCCTTTAAGCTGAGGTGGTCAGAGAAGGCTTCATGATTAGATCAGCATCTGACCAGATTCTTGAAAGATGAATAAGATTTTAATGATCAATAATGGGAATGGAGTAACTAATAGGATAATAAAGCGAGGACACTTGTTTGAAGAAACAGAAATTTTCTATGATGTTTTCTAGGCAGCAGAAATCTGACCCACCCAAAGTGGTAAGCAAAAAAAAAAAAATGGTATTCAGATAGTTCTGCCTGAAGCGGATAGAGCAAAAAGTAATCAAACACAAAAGACGAAAGCAACAGAGTTCCCTGATGGACTAGCTGTTAAGGATTCATTGTTGTCACTGCCATGGTTTGGGTTCAATCGCAGGCCTGGGAACTTCTGCATGCCCCAGGCATGGACAAAAAAAAAAGAAAGGAAAAAAAAAGGACTAGAGTAGCCCCGTGGTAGAGGACAGGAGCAGCAAGTGATCCACAGCCCACACAAGGGTAATGAGCACCACTCCATGGCATTGATTTAGATGAGATAAAGTATGTCTCAGTGCCTACTCACTGCCAACAGCAGGAATAAGTGAGTCCACAAACAAACATGCCCAGAAAAAGAAATACACAGGCAGATCTTGGAGACATCGGCCTTGGCTGCAGCCCAGCACTAGCCTATAACCACAATCCAGGATGCCCTACAAAGATCTGAGCTCCTCATGAGCAGCCATTTAGCCTTGTGAGCACTGCCTTAGCTGACCACCCTCTCCTAGCACTTTTTGAAAAAGAGTCCTACAATTCTCTTTTATGACACCTTCCTTGTGGGTTCTTGACCATTACCCTCTCTGCTCCGTATCTTCCCCAGTGGTTCCTGCTTCAAGGAAAGTCTCCTACAACTCATTCCCTTCACACTGAATTTGTTCTACTAGATCCTCCATAGCATTGTTATAAAATTACATATTTAATCATTAGCTTCAAAATGGCTCATTCTTGGAGTTACCATTGTGGCTCAGTGGGTTAACCCGACATAGTTTCAGTGAGGATGTGGGTTCGTTCCCTGGCCTTGCTCAGTGGGTTAAGAATCCAGCATTGCTGCAAGCTGTGGTGCATGTTGTAGTTGTGGCTTAGATTCGGTATTGCTGTGGCTGTAGCTTAGGCCTGTAGCTGCAGCTCTTATTTGACCCCTAGCCCAGGAACTTCCATATGCTGCAGGGGTGGCCAAAAAACCAAAACAAAACAAAAAAAAAAAAAACAAAACCTAATTCTTATCTCTCCAAAGGAATACTTTATATATTATACAAAGTAGGTGCTCAAAAATGGCTTTTAACTGAACTAAGTAAAACTTACAAGTTGCTCAAAAATTTTGACTTAATTTTTCTTTTGGAAAGTGTTACTTGGTATCAGACTGTGAATCTCCAATACCAGTGATTATTTCTGCCTTGTTTGCTTCAAATTAGGGTGTCTGGCAGCTAACAAACACAAGAGAATCATTAGCAAACCTAGAAGTACTATAACTATACCATGGATATCTAACACATACCAAGGACTAGCTCATGTAATATTCAAGGTAACCCAGCCAGGTTTGTTTTCATCAATACGGTTAACTGAGGAGGAAGAAGTTAAAAGTGATCTGGTTGCATAGCTGATAGGCACCAACACTCATCATGAAACGAGGGTTTCTATTACTCCCAAATCCACTTAGGTTGTTTTGTTGTTTGTTTCGGTTTGGTTTTTGGCATCATACTATACTCCCCTTTGATCTGGCCTCTGTCTACCTCAGCAGAACTACACCCCTGCTCACCTTTTCCCCTTCAGTTACATTTAGACCTCTTTCATTTCTTTTTTCACATCTCCTACTGCCTCAGGACCTCTGTCAGAAAGTTTCATTCCTCTCTTTGTCTAGATCAAATCTTCATTCAATGATCATTTCCTCAGTGAAATATTCTCTGACCCTCTTGACTGTACATGCACTGGAAGCACCTTATAATTTTTATACATAGAAATGGTTACAGTTTCTAAGTACATATACATTTCTGGGGTTGTCTAATTAGTGTCTGCACCTCCCTAGGCTCCAGATTTATTTTACTCACCATTACATTCTAAGCACTTACTAGAGTGCTGGATAAACAGTTACAGAAGGAACAGATGACTGTCATGAGCCATATATTCGTGACTGCGTCTGACTATTCTAAATTCCATACACTAAAAGGAAGTATCCCCAAAGCTTATTATAGGTACACACCATCCTTTTCTGCCTCTTCGAGTGAATCTTTCCAAATTTTCAACATTTAAGCATTGTGACCTGTGAGCAGAACCCATAAACATACATGGAAGAATTTCAAGAAAATGAAAGTTTCCTCTCTACCCACTTCTTTGGTTAACAGTACAAATTTCTTTGACAAAAAAACTTATTCACACCTTTAAAATAAAAGTACAAGGTCATTGGCCTTCATTCATTCATCCATTCACTCACTCAGTAACTATATACTAAATAAAGTAATAAAGTCTATTGGGTGCTGTTTAAGGTTCTAAAAAAGACAGAGAAGAGCCCTGTTTTCAAGGAGATCATAATACACAAGCAAACAAGTTAATAAGAAACCTAAGGAGATATACGTGCCATGAAGACAACAGACTTTGATAATGCGATGGAGAGTGAATGAGGGCTGTTTCAGGGAAGATGGTCAGGAAAGGCCTCCCTAAATATGGGATTAGCAGAGAAACTGATAAACAGAACAGTGAAGAGAATAGGCAATACTTATACAGACAAGAAAACACCTATATAAGTGGGAACTTTTCTATATGAGAAAAGGGGCATTTAGAATTGTTAAAAAGTATCAGATGATTCAATAGCTTCTTCAAAAACAAATAAAGGTATATCCATACCCCAGAAAAAAACAAAGAGCTCAAAATGTAAAAACAGAACTGTAAAAGTACTTCTAGAAAATATTAAGAATCTGCTGTGAGCTAAAGGGAGACATGCGTAAGACATAAAAAGCAAAATCTGCAAATGTAAAGAATGACAAATTTTTTCATCAAAATTCAAAACATCTTTGAGACAAAAGATATTACAGACTTAGCAGACAAGCAACACTTTAAGATCAATATTTTAAATTTTAGAACAAAACAATGTGTATGTACATTTCTGGTATAAATAAGGAATCTCAATAAATCATTTTTTAAAAGCCACTAGAAAAACGGGCCAAGTAAATTAAAAGCATTTAACAAAGGAAATGCTATAATGCCAGTAGACACCTAAAAGTACTCAACCTCATTAGAATCAGAAAGACAAATATCAAAGCAGTAGTTGAATACAACTTTTATCCATCAGATTGGCAAAAATTTTAAGTGTGAAATTTTGAAATTTAGCAATCGTGTTAAGAAATAGATACTCTCATACTTTGCCACTGGGTATATAAATTAGGAGATAATTTAATTTATACAAACAGTCCATTTATTATTTACCCCCAGAGAAAGATTTACTTATGTGCACAATGAGGTAGGCACAAAGAAGTACACTGCGATATTTTTTAGTTTATTTTATTGTTGTGAGAACAATATATAAGACCTACCCTCAACAAATTTTAAAGGGTACAACACATTATTGTTGACTGTAGGTACAGTGTTGTACATCAAATCTAGAACTTATTCATCTTGTTTAACTTAAACTTTATACCTGTTGATTAGTAACTCTCCATTCCCCCCTAATCTCAGCCTATGGCAACCACCATTCCACTCTTCATTCTATGAATCTATTTTTATGTAATATAAGGCATGGAATCATGCATTATTTGTCTTTCTGTGACTGGCTTATTTCTCTTAATATAATATCCTCAAGGTTCATCTATGTTGTCTCATATTGCAAAATCTGCTTTTTTTTTTTTTTTTGGCTTTTTGCCTTTTATCTAGAGCCGCACCTGTGGCATATGGAGGTTCCCAGGCTAGGGGTCTAACAGGAGCTGTAGCTGCCTGCCTTCGCCACAGCCACAGCAACGTGGGATCCGAGCCGCGTCTGCAACCTACACCACAGCTCACAGCAACGCCGGATCCTTAACCCACTGAGCAAGGCCAGCGATCGAACCCGCAACCTCATGGTTCTTAGTCTGATACGTTAAGCACTGAGCCACAAGGGGAACTCCAAATCTGCTTATTTTTCAATCATTTTTTGTTTTTTTTTGTCTTTTGAGGGCTGCACCTGCAGCATATGGAGGTTCCCAGCCGAGGGGTCCAGTTGGAGTTGTAGCTGCCAGCCTACACCACAGCCACAGGAATGCGGGGTCCAAGCCACATCTGCGACACACACCACAGCTCACAGGAACACTGGCAGGAAAAAATTTTCTTTTAAATTAAAATAAAAATTTTAAAAGGTTTTTTAAAAAGGATGCCAAGAATATATAATGAGGAAAAATGAGTTTCTTAAACAAACAGTGTTAGAAAACCAGATACTCATAGGAAAAAGAATGAAATTAAAGGCTTATCTTACACCACATAAAAAAGCCTCAAAGTAGATTCAAGACTTAAATATAAGACCTAAAAATTTAAAACTTTTAAGAAAACATAAGGGAAAAGCTTCATGACTGTGGCCTTGACACCAAAAGCTCAGGTATCAAAAAAGTAAAAATTAACAAGTGAAACTACATCAAACCAAAAACCATCTGTACAGCAAAGGAAACAACCAACAAAATCAAAAGGCAGCCTACAAAATGAAACGTTAGTAGAAAACGTTTGCAAACCATATATCTGATAAGTGATTAATATTCAAAAAATATAAGGAATTCATATAACTCAACAGCAAAATAAAACAAGGAACAAAACTAATAAAATCCCTTAAAAATAAACTAAGGACATTTATCTAAAGAAGATCTAAAAATGGCCAACAGATATATCAAAAAATGCCAGTATCGCTAATTATCAGGAAATACAAATCAAAACCACAGAGATATCCACCTCACATCTGTCAGGATGGATATTATCCAAAACAAAGTGAATGAAAGTCAATAAAAGTAGACAAGAGTGTGGAGGAATTGGAACCCTTGAACATTGTGGGTGCAATTATCATTTTTTTTTTTTTTTTGTCTTTCGTCTCTAGCGCTGCACCTGTGGCATCTGGAGGTTCCCAGGCTAGGGGTCAAATCAGAGCTGTGGCTGCTGGCCTACACCACAGCCACAGCAACGCAGGATCCGAGCCGCGTCTGCGACCTACACCACAGCTCACGGCGATGCTGGATCCTTAACCCACTGAGCAAGGCCAGGGACTGAACCTGCATCCTCATGGATGCTAGTCAGATTTATTTCCGCTGAGCCACAATGGGAACTCTGATTTTTTTTTTTGAAATAATTAAATTTGGAAAAATTTCTATCAATAGTGGAATGCTATAAACTATGGCATATTCCTTCTACAAAATACCATGAAATCATTTAAAAGTACGAGTTAGAGCTACATGTTAATTACACAGTTAGACGTCCATGGCATTGTTTTAGGTGAATAAGTAGGTTGCAAGATTTATGTAAAGCACCCTCTATACTTTCATGGACATAACACACACTCACAGATATTTACGCGCACATAAAAGATCCAGAGAGTGAAACACCATGCTGATAACAAGAGTCAATCCAGTGTACACTCTAGTGCTCAGACAGGCTGGAGGTATGGATAGTATGTGAGCACAGAGCAAGGAACTGTTGAAGGCAAGTCCTGATAACAGCAGTTCCCTCAGCAATCGTAGTGTTTGGGAGAGGAGACTGAAAATGGTGATCAAAAGGAAACTGCAGCCTTATTTGTGATGTTTTGATTTTAACAAAGAAAATATGTTTCTTGGTAATGTCATTCACATTGGTTTCTCCGACCAAAAAAAAAAAAAAATCCTGGAGTGCTTTCCAACCAACTCTGCACATCCTAAAAGTTCAAGGTATAGAGTGAACTTCTCTCATATGTTTAGAATCATCTGTGGTATTGAGAGATATTATTGATCAGTACATCTTGCAGATAAGTAGTGTAGGAACAAAAAGCAGTTGAGAATTGTTACAGATACCTTTCTTTTTCAGAACACTTGCCCGTTAGTACATACTTACACATGCATCATCCTCAAGCCTTACAGCTAAATTCAAGCCCTCCAAGGTTGGACGGGAGGTGGTTGACCCTCCACCTCAGGACTGTCCACACTGGGATCTGGACAGGCCCTGGGTCAGAGCCACCAGAAAAACCAGAGAGCGAAGGGAAGGTTAAGTTGATGGGAGAATGGCAACCATAGCCAGAAACGATCAGGAAATTTTTTAATCCAGAAACAGACTTCTTACAGGTTTCCTCTGTACTTGGGTGAACTTCCAGAGGTCTCCTCTGAGATACAGCAGGGCTACATGATGATTTATGATCAAGTCAGTAGTATATCCTGCCTGACACCATCCAATCCTGTGGCAGGGTCACACAGGGAGGGCTCGCTCCTCGATGGACCTGTGTCTCCTGCAGCTCCAGGTTATAAGCAGCTGAGAAAGTACCACGATACTCTCTTCCAACTGCCTCAATGTGTCAGACTGTTTCCTACTTTATGCTATCACTTATATGTGGAATCAAAAAAAGCCGAACTCAAAGAAAAAGAGAGTAGAGGGGTAATTACCAGGGGCTGGAGTGAGGTGGGATGGAGAGAGATTCATCAAAGGGTACCAGTTCCCAGGTATAAGATGAGTAAGTTCCGGAGATCCAAGGTACAACATGGTGATTATAGCTAATAATACTGTATTTTATACCGAAGAGAAGATCTTAAATCTTCTCACCACAAAAAGACATAGTAATTATGCGACAGGATGAAAGTGTTAGTTAATGTTCTGGTGATAATCATTGTGCTGTATGTAAATGTATGAAATAAACACTCTGTACACCTTAAATTTACACACCGTTATATGTCAATTCTATCTCAATAAATCAGAGGGGGAAGTCAGAATGTTTTAGTAACAAGCTCTACTCCAGAGCTCCAATAGGAGAATGCATGGGGTTACAGCCAGAAACCTTGGGAGATGAGTGTTTAAAAAACTTTTGAGCTGTTGAGTGAGAAAGGGTGAGCAGGAAGCAAGGTCTCTTACCTAATTCACAAACCCAGAGATCTCTGTACTGGTGGAGCAACAGATTTCAGTGCTCTAAACCCAAGGTCTGCTGCCTACATATTTTTAACTATAGGACTGAAGACACAATTATAGATCGATAGATGGTTGCTAGATAGATAGATGATAGATAGACAGACAGACAGATAACACACAATAGAGAGATAAATACACAAGCATAATCCTCACTAACCTGAAAGGAGGGATTACCACCCCCTCATAGATGATATTTATTTAGATGACAGATTTAGATATAAAAAGAAACACTTCTATAAATGTAATTTTTAAATTACAAATAATTGCATTTATTTGGAAAAACAGCACCATCCTTTCCACTTGGTGATAACAAGAAAAGGAGGCAAAGCACGCAACCCTTAGGATTTTCTGCCCTAACAAAATGGAAAGATCTCTCCCATACCCCTCTGAAGTGACTATAACTTACAGACAATAGAGCTCTCCTTTTGCCCCCCCACCCCCATCCCGGCTGATTATTAGCAAGCAGAACTAGCAGTGCACCCCATTTGAAGAAATGTCTGAACTTGCCAAGCTTGTAATTCATGAAATGTTTATCCCATTACAGAATAATTCTTTGAACAGTCCTCCAGTGTACTATGTTTTCACATAGTACATTTAAAATAACAGTCAGTATTCAAAAAATGTCTCATCTACTTACCAAGCTCCTAAATCATTTCTCCATATTACAAAATAGGTCCTCACTTTTCCAAAAGGATCCACTGTTGGGTTCCTTTGACAGCAAATTCTCCCAGTAATTCAGTATACGTTGTAATATACCTAAAACTACATTATACTCAGCTTCTCAGGAATACAGCTTGTGTACAAAGCAGAGCACATCTGATCTGGCAGATGGTTGCTCTACCCAGAAAATCCATCTTTCCAGGTCCGAAAGCTAGAGACAACCTGAGGCGACCACTACTTTGTCGAAGAATAAAAAGCCTGCGATTTCCCCAAGGGATCTTCACACTGAGCATGTGATGGGGGGCAAAGAGGAAGTGCCTGCCCTCCTGGAAAATCAGCTATGGCCTTCAGCCAGGGCCCCTCCACCTAAACTCTGACTGGCCTTCCTGCAGGAAAGGGTGGGGCCCTGGAAAGGCTGGAGTGGGAAGGAGAAATGAGATAAAAGGACCTGGGTCGAATGGAAGCCTGTTCAAGGTGTGGTGTGCGCACAGTTGCATGTGGTGCTTGAATTTGTGTGTGTGTGTCGAAGATTAGCGCTTGGTGGGGAGAAGAAAAGCGACATGCTTCAGGACCCTAGATTTTCATTCGGGGGCCGTTCAGGGCACTCGAGGTTTGTTTTCCTCTCTGCTGAGTCATTTTCATTTCAGATTTAACAAATAGAGCAATCACTGGAGTATTTAATACTCAGCAAGCAAATATGCAGAAATGAGCTTGGTTTTGGCAGGAGTTGGGCCCCCAAACACACACATGCGCATGCACGCGCACACACGCACGCACGCACGCACACACACACACACACACACATCTCTGCTATACAAAACATCCTCCTCCTTTATCTTAATTCCCAAGGATATGTTGATGTCTTCCTCATTCCCAGCTTTCCTCTGGGAGTCCCCATCTCGTGTTTCTCAACATGGAGCAGCTCAGTACTGAGCCAAAAGCCCAGACGGGCCGATCTGTAAGTGTTTAAGCACACAGGATGTGCCCCAGATGACTCGAGGTGACCCCTCACTACTCAGCGGGGAATGAAACAGCAAGCTCAGCTCCTGCTTTTGTTAGGACAGCACTTTGCTTTCCTCAGTCTTTACATCTATAAGAGACAACTAGAGTTTATCAAATCATTGGGGAGTGGTGGGGTAAGGGGGGATCCAGAGAGCTAAATCATCCCCTCACTCGCCATCCAGGACAAGGAGAGGATGCTGAGAGAGGTCACTGTTACAGAAGACACTCCCCCCACCGGGGGCCGAATGGACCGCAGAACATGCTCTGGGTGACTTCATTTCCTTTGAAGCCTGATATCCTTCCTATAGTATGAGCACTAGGGATATCAAATCTAAGGCTTTCGGGTGATTAATGGGACGAAGAAGGAGAGTAAAAACAGAGTGAAGCAGAGCATTTTCCAAACCCCAAAGGCTCTGTTAGAAGCTCAGTATCCCTGGACCTGCTAAGAACTCAGGTAGGTCATCTAACCTCACTGAGCTCTAGCAGCCCCTGGCTCTTCAGAGGGATATTTCGCTCTCATCCCTGGCTTCTGCTAGCCCTGCCTTGAGCACCTTTCCCACTCACCCTCTCTCATTTTCTTGCCCCAGCCCACCCTCTAGCCCAGGCTCCTCAGACCCATGTGCTGGTGAGAAGAGGGCTGCCTTCATGCTTTATAGAGCACAGGAAGGTCAGCAGGAGGGCTGCTGGTCAAGAGGCTATGAAATAAAGACATTGGTCCTCAAAATTACAGACCCACAGCCATGGGAGCTTGAAGGTCACCGAGAGCTCATCTTTCTCAGTCCTCTCTCGTTACAGGTGAGGAAGGTAAGGCACCCCCCCAAAGCAGAGGCCTCCACATGGGCAACAGCTGGGCAGAGGCAGGGCCAGGCCTCCGGTCAAACACTAGTTCTCTGACCTGTCCTGGTCCACTCTCCTATTTTGTCCTCAAACTCTGAGCACACAATTCTTTGGACCCTGTCTGCCTCAGTAACTGATTTCTTGAAACCAGAGTGAATTATCTGGAAAATCTCTGTGATGGTTTTCAAATGTGTCCACAAATTTTGTGACCCTCTCCCACAGAGAGCCAGGATCTCATTTCCTTCCCCTTGAATATCAGCTTGACGTAATGACTTGACTCTAATGAAATGAATACAGCGAAAGTGATGGCTATGAAAGTTCAGAGCTGGGTCCCAGAAGGTGACACACCACCACTGGGCTCGCTCTCTCTCTCTCTCTCTCTCTCTCTCAAGACAGTTTCCCTGGGAGCCCACCACCATGCAGTTCGGGAGCCCAGGACACATGGAGAGGCCACATAGAAGGCTTCTGGCTGATATCCTTGCTGATGTTCCTGTAGACAGCAGCAGGTAAGGAGGAAGCCCCACCTACCCACGAGGTGACTCTGGCCCCAGCCACCATCTGCTGCCACCACAGGGAAGACAGCCTAGCTGATCCCAGTCACCCGAGACACACGAGAGATATGACAGTAATATGACTGTTGTGTTAAGCCACTAAGTTGTGAGATGACTTATTACATGGCAAGAAACAACTGGAACAACCTCCTTGGGCAGAAAAGGCATAGCCTGCTGAAAACTTCAGTACTGGGTCTTGAACATGGCTGAGTTTTTAACTCATCACCCATCTGCCCTTGTCTCAAAATCGAGAATGGAGACTTAGGCCACATAGCAAAGGGGTCACATGGAAACAATGGTAAGCAAGAGACACAGCTCTCTTATTAAACCCAAAAGTGAGTTTAAAGACTAAACCTGTACATGTAGATGCCTTTCCCTCAAGGGCTCAGCAGTGAATGCAGAAAGAGCCTCTTACTCACTGGACCACCCCTTCCTGTGGCCCCTGCGCCCCTGAGCCACATGCTCTGCCTCCTCCCTCTCCAGCTCCTCCTTCTCAGCCACCATGTCCAAAGCCAGACATGCTGGGTTTGACTCCTGTCTCCTCCCCATCAGCTGGGTGGACCTGGCCACACGCCCGAACCATGGCCCCTCTGTTTCCTCACCTATAAAATGAGGGTAATAACAGCACCTGCTCTTGCAGGAATGGTGTAAAGATGGAAAGAGTTGTTCCATAGGAAGTACTTAGAACAATGCCTGGCTCATAAATGTTCATGCACATTTGTATTTATTTTATTTTTTCCTGTCTCCTCAATAAGTTTGCAAATTAGGTGCAAAAAAGACTGCCTCCCCCATCCATTTCCTTAAATGTACAGCAGCTAAACCTATACAGTGGAGGCTGAGGAACACTTGCAGGTTGATTGACAGGTCATTTCAATGGTCTTAAAATAGGCAAGAACAATAAGACAAACTCCTCACTTTTGACAAGCACACTAAACCTTGCTGGATGCATCCTATGAATGATACTGCCTTAGGAGAGAGTGACTTGACCCTTTAGTTCAATCACTCAGAAGTCTCGAGAGACCTGTGCACTTAACTATGAACCAGCACAGCAGAAACCAGCCTGGAGCCGAGGAGAGCAGGGAGGTGGTCATGTCTGAAGGGACAGTGATGTAATCACACTGCTTGATCGAATGCTGTTATACCCCTGTGTGTGACCCTGGACACACCCCAGCAACCTTCCAATCCAGCCACCCAAATCCAGCAGGGCCACCCTGTTCTTGGTGTTCATTGCAGTGCTGGCTTCTTGAGAGCCTATGACGCTATCAGTCTGCTTACTAGTTTGCACAGGCCCAACCAACACCTGGGGCTTGAAGTGTCTCTGGGACATGAATCATTTCTATCTCATCCAACCACGGAAAACCCTTCTGATCAGAGCCTCCCAAATATGAGGGTTAACACCAGTGTCTTTGCACAAAGAGAATGAAGTCTCTCACCATCTCTGGGACCATCAGCTGAAGGAGGAAGCAAGGGTTTTAGGTCTTTACCATCATATTCTGTAGTGAAAACTTCAGCAATGATACAGATCAGGTACTTCTAAAACAGCCAGATGCTAGTTAATCTCTGCACTGAAAGACACTTTTCTGCAGATCTGGAAAGTATGACATATGGCTAAAAGTAGGAAAGGGTATCACAATTAAAATTAAATGAGATGATATATATAAAGGATCTAACAGCACTAATGCCTGGGGGACAGTAAGTACTTATTGGCATTTAGTTGTTAGCAGTGGTATTATGAATAGAATAGTGCATGGGGAGAAAAAGACTAGCAGTCAAGGTCGCACGTATATACTGAACATCTATTGTGAACCCAGTACTAGTTGAGTCACCTAGAGGCAGTACAACAAAAAATCGTCAGGAGATTTACCTGACTGGCACATGCAAACCTTTGGAAAAACAAAGATAGCAGGCAAGCGAGTTCATGGCAGGCCACGGCAGCAGGGATGGTGTGATAGAGAAGGAGATATACAAGTGGGCCTGGACAAGTACTAGACTTTGAGAAGGACCAAGAAAGAAAAATACAAAATAAGGAATCATGAAAAACTGCAAAGTTTGAATGGTCCAGCCAATGAAAGATGCAAAAGGTTCAGGAAGAATTTCAAGTTTGGGAGAGAAGAAGAGAATGAGAGGAATTCAGAGCTGACAAGCTTGTCTGCCATCTCTGCCAAGCTCTGACACCTTGCGGACCCTCTCAGGGACTTAGGTCTTCTCAGGAAAAACAAGCATGGCAAGGACATGGGCTGGTAGTTACAAATTTCACCTTCTCGATGATGCCATTTGTAGCAAAATGGATGGACCCAGATATTATACTATCAGAAAGAGAAAGACAGATATCATGTGAGATCACTAATATGAGGAATCTAATAAAGATGATACAAAAGAACTTATTCACAAAGAAGAAACTGACTCAAAGATTTTTAAATAAAACTTATGGTTGCCAAAGGGGAAAGTAATAAATTGGGAGGTTGGGATTGGCATATACACACTGTTATATACAAAACTGATAAGTAACAAGGAGCTACTATATACTACAGGGAAATCTACTCAGTATTCTGAGATTGCCTACATGGGGAAAGAATCTGAAAAAGAATGGATATATAGAGATATATGATTCACTTTGCTGTACACCTGAAACAAACACAACATTGTAAGACAACTATACTTCAATAAAATTTATTTTTAAAAAAGAAACTGAAAAAAAAAAAAAGGAATTTAGTCTCCCCACTCTGCTCCGAGTTCAGGGATGGCAGAAGAAAGTGGAAGAGGGGTTTTTATACAACTGTTGGCATGGGGTCATATAGAAACTAAGAGTGAAGGCACATGGGCCCCACCACTCTGGACAAATACAGCCTAGGAGTTCATGCCCAAATCCCAGAGCCTGAAAGCCTCATTCAGCAGTAGGGTTAGGACCAAGTACCTGGGATTCCCCTCCTGCTCCCTACACTTTTCTTCAAGCAAGTCACTCCTTCAACACCTGCAGCTCCTGCAATCCTTGCCAAAATAATAATGTCACTGATTAAGAGTTCAGCCCCTAACCCTTTCCATTTCATGCTTCCATCACATCACTAACTGGACACTCCCTTCTTTACTTTCACTGGCAGGCTCTGAACCAAGTGGTGCAGAACATATATAGTTTATTGAAGGCTATGAAACATCTGCAGATTTCATCCAATTTCAGGAAGTTTCCCTTTGAGTCACCAGGGCCTGGCACTTACCCTTAATGTGCAAAGAGCCTGCTCTCTCTGCTAGGCCTAATCCTCTCCACTTCCTAGCCTGGCTCGAAGACCCTACATTGCCAGGGCGAAACGGGAGACCAAAAGCCTGTCCAATCCGGGCCTCAGAGCCTCCCCAGTCTCGGAATGTTCTAATCAACTTCACCTCTCCTACAGAAAGGCTCACACCTACCAGTTCCTTTGAATAAGACCTCATGGCTTTTGAGTCATCCCTAAATCCCAAGTGGATCCACGCTTGGCTGACTCACCCCATCCCACCTCTGGACTCAGATGATTGGTTTGTAGATATAAATCAGCATGAATAGAACAGTTGTTAGCTGTAATAGCTCTCCGCGTGCCCCCTCCCCAGCTGGGCTGTGTGAGCTCCTGCAGGGAAGAACCTTGTCAGGGAAGGTCTCTGCACTTCTTTGAATTCCCAGTGCAGAGTCAGGAGACTATCAGTGAATGTGTTGGGCAGATGGATGGATGACCAGAGGGGCCCACAGAGTCCAGGAGTGGCTGTTGCCCTGTCCGTCTCCCTGCTAAGAGCTGAGAAGATGAAGGGCACGAACTTTTACAATTAATCTCTCACCTGCCCTTTGGTACTTCTTTCAAGCCATAATGGAATCTCCTCCCTTGACTCCTCGCATCTATACCCCGTAACTTAGCAGATACCATATAGTGACTTATATTGCTTCCTAATTATGCTTGAATATGTGTGTGTGAAAATCCTGTCTCCTTAATAAGACTGTGAGCTCCTGAAGGGCAAGAATATTTTTCATCTCTCAGTGCTTATGAGAGTAATGATAAACATTGATGGAGCACATACTACATACCAGACGGCATGCTAGGTTTTATATGTATTTTCGCATTTGGTCTTCATAACAAGTACTCTGAGGTTTTTATTATTATCATCCTCATTTTGCAGATAAGAAGACTGAAACACAGAGAGTAGATAATATGCCAAAATCACAGAAGTAGCAAGTTGATATGGTTTAGGGGCTGGGCCCTGCCACGTTCTCCCCACCCAGTCTGGTCTCATTGGACGTTCTCACTGGGCACAAAGGTATGCTCAGCTCTACTCCACTTGCAAAATTTCTATCACATGCCAGCAAGTGCCTTCAGGAGGCAGTGCCCATCTGCTTCCACCTTTTTTTTTTTTAATTGAAGTATAGCTGATTTACAATGTTGTGTTAGTTTCTGGTATATAGCAAAGTTATACATACTTTTTATATTTTTTCAGATTCCTTTCCATTATGGTTTGTTACAGGATATTAAAAATAGTTCCCTGTGCTATACCGTAGCACCTCGTTGATTATCTATTTTATATACAGTAGTTCGTATCTACCAATCCCAAACTCCTAATCCATCCCTCCACTACTCTCTTTCCGCTTGATAACCATAAGTCTGTTTTCTATGTCTGGGGGTCTATTTCTATTTTGTAAATAAATTCATTTGCATCCTATTTTAGATCCCAGATATAAGTGACAATCATATGGTATTTGTCTTTCTCTTTCTGACTTACTTTACTTAGTATGAAAATCTGTAGGTACATCCATATAGCTTTAAATGGCATTGTCCATCTTTTTCATGGCTGAGTAATATTCTAATATATATATATATATGTGTGTGTGTGTGTGTGTGTGTGTGTGTGTGTGTGTGTGTGTGTATATATATCACATCTTCTTCATCTATTTACCTGTCCATGGGCATTTAGTTTACCTCCATGTCCTGGCTGTTATGAATAGTGCTGTGATGAACACTGGGTGCATGTAACTTTTCTAATTAGAATTTTCTTCAGATACATGCCCAGGAGTAGGATTGCTAGATCATCCCACCTGGTACCTGCCTTCACCTGGTATCTGCCTCCACCTGGTGCTTCTTATTTCCCATTGGCTAACCTGGAGCCTCTCAGGTACCTGATCTTAGAGCTGCATTTGGCATCACAGCACTGGGACAACTCAGTGCTCACATCTGCCCCATCCCCTCTCACACACAGGCAGTTCAGTATAGTAGAAAGTTCCAGGCATGGGCAAATGATTCTGTGGCTCTTAAAGCTTAGACAATTGGAAGGGCTCATTTTGTTTTTAATAAATATAAAATTACAAATACGAAATTAAACTCGGGACCTCCAAAGGAGGAGGGCAGAAGCCAAAGCTGCAACCATTTTCAGCAAATGCACAGGACCTGATTCTAGTCCCAGTTCTACCATGAGCCACGCTATCGCTTGAGCCATCCCTTTTGCTGAACGGGCTCGTTCCCTCTTGGTTCAAATGAGGGGGCTGGCTGAGTGAGGGTGGGGGAGCTCTGAGGCCTCTCCCAGCCCTGGCACTCCAAACCCTATCAGCCGTGGTTCCAAACACTCTCCAGGCTCACCGCAACATCATAGAATGGCCCCTGACCCAGGCGGGGCACTGCTCCTCCCCACAGCCCAGGCACACACTGTATTACAGTAATGAGAGCTTTTGTTGCTTTAAATATCACAAAACAAAAACAACCGGCAGCCTGGGTTCATCATCATTCCCTGTCCAGACCACAGAGGAGAGCGCCGCCAGGCCGGGCCTAGATGGCGGGGGGAGCCCCTTTTAGGAATCCATTGGCTCCTGTCTAGAATGAAAATCACAGGCAGCAGGGGTGGTGAAGAGCCAGATGGAGGGAGAGCGCACATCTGAAAGTCTCTCTGGGACACAGAGGCCCCAATGAGATTGGGGAGTGGGGTCCCGGACCCACCAGAGATGATCTAGGGCCAAGCCTGAGGCTGCCGGAGCCTTGGCCTCTCACCTCCGGGAGAGCCAGAAAAGTCCAGCTAAAAGTCTCCGCAGAAAGGAGGCTGGGTCCTGGGAGGCATCCGCTGAGCAGAGCAGCAAGCATTCATTGGAAGGGAGGGAGCCGTGGCCATGTGGAGAGGACTGGAGCTGGACACTTCCTCCCTCAGGGCTTCCCCAAAGCCAACGGGCAAGTCCTCAGGAGAACCTGCCAGACCCTACAAGACCCACTCCTTGAAGCAAGAACAAGCTGTTTAGCTCACATTAAGAGCCCCTAGTCAATTCCTGTTCTGTAAAATGACCCGGGATTCATCGGTCACCCCATCAGATAGTTGTTTAATGTTGGCATGTGTCAATCTGGGGTGAAGGGTGTGCACACAGCGGTCCTCCCACAGAGATGGGAATAGAGCCACACACATGCTCTGCAGACCTGGCCCCCTGCCCTTTACAGCTTTCAGGCGGTATGACTCCACTGCTCCAAAGCAGTCCCTGGTGACTAGGGAACATGGCACTGATATCAGAGCTAAGGGTCAGGGAGGTGCCCTTTCTACACCAAGCCAGCCCCATGCCCTGACCCCTCTAATACGTGCTGCCTCTACCAGGAAAGGAAACGAAAAGGAGATTTGCCAGTGATTTGTGTTTGGCAGCAAGCACACATGGACACCTCTTTCCTAAGCTTTAGGTTCTTTTCAGGCTGAGGTTACCCAATAACTATGTCAGATATTTTAAAAGGGAAGCAGAAGGGCTGAAGTCAAATGAAGGGTTGAGTTCCTTTAGCCAGGAGCCTACTCCACAGTAACTCCAGGAATGTGCTTTGAGCATCCGGACCCAGTGGCGGATGGTGTCGCCAGTCTGTGGTGATCCCTGAATGCTCACAGAGGCTAGAACTAGGCTCAGGAAAGCCAGAGAGACTCTTGAGAAGGCTGGAGTTGGGTGGAGGGGAAGAAGATAACTGCAAAATCCATTTAACAGGAAGGCCAGGACTTGGAATACCTGGCTCCTAGCACATGGCCTGGCCTGCACTTGAATTCCATGAGGGCAGAAATAACATCTCTCTTGGTCATTGCTGTATCCCCAAGACCAGACACACTGCCTGCCATGGAGTATGTGCTTAGGAAATATCTGTTGAATTAATGTATAGTAAGTGCCCAATAAACCATTATTTCCTTTTTTACACTCTTCATCCCTCTGTCTCAGGAACTTAAGCGGATTATGGCCTGTTTGCCATGTGTGGCTGGTACTAAATGGACAATACCATTGTGGAGCACACCTCTTTTTCATTTTCCGTCTGGTCTCCCTTCCTTTCATACTCACCACCCTTTCAATGAGAACATAATAGCAAGCCCTGCATTACTGTCCCTACTCTGAGCTCCTCAGTGATCTTGATTACACTCTCCCCTGGACTGGAAGTTAATGTATTTTCATATGATGCAGTCTTGTCCCTATTTTTATCCCATTTGTAAAATGCCAACTATATTCGTCTCGTTATAAACTCACTGAGATCAGGGACTGAGTTAAACATCTTTTGTAGGCATGATGCAGCCAGCATGATGCTTCATCTATCTCTGAGCAAACCTCATAGTGTCTCTCTCAAGATATGAATTCCATAGCTATACTGAATTCCTCATTCCTCGATCTTGTCTTTTCCCCTTAAACTCTTCCCAACTTTCAAAACAAAAAAAGACTTTAACATTCATTAACGAGTGTTTGCTGAGACCTTAACACAAACCAGACAGTGTGCTAAGGGGGTAAATAAAAAGGTAAAGACGTACACACACACACACACACACACGAGATCAGAAATGCCACAGTCTAAGCCTCTATCTCTATTAAGGCCAAAGGAATTAACTAGCTGAGTGGTTTAGTAGAAACAGTAGCTGCTCAACGAATGGTGTAACCTTGGACAAGTCAAATATTCTCCCTGAGATTTTGTCTAATAATCTGCAAAACAAAGTGGAGGACTGCCAAGGACATGCCCTCTCTTTATTCTGTTCCTTCTTGAAAATGAGCAGTTCCAAAGTGTAAGTGATTACATTCTATGGTAGAAAGTAAAAGGCTGCAGCTACTGAGAAGAGAATGAAAGTCATTAGGTTGAAATCACTTGGGGGTCCAATTTACACTACCCGTAGAAACTACTACTCTTAAGCCCACATCAACAACCTGCATGCTCAGAGCTGTTGTAGTGACAGACACTTGACAAATAACCTACACTCAGAGTCCACATGTGTAACTAGTCGTTTAGACAACATCCACGCAAAATGAAAGTGAATACAAGATTTTGCACTGCTCTTGGTCTTTTTGACCTCACTGGTTCCGTGAGTTGCAGATATAATCTGGTTATACAGTAGGTGGAAAAAGAAAAAAATGTAAGGAGTGCCTCATTTTTCCCCAGATGATGGAAAAGCTAAAATTTTTCAAAGGAGAATTGAAAAAATAATGTAGAGTGACAATAAATGCCAAGGTGCAAAGATAAGAAAAATGGCTCAGTATTTTATGCACAATAATGCCTATGTGATAAGTATGCTGGGGAGAAAAAAAAAAGAGACAAAGAGGAGCAAAAGAAGTTGACATTGGACATGGGACTAATAAGAATGAGACTTTCCTCAGAAAGGGCGTTTTGGATTTTGTGGAAGTCCAAGGAAACAGAATCTCTAGGATAGATGGGTTCAAGGAGTTTAATACACACCGTGTGGGAAGAAGGGAAAAGTCATTTCTCTACAAAGAAAACAAGACGATTCGTGGAAGGAAACTTTGGAATGTTTCAACTGGGAAAAAAAGACTCCACTGGGAGTCGGTGGTCTTAGTATATATGACACACAGTCCTGAAGTAGAAGGATCCTGGCCATACGACAGAGCTGTAAAGTCATAACAGAGGCAGTTTCAGAGAGGAAGATTTCAACCCAAAATTAAGTGCTCAAAGCCCTAAAGTTGGGATGTGTTTCTTTGTGAGAATATAAGCCCCCCATAATTGGAAGTGTTCCTTCAAGTAGAGGCTGAATAATCATCTTATTTAGGAGAAGAGTCCTTCTCTATGCAGGAGACTGGGCTAGCTAACTTCCAAAGTCCTTCCAATTTTAAGAATCTCTGTGTCTGTCCATCACAGTGCAGAAACAAGATAACCAGCCTGACACAGAGGACAGAGAGCTACCCATGAGATGAAACAACTACTTGCTTGTGCTGACACAGATTTGAAGACTCACATAATGATAACTTCCGGCCCAAGAGTCATATGGTCTGTAGACAAATGAACTCTGTCACATGCTCACACCAGAGCTGGTCATTGTCACCTTTTATGTTAAATACCATCTGGCCCAGATTCTGTGGCAAATCAGGACTATACCCAACTACAGAAGACTCACAAATTGTTTATAGTACCTCTGAGCTTCAGTCAGAAATGAGGTCTGGAGAGCAAAACTGATCAATCTACCAAGAAAATATGGTCAACCTATCTAATGCCACTATTTTCTCTACGAAGAAAATATGGTTAACCTATTTAATGCCACTTAATAGTTGTTAAGAGTAATTAACAACTATGTAGTCAGTTATAAAATCCTAGTTATTCAATCTACAAACATATATTGGTATATTGGTATATTATCTTTGTTTTTCAGTTCCTCCTTTCATGTCCTGATCTCCCCAAATCCTGAATTATTTATCAGGGTCTTAAATACCATGGAAATATAAGCCAACACTACTCAATGTTTCTCCTGTTTCACTTTGCTATATCACATGCAGAAGACAGACTGCAGGAAAGAAAATATTGGTATATTGCACAGTATATAGTTTCCTTTACTGTGTCTACCAGTTGCTATAAGCAATTTGAGGGTGTGGCCTCTGTTTTGTTCCCCATCCTGCCCTGTAAGTGATTAATGACTCTGAGAAACAACTCAGAGCTGCATCATCTCAAGAGTATCTCCTCCAATGGCTCATCATGAACCCAAATCTCAATAATAGAGCCCTGGAGTGCCATTGCTCCTAAAATTTTAGTTGGAATGTACATTTAAACATCTCTGGTAAAAGAATGACCCAAACTAATCATGGTCATGCTTCTATGCAAATACTCCCACTTATGTAGTGTTTTGCATGTACAAAAGGGTCTCAAGGCTGGCATCTTATGACAGAAATTCTGAAAGCTCAATACTCTCATTGCAATCCTGGGGTCCTAGAGTCTCAGGCTAACCAGGAACAAAATATTTCCCTGGGTGTAAATTTTCAATTGGCACTCAAATGAGATTCATGATGTCCTTGACCTAGCTCCCTGAAAAGGGATGTGGCATATAGAAGCATCTAGAGCATGGCCATGGAGTCCACAACAGTACAACATAGCACTCACAAGGTCCCCAGCCTGGGTATACGATGCAGGGTTGATAGGAAGGAGCTCATTTGCCCAAAGTGGCAGAAGATGGTGTTCCCACTGGAAGCCAGGGTATTGCGCTGAGCGAACATCAAGTGAAGGGTAAGCTATGGCTGAAAACAGGAAAGCAAATCCTAAGGTTTGAATCCTGCAATAGCAGTGAGAGACAGGCTCAGAGCAAAATCACAGACACCTCACATGTGCCCAAGGCCACTGCTGTGTGGTCCATGGCAGTTTAAACAAGCTCTCTTGTGAGTAATAATATCTCTGTTTGAAAATGCCTATGACTGAACTCAGGGGGTGTTCGGGATATCATTTTACTGACCCACTGAGCCACAGAGATTTAACAGGCCAAAGTAAGAAGAGACGCTAACTAGGACGAAGAGAGCTTTCTGAATGTTATCTAAACTCTTTGCCCACCCGAAACTCCTGGTATTCTTGTTTAAGAGTTTTACCACAGAATTTTTATTCTTACATCCATTTGTTATGAAACTGAAACTGGGTTTTCACTTGGATACAATTTTTGGCATTTGCAGAAATAACGCGTGATCATTAGAGGAAATAAAAACAAACTTAAGGGAAGTTGATCCCATTGAAGATACTCTACTTTTTGCCTTTATTTTCTCATGCTCTGAATGAATCAAACACCATAGAGAATGGCATCCTCTATCCGGCCACAAGCCTGACAGTTTGTAGGAACCAGATCACATAACCACATTTAGCCTCAAACTGTTCTCAGACAACACTGCATACTCTTCAGAGCCAATGTCCATAACAGTAAATACAGTCAAGTTAGAGCAACATGACAGTCAGTTTTTCACAGAAATTGGATTTGCAGTGCAGGACAGGGTAAACGCTATTTTGGAAACCAGTGACATTGGGGAAGTGTCCAAAGTTAACACAGAATTGAAATGGTGGGATACAAATGAATGTGAGCAGAACCAACATAGATCTTATGAAGGCAATCATTAAACCACTATGGCCTAGCAAGGCCAGTGTTTGGAATTATAACACTAATGAGAAAAGCTTGATTCAATTCAGCAAATGGTTTTTGAGATGGCATTGAGAAATCCAGATGCCTCCAGTTAGTTCTCAAAGTCTCTTTGTGCTCTCCCCACGTTCCCAGGCATCATGGTGCACTGATTTAAGTTAGCAGGCTAGGCTGGCCTTCTCCCAAGTTCCGTGCAAAGGGAGCATCCTGTTGCAGATAATTCTGGTTAAATAAGGAAAATATCCTCAGATTGCACCCACACACACACTCAGGAAAAAAAAAAAAAAGGATTACAGATTAAAAGCTCCTCACCCTGTGAATCAAGCAGAGCAATTTCAGGCTTGGGAGAACCTACCCATCTCTCCTTTTCCTCTGAAAACCCAAGACGGGTGTTTAGGGATAAAGCACATTCTCAAGAGGCCATGACTGGTGGGAGAAGTCCTCCAAAGTTAGCAATGGGAACAACTAGGGAGGAACCCTCTGAAGAGGCCCCTTGGACCGCCTTGTAGTTTGAAGGGAGAGCTGTGCATTGTAAGGTGCCTGTAAGCTTTGCACTCATCAGCTTCTGCTTGTGGGAACATTCCTCACCATGAACCTCTCCAGCCCTGAAGATGCATAAGCTGTGTCCACACAGCAGGAGTAAGGGAGAGTCAGAGGAGGGTAATTCCACCCTAATCAGAGGGTTGGACCTCAGCCCAGCTTGATAGGTACTATCCTTCGCTCTCCCCTGAAAAAGAATCACCATGGCACATCCAGAGTGAAAATAAAGGAGATCAAAGAGTAAAGGAAAATATTTTCATACCTGGCAGGCCTAAGAGGCAGGAGGATAGACACCTTGAATGGGTCACAGATCATGCCTCCCCTGATTATTTTTTCTATTTTTTTTATTTTCATTATTTATTCATTTTAGGGCCTCACATAGAAGTGCATATAGACATTCCCCAGGCTAGGGGTAGAATCACACATGCAGCTGCCAGCCTACACCACAGCCACAGCAATGCCAGATCTGAGCCACGTTTGTAAGCCACACCACAGCTAACAGCAGCACCGTATCCTTAACCCACTGAGC
Source organism: Catagonus wagneri (assembly GCA_004024745.2). Classification (NCBI taxonomy): domain Eukaryota; kingdom Metazoa; phylum Chordata; class Mammalia; order Artiodactyla; family Tayassuidae; genus Catagonus; species Catagonus wagneri. The sequence continues at coordinate 3,465,464 of PVHT021183515.1, forward strand.
AAGGCCAGGGTTTGAACCCACATTTTCATGGGTACTAGTCTGGTTCTTAACCCACTGAGTCACAATGGGAACTCACAATTTTTTTTTAATTGAAATATAGTTGTTTACAATAATGTGTTAATTTCAGGTCTACAACAAAGTGATTCAATTACAATAATTTTCAGATTATTTTCCATTGCAGGTAATCACAAGATACTGAATATCGTTCCCGCTTTGAAGAGCATCAAGTATGCACACAGCAAGGGGCTAACTCTCTCTGATAAAATGAGCATCTACCCAGACACCTTCTGAGAACTGAATCCCTGACAGCTCTGCTTGGACACAGTTCCTCACAGAGCTTTGCCCTGTATCTGTTCTCTCTCCCCTTCTCAACTCTCCCGCCTTCTCACTTTTCCCCTTGAAAGCTGTCCCAGTGTTCAATTTCCTTCAACAGGGTGTTCTAGGAAGACCCTTCTAAGGCATCCAGACGGGAAGATAAATTACAAATGTCAGTCACCAACAGATTCTTAGATCCTGTGCTTAGTCTCAGAGAGGATGTTAAATATTTAATTGGCACTTGCTATCTTTCTTATCAGTAAGTCTAGATCTCAGGGTTAGAAAGGGATAATCCTAGCCGGTGTAATGCTATAACCCCTCCTTCTTCGATCATAATAAGCAGGATAGCAGCATGGGTGAGCCACAGGCCCTGGAACCAATTCACCTGGCTTTAAATCACAATTCTGATCTTCGCTGTGTGATGTTAAGCAAGTTATAAATGCTCCTGCCTCGGTTTCCTCACCTAAAACATGGGACACTAACAGCAGTACTGCCCAAAAGGACTTTCATGCTCTAATACTTAGAACAGTGCCTAGCTTCAAATCCTAGCTATTATTATTACAACTGGAGCTGTTTAAATGACTGGAGTTTGTCTCTTCACAGTAAATCTATTTTGATTACCCCTAATACCTGGCTAGGGCTCATAGATATAATAACAATCTTGACATGACCACCCCTTGGCAGTGAAAACAAATATACCAAAAACAAACAAAAAGCTCCAGCTCTTTCACTCTAACACAAAGCAATCCAGGTTAGCCTGTGAAGTGTCAGAGTCAGACTCCCTATGGAATATATTTCTCCAAGTATATCTGATGCTACGTTAGTTATTAACTTATTGGAACACTTCAGCTGTCGGCAAACAACTGTGTAAGATGCTACACTTTTAATTTTTCCTTTTCGGGGGTCTCATGTCCTGGGTTCTCTGATCTCCCCAGGAGACCACCTTGGCTCCAATAGCTGAGCTGTTGCTCTGTGTGCTCCTGGGAGACAGTCCTTGGTTTTTCTTAAAAACTGTCTCTAGGGAGTTCCTGCTGTAGCACAGCGAGTTAAGGATCCAGTATATTTTTAAAATTTTATTGGAATATAGTTGACCCACAAAGTTGTATTAATTTCAGGCAGATAGCAAAGTAAATCAGTTATATATACACCCATTCCTTTTCAGATTCTCTTCCCAAGTAAAGTAGCATACAGTACTGAGTAAATTTTCCTGTTACCTGCCTATACATAATATATATTATATATAATATATTTTATATATATATATATATACATATATATATATATATATATATATATATATAATAGGATCCCATATTACTGCAGCTGTGGCTTAGGTCACAGCTACAGCTTGGACTCAGTCCCTAACCTGGGAACTTCCATATGCCGTGGGGGTGGCCAAAAAAGAAGTCTCTAAATTCATCTCTTCTAAGAATCACACACTATAATTAATAATACTAATCCATGAATTCTAAGTCCAACAAACAAATTAGCAGAGAAAGGGTTGCTTATAAATGTGTTACTTCTCTACCGTGCTTTCCTCCTAAGAGCCTGTGTTCCATCCCCACCAGTATCACCCCTACTCCCACCCCCACCCAGAAGCATAATGGCAGATTCACAAAAGGAAGAGAGAGCTCTGGGTAGGAAATTTCAGCAGGGAAATGGAGATTCGAGGCAGCTAAGTACAGGAACTTGAGGTTGAAGCAACTCTGGAGCCTGAAGTAGGGACTAGCCCAGTTAAACACTCAGAGGCTTTCCTTCAGAGGAAACTTGGGGCTGGGCAGTGAGCAGAAGAGAAAAGAAGGCTGTGAGGCACATGGCCTACCTCTGATTTCAGCAGGGAGAGCTGGACAAGCTGCAAGGGTGTGGGTGGGGAGGAGAAGGAAGGGGGCCGTCTAAATAAGGTGGTTTGGGCCCCAACCAGGAGGGTGTAGCTGTCAGTTTCATTTTGGGCTGGGGATGGGTGAGGTGCTTGTCCAGCAATCGCCCCCATCAAATGTGCATCCAATCAGGGTCATTTTTCAAACCCTCACCCTGCTTTGGCCAAGGAGGCAGGTATTAAAGCCAGGGGCTCAGGCTGAAACAGGCGGGAGCCTGGAGCTCTGTGGCTGGCTCTGGCCCTCCAGCTCATGAAATACGACACCAAGCCAGGGAAACTGAAGGAAGAGAGTCACAGCCAAACAAACACACCCTCCTCCAGAGCACTGAGCCCAGAGGCCAGAGAGGGGGCTGCTGGCCCTTCGGGGAAAGATGGCCAGCTGTTTCCTCTCTTTCTCTCTAGGATCAGTGTTTCCGCAAAGAGGAGAGATTCTCTTTGCTTAAAACGTATACTCACCTGCCCCAGCCACAACTTAGAGATATTCTTTTATGAGTTCTTGCTTGGTGAAGCTTTTTTAGTGTTATTTGGTGGGGAAAAAAAAAGATGATGTTTCTGTGTCTTCTGTAGGTTCGAGGCCCCCATTGGCATGGGATTTGCTATCACTTCTGTTCTACCCATTAATCAGTGGATTATCCCCTGGAGAATCCACAGGAACAGATAAGCTAAAATAAGATGCATTTAGATTTAGAACGAGCTGGTTAGGTTTTTTTTTTTTTTGATATGGGAGGCAATAGAGTCAAGTGATTAGGAGCCTTGCACATTTCAAGCCAGAGGGAATGGGTTGATAGTTCAGCATGACCGTTAACCTACTGTATATCCTAGGGAAAATCACTCACCCTCTCTGAGCTTTACATTCTCATCTCCAGGATGGGGATATAATGGTACTGATTCCACACAAGTGTTACTAAAATTAAATAAGATTCTCAGAGTTCCTGTTGTGGCTCAGTGGTAACGAACCCAACTAGTATCCATGAGGATGAGGGTTTGATCCCTGGCCGTGCTCAGTGGGTTAAGGATCTGGCATTTCCATGAGCTGTACTGGCTCTGATCCAGGATTGCTGTGACTGTGGCTCAGGTGGCAGTTGTAGCTCTGATTCAACCCCTAGCCTAGGAACTTCCATACACCATAGGTATAGCCCTAAAAAAAGCAAACAAACAAACAAACAGAAAAGATGGTATACTTAAAGCATTCACACTGCCTGGCATATAGCAAGCTCTCAACAAATGCTGGCTATGAGTGTGTCTGATGTTCAAATATTTATAATTCTCCAAATAATCCTATGAAAACAATTTTTAAAGGTCATTTTGAGAGATTGTGACACAGTGTCCCATCCACATTTTAAGTCCCTGCCCAGCTCTCCTAATTCTCAAGCATCGGGGATGAGTAGCATCATTTGTCATCTAAGTACAAACTCTCAGCATAAGAAGAGCTACTTTCCCTGTTTCTGTTTTTTCTTTCTCCTTTCTCTCCCACTTTCTCATCTTGTTAATAGCTTTCATCTCCATATGAAGGGACTGTGATAAATTGAAAAAATGTCCACCTACCCTGCCCCAAACTTGACAAAACTAATCAAGTTTAACTGGAAAACTTTTTCTAGAAATTCTCATCTGTAGAAGTAAGTCAATAATGATTTTGCTCAGCAGCCAGAACAAGACATTTGGGTCTCAACATTTGAATTTTTTCACAACTAGATTCAAAGCTCTCTGAATTGAAGTTTTACATGTGATTGAATGAAATAAGGTGATATTAAACTTTGAAAGATAATGTTTACGTATTTGAGAAATTATGGAAGACAAAATTACCAGGAACAAGAACTTCAACACACAGCTAGTCTGGTTCTTGAGGTTAATGAATATTGTTTTGACTATAAAACATTTCTATCAGTGACTAATAAAAATATTCCTAGACTGTTGTCATATTGCAGGGATCCAGTTCAACATGCATTCGTTTAGTAATTATTGTGCAATTTCTAAATGTCAGGAATTGCCCTCAGCACTGGGACACAAAAACAATTACTTTGCAGTGTGTCTTGGAGTTTATAGAGAAGTCCAGAAAAATAAAAGGCAATTACAGAATGACATAAGAGGGGAATGGGGGTGGGGAGGATGCAAGGTGTTGTGAAAGCCCCCGGAAAGGACACCTGACTGACAGAAAAGGGGCAGGAAAAACTTTCCAGAATAAACAACATCTAAGCAAGAACTATGGGATGTGTGAAGCCTGAAATGCATAGGTGCAGAGGGAGAAGAATGCTGTAAGCAGAAGCATGCTAGTGTAGAAAAGCCCAGAGCCCAGAGACTTAGAGGGAACCTGGAGAAGTGGTTTCTTGTTGTTTATACCTGGAGCACAAGGCACGAGTAGCAAGAAACTCTGAGCACAAGGGGGTACCCCATGAGGGGACCAGATTACTCTGAGCACAAGGGGATATCCCATGAGGGGACCAGAACCAAATGGGACAGGAGAAGGCAGAGTTAAGAAACCATTTCCCGAGTAGGCAAGAATGGTGAGGATGGAATTCAGTGGATTGCTGGTTTGGTTTGAACAAGAGGGTGAAGGACAGAGAGAGAGAAGTCAAGAGTGAGGCCTGAAATTCTGGCTGGGGAAACTATGGGCCTTTGCACTTACTGTCCTCTCTGCCTGGAATATTCTTCCCCATATACCTCCTAGGTTCATCTGTCCCCTCATTCAGGTTCCTGCTCAACTACTGCCTTATCAAAGAGTCGTCTTTGCCCTACACAAAATCAGTACCCAAATCCTCACTCCAGCTCCATTACTCTCTATCCTTGGACACCCTAATATTACTTCACAGTATTTATCACCGCCTGACATTTTACATATTTATTTGTTCAACTGCCTTTCTGTCCCCATAAAAAATGTGAGCTCTGAGAGAGCAGCATTTTTTTCCATTTTGTTCCATTTTTTCCAGCATTATTTATCTCAGTGTTTAAAATAGTTCCTGGCATGTGGTCACTCTCAACATATCTTTTAATGTTTGATGATTAAATTCACAAAGATGGGAAACACTGAGAGGAAACACAAAAGTGGTCTAGGAAAACACACATTTACCTCTATTTCTAACACTCTGGTTCAGAATCTCCTTTGTTTTTCAGTCAATAAAAATATAAGACATACAAGAAGGTACACAAATCATACATGTATAGCTCAATGAATTATAACAAAGTGAATATGCCACATTACCAGCACTCAGGGAAAGACATAGAACACCATCAGAGCTCCCAGCAAGACACTCCCAATCACTAACCATCTTGTCCCCTCCCAAAGGAAACTGGTAAACTGACTTCCAACCCTACCAACAGTTTAACATGTTCTTGAACCACATATAAATGAAATAAGATCATATGTATTCTTTGTATCTGGCTCTTTTAACTTAATATTAGATTTGTGAGATTCATCCAAGTTATTAAATGGAGCAACACTTCTTTCTTTATCCATAGCTGTTTAGGATTCCACTTTATGAAGGACTCATGACTTATTTTCTACAATTGATGAATATCTGGGTGTTTCCAATTTAAAGCCATTACTACTGATGCTGCTATGAACATTCCAGTACATACCTTTTGGTGAATGTATGTATTTGGAGAGGGGGGAATATATATCTAGGAAAATAATTGCTGAGCCACAGTGTATGTATATGTTCAGGTTTAATAAATACTACCAGAAAGCTTTCAAAATGATTGCATTGATTCCAGCTTTCACCTGCAAAGTAGTTAGTATCCATTGTTACATCCAAAAAAATAAGAATATGCATTCTCCTCAAGTGCACATGGAACATTCTCAAGAATTGACCACATACTGGGGCACAAAACTAACCTCAGCAAATTTAAGAGTATAGAAATTATTTCAAGTACCTTCTCTGACTACAATGGCATGAAACTAGAAATCATCCACAGGAAAGGAAATGAGAAAAAACTAACTACATGGAGACTAAATAACATGCCACTAAAAAACCAATGGATCAATAAGGAAATCAAAAAGGAAATTTAAAAATACCTCAAGACAAATAATAATGAAAACACAACCATCCGAAATCTATGGGATGCTACAAAAGCAGTGCTTAGATGGAAATTCATAGTGACACAGGACTTCCTCAAAAAAGAAGAAAAATCTCAAATCAAGACCTTAACCTACCACCTAAATGAATTAGAAAAAGAACAAACAAAACCTAAAGTCAGCACAAGGAAGGAAATCATGAAGATCAGAGAGGAAATCAATAAAATAGAGAATCAAAAAACAATAGAAAAAAATCAATAAAACCAAGAACTGATTCTTTGAAAAGGTAAACAAAATTGACAAACTTCTGCCCAGACACCAAGAAGAGGAGAGAAAAAAACCAAATAAACAAAATAAGAAATGAAAAGGGAGAAATCTCAATGGATACTACAGAAATACAAAAAAAAAAAAAACCCACAAAAAAAAACATGAGAATACTGTGAATAATTATATGTCAACAAATTTGACAACATAAAAGAAATGGACAACTTTCTAGGGAATTAAAACCTGCCAAAACAAAACTAAAGCAGGAAGAAATAGATCAACTGAACAGACAATCACTAGAAATTAAATTAAATGTGTAATAAAAACAAACCCTACAAACAAAAGTCCAGGACCAGGTGGCTTCACAGGTGAATTCTACCAAAAATATGAAAAGGAATTTATACCCATTCTTCTTAAATTTTTCTAAAAGGTTGAAGAGGAAGAAACACTCCCAAAGAGATTCTATGATGCCACTGTCACCCTAATACCAAAACCAAAGATATTACCAAAAAAGAAAATTACAGGCCACTCTCTGATGAATATAGAAGCAAAAATTCTCAAAAATATTTTAACCAACCGAATCCAATCACATACAAAAAGATCATACACCACCACCAAGTGCGATTCATCCCAGGTTCACAAGGATGGTTCGACATATGCAAATCATTCATCACCTACCATATTAACAAAAGAAAAGTCAAAAACCACATGATCATCTCAATAGATGCAGAAAAAGCATCTGACAAAGTCCAACATCCATTCATAATAAAAACTCTTACCAAAAAGGTTATAGAGGGAACATACCTTAACATAATAACAGCCATTTATGACAAACCCACAGCCACTATAATACTCCATGGAAAAAAGCTGAAAGCCTTCCTGCTAAAATTTGAAAAAGACAAGGATGCCCACTCACAACACTTTTATTACATAGTATTGGAAGTCCTAGCCACAGCAGTCAGACAAACAAAAGAAATAAATGGTATCCAAACTGGAAGAGAAGAGGTAAAATTGTCATGATATGCAGGTGACATGATACTATATATAAAAAACCCTAAGGACTCCACACAAAAACTACTCAAACTGATCAATGAATTCAGAAAAGTCGCAGGATACAGGATTAACATTCAGAAATTGGTTGCATTTCTATACACTAAAAGTGAAATACTAAAAAAGGAATACAAAAATATAAACCTTTTAAAATCGCACCCCCAAAAATTAAATACCTAGGAATAAACCTGACCAAGGAGGTGAAAGACATATATGCTAAGAACTATAAGACACTAATCAAGGAAATTAAAGAGAATTCAAAGAAATGGAGAGATATTTCATGCTCCTAGGTTGGAGGAGTTAATATCATAAAAATGGCCACCTTACCCAAAGCAGCCTACAGATTCAACGCAATCCCTATCAAATTACCCATGACATTTTTCAAAGAACAACAACAAACAATCTGAAAATTTATAATGAATGATAAAAGACCCAGAATTGCCAAAGAAATCCCGAGGAACAAAAACCAAGTAAGAGGCATAATTCTCCCAGTCTTCAGGCAATATTTCAAAGCTACAATATTAAGACTGTGGTACTGGTACCAAAACAGACATACAGAACAATGGAAGAGACTAGAGAGCCCATCACATCACTAGACACTAGTCTTATTCAACTCCACATGCTTGTCACTGAACATAGTGCCTGCATCAATATTTATTGAATTAAATTGCATTTTCACACTTAACACACTTTTTAGAACCCCAAGTAAATAAATTCTCACTTATAATTGGATGTTTTGCTAAGTGAAATAAGCCAAACACAGAAAGACAAGTATTACATGATTCTACTTATTTGAAGTATATGAAATAGTCAAAAGCATAAAATCAAAAACTGGAATGGTAGTTAGGGGCTGAGGGGAGAAGAGAAATGGGGAGTTATTGATCAATAGGCATCAAGTTTCAGTTAGGTAATAGGATTAAAATCGAGAGATTTGCTGTCCATCATGGTACCTACCAGCCATGGATAACATACACTTAAAATTTGTTCAGAGGATAGATCTCATGTTCTTATCAAAAGTTAAAAAAGTTTTTAAGAATCTTGCTCCGTACTCCTTCAGTACAACCAGTACGTGTGTGGTGCTCATTTACTCTGCTAGGTGACACTGCCCCTGAGAGTTTCTATGAGAGTCCCTGAAACAATCAGAGGACAGCGGGGGTAACACACAGGCAAGTGGGAGGCAGTGAGGTTAGAGAAGCCAAACTTTCCAGAGCCCCATTTCCAGGAGGCACTTCTAAGCCAGCTGGTATTCCTAAGGGCGTCTGTGAAGTACAATTTCCCGTGCAAATCTTAAAGCACAAACAGCCAAGACATTTCCTAGAGCCGAAAGCTTCAGCTGATTCCCAGGGCCACTAACTGAGGAGGAGCCTGTGGGCAGCTGTGTCAGACACATGGGCATGTCCCTTGGTGTTCATCTCCATAAACAGGATGGGGAAAAGTCAGATGGTGCGGGAGCTCATGACTCAGGACAATGCCCTGGTGGGTGAAAGGGGTTTTCAGTAAAAGGAATGAGTAAAGTTTTATTTGCCACACAAACCCAAGAGCCAAATCAATGAGTACAAATTAAGTAAACCATGCCAACACAAAGCAATTGAAAATTTAACTGTGGAACCCTTTGTTGTTAGAGTAAGAATACCATCCAAGTAATTCTTCACCAAAAGAATGCCCAGGGCTGGGGGGACCGGTGTATCAGGATCTATCTCCCTAGGGGTAGGGACTGGGGCTTGGGTGATTCCAGACAAAAATCACTCAATATTTTAATTGCTTTGATTTATTTTTAATCACAGTAGTTCACTTGGAAATTTCAAAGACCATTAGCGAAGGCATAAGATTTTATGTTTATAAGAAGAGGCATGGGTTTTCAAAAGGATGAGAAATGTTTTTAATATACTTTCATTCTTGTCTTTTACAGATGGGAAACTGAAAATTCAACGGCAGAGTCCATACAAGAGCCTGGATTGTCTTATTCACCAGTATTTGCCCAGCACTAGCCATGCCTGGCATGCAATAGGTGCCCATTAAACAGTCGCTGAATGAAAGGATGAGAGCCGGAGAAAAGGCGGGGCTTGGCCAGCATTCCATGTGTTGACATTTTGGCAGAGGCGGCATGGGCATGACTGTCCTAACCCCAGTTATCTTTCCACTCTAAAGTGGTGGTTAATTAAAAACATGGACTCTGGAGCCAGACTGCCTAGGTTCCTGCGCCAGCCCTACAGCTTACTGGCAATGTGGCTGTGAGCAGTTTACATAACATCCCTGAACTTCAATTTCCTCTTCCATAAAATGGGAATAATCATAGTCCATCCCAGAAAGGAGTTACGAACATAAGGTGAGGAAACACACGTAAAGTGTTTAGAAAGTGCCCAGCTCACAGTATGTGTTCAACGTTATCATTAACCACAAATGACACAGGGGAACTAAATGCTCACAGCCCCTCATGGCTGAGAACTGTCTTCTGTGTTCTTGGGAAGCCCTTTGGAAAACTGGCCTGAGATAAAACCTTGAAGCATTACTTTTATTTTTTATTTATTTACTTATTTTTTTATGGCTGCACCTGCAGCATATGAAAGTCTCTGGGCTAGGGGGTCGAAATGGAGCTGCAGCTGCCGGCCTATGCCACAGCCACAGCAATGCTGGATCCGAGCCACATCTGTGACCTGCACCACAGCTTGTGGTAACACTGGATCCTTAGCCCACCGAGCGAGGCCAGGGATCAAACCCACATGCTCATGGATACTAGTCAGGTTCATAACCCGCTGAGCCACAAGAACAGGAACTCCCTGGAAGCATTACTTTTATTTTTTTTAATTTTTTTACTTTTGAATTTATTTTTTATTATATCTTATTTACAATGTTCTGTCAATTTCTGCTGTACAGCAAGGTGGTCCAGTCATATATATAGATATGTGTGTGTGTGTGTGTGTGTGTGTGTGTGTGTGTGTGTGTGTGTGTGTGTATATATATACATATATATATACATTCTTTTTCTCACATTATCCTCCATCATTTTCCATTGCGAGTGACTAGATATAGTTCCCTGTATAATGACACTTTACATATCATCCATAAGTCCATCAATTTAAAGTAAACCCAAAGACTACCCAAAAACCTAAATAAATGATGCCACTGAGATCATCTCTGAAGTAAGGCCCTATGCTATTTATCACTTTATCCCCTATAAAGCCTGGTAGAGGGGAGGTGGGCTACCCTGGTGGTCAAAAGCACAGATGCTGTGCTTCAGCTGCCTAGGTTTAAATCCTAATTCCTCCATATACTTACTGTCTGACCTGGGCCAAGTTATGTACCCTCTCTGTGCCTTTGCTTCTACTGCTGTGAAATGAGTTTAATACTATACCTGCCAAGTGGGGTCCTGGTGAGGACAAATCAGTGATTGGCATTTTGATAGCACTGCAGGTATTAGCCACCGCTGCATACAACAGACAGTCATGGGAATTCACGTGTGTTGCCATGAATTCAGCTATGTGACAGACTGTGTTGTCTTGCCATTGGCCATCTTTGCAATGATTGATCACGTTATGACTGGCACTAGAGGCACGGTCTAACCCATAGTGCAGCCCTGACACCAGCCTGCAGAGATGCACAGAATAATACCAAAGCCAGCACTGATGCCTGAACAAAGTCCAGTGGACCAGACTGAATTAAGGAGCTACATCACACCACAAAAGTGTGTGCAATCTCCTGGCAGAACACTGTGAGGGGATCCCAGGGGAAACAAAGCTGCCAAGGTGCCAACCCATTGACAAGTGTCAGCACCACAGCCAGAACTGGCTGAGCCATGGATTGGCGGATGCCCAGGGGCCCCTGGGAGCCTAGCACTTTCAGGTTACCTTTCCACCTTTGGTACTTTCCTGGACCTTCTCCAGCCAGTGTTCTGGCAACCACAACAGGTCAGTTCAGCCCAGGACAGTTTTTGGATTATCATGTCTATGGACACCCTACTCTGTGAGTCACAGCAAAGTCTTCCTTACAAACAGATCCATGCACAGCTCAGGTGTTTAACAGAATAGTGTACAAATGCTTTGCAACTAACAGAGCTTCAACCAAGGAGCATTATAGATTTTATAGTGACATGGTAGTGTTGTGGTTAAAAGCCTAGACTCTAGAGCCAGGTGCTGCCTGAGTTCAAATCTCGGCTGAACCACCTTAGGTGAGATACTTAACCTCTCTGAGCTTTAGTGGCCTCATCTGTAAACTGTAACAACTATTTCTATCACACACACTGCTTCCATGAGATGAAAAGAAGTAACCTGTAAAACACTTAGGAAGTCTCTGATAAATGGTCGGTGCTATAGACAGACTGACTTTGATCTGCACCCTACTTACACTGGGTGGTAAAGGCATCTGTACAGATGAAGAGGGCAGAAACACAGAAGAAGTCTCATGCTGTACAGTACAAGAGACTGTATCCATTTGTGAGTGCTGGCACCTGACTGGAGAAATATGTTCATCTCACTTGTTTCACTCTTAACCCAAGCTCGAATACCCTCCGTGGTAAAAGTCCCTTGGAACATGTCCAAAGCAAAGATTCTTTCAACTGTCTCCATCCCTTCACTTGCATAATACTGGAGTCACTGAACCAATCTCATTCAAATTTTCCAAAACAATCACCTTTGCATTGAGTCAGCCTGGAAACGTTTAGTAGATTGGGATGCAGTTTCTAATAGCTGCAAATGAGAACACCAGATGCCCACCAACACCATGTCTTATTTCTCTGGTTGCACCAACACATTAAAGGGGACCCACAGAAATGATCCACCCAATTATCACATTAATGTTTGGTATGTGTACACTAAATACTCACTATTCATTGTGGGATCAGGTTAGTAATGATATTGTGGCCAGAATGGATGAGGTTAAGGTTTTAGAATTAAACTCTTCCCTGTCCCCCATCTGGCCCTGGGCAATGTCACCTCTGGTTCAGTGCTCAAGCATTTCTTCCATCCCCGCCAGAAATCCGGGTCATAGGAGAACACGAGTCAGAGTGTCCTTTCAGTATCACTGCCAGTTACAACCAAAACTGAGACTGGGACGCCAGGGCTACTGGCCCCAAGATCAGAGCAGTTTTCCTAGAACAGCTGGGAAAACACCTCTACATGATATGCTTTCTCAATGATGTACAGATCTAAAAAACTTAAAATAAAAAAATTTAAATCTCAAAGCAACATTACTCATCCACCATGGTCACTTCTGGAAATAATAAATGAGTTCTCAGCATCACTAGGGAGAGTCTCCTAATTAGCACTGAGCTCCCAGAAGCTAGAGAAAGCAAGCCAAGCAGTGAGGGCCATTTTATGGCCATGCTGACCACACTTGTGGCTTAAGACGAGGCTACTGGGCACAAAGGAAAAAGCAAACTCTTGCCAATATTCCCAGTTCAGGCAGTGCCTCCTCTTCCTTCTACCTCATCTAGGGCACCTTAGAGGGACAGGTTAGGAACACAGCAAGAACTTTACCAGATGTGAAATGAGGACAATGGCAGGCAGAGGAGAAACCAGAGCAGCCCAAAACCTGGCAGTCCTCTTCCTTTCTCTTCACTTTGGATCTTCCCACTTTCTCCCCTGTCAGGAGCCCTCCTCTGCCCCTAACTGAAATCTTCACCTTGTATTGATAACATGCAAAAAAACCCAACAACAACAACAAAAATGGATCCTAATATGGTCAGCTTCTGAATCTATGGCCAGAAAGCTGAAATCATCTTAACCCAATAAATTTGTATCAATATCATCAACAAGAATGATAAATGTCCCTGAGGACCTAGACAAAGCCCCAAGTACTCTTACAGGTCTGTGAGGGAAACAAGATAAATAAGATATAATTCCTCTTCTTTAATAAAATGCCTATTGTGTATATTCTACATTATCTGCATATGAATCCCTGTTCTGCCACTTGATGGCCACATGACCCTGGGTAAGTCATTTTGCCTCTCTCTGCTTTAGTTTCTATATATGTAAAATGGGAATAATGACAAAGCCTTCTCTGTAGGATCGCTGTGAAGGTTAAACAGGTCAAAAGCTCAGAAAAGACAGCTACAGAAAAAGTACTCAGTGAGTAACTACCTATGATTAAGCTTCCATAGTAAAACAGTCTCTTCATCTATGAAGCATCCTGATTCTTCAGATATTAGAGCTGGAAAGGACCTCTGTGATCAAACTGCTCAGCCTCCTCCATGTATAGATTAGAATGAGGTTCAGGGACTCCAATGGACTTCTCCACAGTTATAAACCCTCTTGACAGGACCCCTGAGATCAGACCCAGTCCCCCAGCCCAGCTCTTCAAACTACTTCCCAGTTTAATAAGCTTGTTTATAAATCACTCTGCTGACACTCCTCAAAAAAGAAAAATGTTTGTAGTGACTCGAATAAAGAAATGAATAATGAATGGTGTAGGAGTACGGTGGCAACAGTACCATGATAAGATATGTGCAGAAATTACTTCAAGGCAGTGGGCCCTCAACTGCCCCAGTCCACTCATACATTATATGAAAGAACACAGTTATTTCTGCTTTACTCTTTTCTAAATGTGTTTTATGCATAAAAGCTCAACATACATTTCTTCAGATCTCCCCAGCAATCCTATGAGTCTTATTCCAATTATACTGAATTGCAAACCAGACACAAAGTAGTTAAATAGTATGTTTAAAACTATAGCTAATAAATGGTGAGATTGTGATTTCAACCCAGACAGTCTGCTTCTAGAATTCATACTTTTAACCACCACAAGTACAGACTAACTAACACAAGAGGGCAAAGTTCTTATGTAGCCCAGCTAAAATCTTCATGTTACCAACATCTATATATTTTAAATTTCCATACTTTTTTTTTTTTTTTTTGCTTTTTTAGGGCCAGCCTCAAGGCATATGGAATTTCCCAGGCCATGGGTCAAATCAGAGCTACAGCTGGCAGCCTACACCACAGCCACACAGGATCTGAGCCGTGTCTGTGACCTACACCACAGTTCACGGCAATGCCAGATCCTTAACCCACTGAGTGAGGCCAGGGATCGAACCCATATCCTCATGGATACTAGTCGGATTCATTTCTGCTGAGTCGCAACAGGAACTCCCCCCTTATTTGGTTTTAACCAGGAATATTTATGGTAGTAAACACATTAGGTGGAATAGGTGCTAAGGGTCTACTGGTATGTTTTTGCGTGTGTGTGCGTGCATGCATGTGTGTGTTTATCTGTGTTCCATGTATGTGGTTCTCAAAGACCCACATAATACAACTGACTTACAGTCTTCTTTGGGTGGTTGACTGTTGGTGGTTGAATTATTTCAAGATCTTTCTGCTCACACAAGCAGAAGCGTCACTGGAAAACAGAGCATCTCTCTTTGAACCTCTATTAAATATAAATCTCTTATTCACAAACATTCTCAGAAGTTCACATAGCCAAATCCAGAACTTTGGGCCTTGGCGAGAACACCAAAGACAGCTCCACAAAAATGAGTCCCATTCCTTATGCTCCTTAAGTAGCCCAAAGGAGGAAGTGACGGTGTTAATCAGAAAGAAAGAAATCATATTAATAAATTACACTAAAGTTCTTGGCATTTGACTTTACAGGCACAGAGTGAAGTTCTGATGGTGCTGAGGTTTATTATTAACTCAATTATCTTTTGTCTTAGAGAATTCTCGACATATAAAAGAGAAAGGTATTTTGTCCTTCCTTGTGAACAGAGGTTTGGAAGAAAGAGGGGACATGATGTTCCTTTTCCATAGAAGAGGAAACTGAGACAGAAAGAGTTAAGTGATTTAGATCCAAAGACTTTTAGAACTGGAAGGAGTCATTCATCCAAGACCACACAGCAAGGAAATAGCAGTCCCGGGACCTAATCTTGGGCCTCCTGACTCCAGGCCCAGAGTTTGTTGTTCTTTTTTGTTTTATTGGTTTTTTTTTTTTTTCCAAAATAAACCACACAGAGGCATGTTTGTTGGGTCAGTTTCTGGAATCTCTGTTGTGTTCCTTTGATCTGTGTGGCTATTCTTCTGCTGGTACCACTGTAGCTACTTAAGTCTTCAAACAGGGTAGATGGATTCTTCTCATTTATTATGCTTTTTCAAAATCATTGTAATTATTATAGTTCCTTATCCTTTCCATCTAAGTTTTTTTTCTTTTTAAGGCCAAACCTGTGGCATATGGAAGTTCCTTGGTTAGGAGTCAAATCAGAGTAGCAGCTACTAGCCTACACCACAGCCATAGCAACAACAGATCCAAGCCATATCTGTGACCTACACTACAGCTTGCAGCAACACCAGATCCTTAACTCACTGAGCGAGGACAGGTATCGAACCTGCATCCTCATGGATATTATGTCAAGTTCTTAACCTACTGAGCCACAGCAGTGGGAACTCCTCCATCCAAGTTTTAGAGGAATCTGATCTGTATTAATTTTAAAAAAAGCATTGCCAATATTTTGAAAAGAGTTGTGCTAAACCTACCTATCAATTTGGGAGAACTAGCATCTTTAATATATTGTCTTCAAATCTATGATCATAGTATGTTGCTCCATTTATTTCATCCTTTTGATTTCTTTTCTCAGGTTTTATAATTTTCAGCAAACAAGTTCTATACATGTTTTATTGAATTTATACTTAAGGGAGATCCTGTTGTGGCTCAATGGTAACAAACCTGACTAGTATCATGAAGACATGGGTTCGATTGCTGGCCTTGCTCAGTGGGTTAAGGATCCATCATTGCCACAAGGTGCAGCTTAGATCTGGCATTGCTGTGGCTGTGGTGTAGGCTGGCAGCTCCAGCTCCAATTCAATCCCTAGCCTGGGAACTTTCATAAGCCAAGGGTGTGGGCCTAAAACTACCAAAAAAAATTTATACTTAAGTAACTTTTTTTTTCTAGGACCATATCTGCAGCATATGGAGGTTCCCAGGCTAGGGCCCAAGTCGGAGCTGCAGCTGCCAGCCTACACCACAGCCACAGCAACACCAGATCAGAGCCACGTCTGCTACCCTCACCACAGCTCATGTCAACACCAGATCCTCAACCCACTGAGCTAGGCCAGGGATTGAACCCGTATCCTCATGGATACTAGTCAGGTTCGTTTCTGCTGCACCACAATGGGAACTTCCTAAAGTGAGTTTCTTAGAAAGCATATAGAAGCCAAGTTTTTAAAGCACTCTGCTAATCTTTGCTATACTGATATATTTAAAATAAACTACCAGCAATTATATATGCTTCAGTCTAACATATCAGTTCATTTAACCCTCAATACAATATTCTCAAAACCCTCAAAATAAACCCATTTTACAAATTAGGAAATGGAGACACATTTGCCTAAGTTAACACATCTAATAGCAGTGATATTAGAATTTGAACCTGGCCTGGCTCCAGCACGTTTGCTGGACCCACTATGCTTCACAGCCTGTGTGAGCAGCAAGCAGGGGAAATCCCAGTTCTTGCTTCAGGAGTTGTTTGGCACAGCCTTGCCTATTCTAACACGTCCACCTGCTCAGGAGCTTCAGCCTCACCAGGGAGAGAATTAAAGTCCTACTTCCCTGGCCAGATCTTTGACCTGATGGTACTTGTAGCCATGCACGCCAGTCCTACCCGGCTGCTGCTAGACTGGGGAGGGCAGGGAGAAACAGTGTTCTCATTATGATCCCAGAGGACCTAAGCAACTTGGGCCAAAATTGTTGGCAGGCCAAGTGCCTGGGAGAGAGTCCCCAGACAATTAAAGAAAGAGAGGTACACATCAACCTGAGCCAACAAAAGAGCAGTGTCCAGTTAGTGAGGTCCACCAAGATAAACACTGACCCCCACCCTCCACCCTCACTGTGGATAGGACACAGGGCAGCATCTTGGAGCTGGGCCAAAGCAGACACACAGACACATCCAAGGGCCTCATTAGGTTACAGCTGAAGGCTATCCTGGATTTGGCAAGAGTTCCCTGAATGGTCCAAGGGGGACCCAAAATTAACCTTCCTCCTTTGAAATGAAGCCGCTAATAAGATGATTCAGGGCAGAGGGGTGGAGTTCTACAACACAGCTCATGGCTCCCTTCAGCTGCGAATGTTCATATCCAGGATCTCCTGGACCCTGGGTTGGCTTGAGTGGCTTAACTCATGAAAACACAAGGACAAAATGATCTGGTAAAGGACCCCTGTCATCACAGAGAGGAGAGGACCCAGAAACCAGCACAGAAGAACAAAAGATAGTAAAAGCACTCAGTCAATCCGCAATTATAAATCACATCACTCAACCAAATTGCAGTCAAGGCCACGTGGACTGCAAATCTTTTGCCTGTGTCAAGACTGAACACAGAACACATTAAACGAGCTGATGCGATCGCCTTGTGGCAACCTATGTTATAAAAGCTAGAAAGCAGATCCAAAAAGGTGAAGACACTTTCTCAAGGTCATCCAGCAAAGCAGGAAGCAGAGCCAGGGCTGAAAGTCTGTTTTCCACCATATCCATTACATAAACAGACTCCCGTTTGTAAAGATGCAACATTTTCCTCCAACAAAGAAAGCCACACTGCCTTTCCTGAAAATATCAGCAAGTCCTGGACCAACAGCAGGATGTAAGTTTTCTTAGAAATGTCTAGCTCTATAACTTCAATTTTATAAAATTTTATGTTTGTATAAAAAGACTAAAATGTGTTCAACTGATAGGATCATGAATAAAGTCCTCTCTGCCAGAAAAAAAGAAAAAAAAGAAAAAACCTTTCTCTAAGGTTGGGTTGTATCATTCTTATACTTTCTTTTACAGGAGTCCATTTTCCTCCATGTCACTGTAAATATATCTAAGGCCAGTGAACTGAGGCCTTCAACAAGAAAGAAATGAGCTAGGAAGCATCATTCTTGTTAAGAACGTGCCTCAGCACAGCAGGAATCATCATGGCAAAAACTTCCCCAAGTCCTTGACTTAAAGAGAATATGTTCAACTGTGTCTGAGACCTTTTCATGTTCATCATTCCATATCAAAGACTTCTTCACCCACCGGCTGTCAGGACCCTCGGCCTTCACCGAGCCCCCTCACCAAGTATAGTCCTAAAACCAGTGGTTGGGATGGTTTCTCTACCTCACTGGTCTTGCACCACAACCTACTATGTTAGCTGAGAGACTCCTGTAGAAATTGTGTTTGAGGGGAGCTGGCTTCAAAGGGGCATATGAGGTCACACCTGAAGGGCTGGTCTACCTGTCCTCCCAGCCAAGGATGGGCAGCTTTGTGAGAAGAAATGCGTTCTGGGCAACAGACAACATGATTTTCTAATGCTTGAGTGATGTGCCCTGTGATCTTGAGCCTACATTTCCTCATCAACAGAAGAGTGTCTCTAAGCTTCCTCCTAGCTCTAGCTTTCTGCAAGCAGAGGTTTCTAATGTTAAATCCCAGAGGGTTTGTTTAAGAGAGACGGACTTACCAGGTAGGATGAAATTCATTTAGACAGACCAACTATTAATAGCTATTAAGTGTGTCAGGTACTTAGTTTTCTACACACACACACACACACACACACATATCTTTTTATTGTTTTCGCTGTTTTTTTAAGTAACATTTGTTTCTTAAAAGTTAACATGTGCATAAATAGGAAACTGGAAAGCATAAGCAAATAGAAAGCAAAAAACCAAAGTCATCCATAATCAAGCAGTTTACAGTCTGATGTGTCCTTACAGCAACACTATGAGATAAAAATGACTACCGAATGATTATCACTTAGTCACATATGAGTAAACTAAGGCTCAGAGAGGCTCTCTAACCTGCCCAAGGCCAGACAACTGGTAGGTAACAGAGTCATCTCTTAAACTCAGCCAGTTTGGCTGCAAGGCCATGTTCTGAACTGTTATAACTAGATATGTTTTATATAACTACACTTAACTACTGTATGTTGTAAGACCTCAGAACTCAGTGTCTCCCAAACAAGTAACATTTACTGACTTCAGGTCTCACTAAATTCACCCTCTCCCTTCCCCACAAGTTGCCTAAACTCTTCAAGTTTCCCTTTCTATAATTTTTAAAATCCTTTCCCAAACCCCAACGCACAGGTATAAATACTATGAAACGGGAGAGGCAATGAGCAGTGGATCTCAGGTAGAGAGCGAAGCCTAAAGCAGAGGGAACAGAGCTAATATCCAGAAGAGCGGGGAAGTGGTTTTTGGGAGGAGGACACCTTCCTGCAGCCCTGAAATCACTGACTGCCCTGAAATCCATAACCCCCCGTGTTCATTTCTGCCCAGTTCCCAGGGCTGAGGGCTCCCTGAGAGGCGCTATCCAGTCCCAGGACGCTAAACAAAAAGACTGCACGGATGGGTCATCCAAACTGGAAAATGTGGAAACGTCAGGCAGAAAGAAAACAAGCTAAAAGACCCCCCCTTGGGTCCCCCCACCCGCTCCTGCAGGAGAGCCTCCTCTGTGCTTCCTCTTTCTGCCTGGTTACCCATGACAATGAGAAACCCCCTGGGAAAAGAGCTAAGAAGCCTGGAAAGACCAGCTGTGAGGCATCCATGAACGGAGCCTTGTAAAGACTAGCCAGCCAGTTAGAACCCATCAGCAAATACACTGTTAACAGAAACCCCAACTATGTGCAAGGCAGCCTGAGGAGAGAGGGTCTTTGCCTTTTCATTTGAGTCCACCATCAACTAGAAGAGAGTTGGAATTAGCAAGCCCTCAATAAATCTGGTGTTTTCAATCCCGCAGCACAGCAGAATTTGGAAGTGGCTCCCCTTGGCAGAGAGCGCATCCCACCTAAATCCTAGGGGAAGAAACAACAACAACAAAAAAAAAAGCAAACATTCAAGGAAGTGGGCTCTCTATGCTCAACCCGCCATGAGCTTGAGTCTCAGTTGAACAATTATCATTCCTCCTTAGCTCCCAGGAACCAGCTCCCAGCATCCAGAGCTGGAATTAACCCAAACTGGCCACATCTCTGGGATAATATTGTTTTTGGTTCCCTCTCTGCAATTGACCGAAACTCTTTGAGCACAGAGGACACACTGTTTCCCTTTGACCAGATTAAATCCTTTTATTTTTCACAGGAAGGGCAGTGATTCTGCCATTGTGCAGGAAACAGAGCAGGGATGGGGCACCATGGGGAAGAGCAGGATGCAGGGCACGGGAGCTAAGGGGCTCGGTTTTGGTTCCAGTGGTAGCTTTCAACTTTCTAGCTATGTGACTTAGCTAGTTACTTGACCTTTGTAGCCTTCCTCTGTCATCTGTAGAAGGCAGTGGATAATATACACCTCCTGAGATTTTTTAAACTCTAAGGACTTTTAAAAACAGTGCACATAGGCTACCTGGCATTGTAACTAGCACATAGTAGGTTCTTTAAAATTGGTAACTGCTATTTTAATGTTGTTTCCAACATATGGGAGGCAATGATGAGCTACTGCTTTGGAGACTTCAGGTTTGGGCTAAGGAAGCTACAAAATTGCTGCTTTTCCTTGCTTTATTCAACAAAAATTAGCTAAGAACCTACTATGTGCCTTAATAAATTGGGATTTGGGGAGAGAAAGACAAATGATACACTTCCCCATCCTGAAGGATTTCACAGGCTAGCAAGGAAAAAGTGTTATATAAACTCATAAAAATAGTGGTGTGACAAGTGTAATGGAGGAAAGTGCTGTGTGAGCATAAGGGGGGAGCAATTAATTAACTTGGCTGGAAACAGCTTAGGGTGAGTCAGGATGGAATTACTGGGCTGAGTAGTTCTGCCCATTTCTGCATGTGACTTGGAGCATGGGATCAGGAATAAGGCATAAGGAACTTCATGAGCCTTTAGGACAAATAGATAAGTATTAGGAGAAATTATTTTTGACTGCTCACTTGCACTCATGCATACACGCGCGCACACACACACACACACACACACACACAAACTCTGTGTCTCCAAATCACTCACTCAAATATACACATACATATTCCAGCTTGCACACACACACATACACACACACCTCAATTCACTTGCCTACACACACACACACACACACACACACATTCCAACTTCCTCTCTCTAACACACTTTCAAACTTAATTGTGCCCATACATTCTGATCAGCCCCCAGATTATGGCATTCCACTTGCCACACCAGCCACAGACTCCTCCCTGCATTATATAACATTCTGAACACGCTTCTTGTCCATGCTTTCAGCTCCCTCCTAATGCTGTTACCCTTCCTATCTGTGCATGGGGCTTCAGTCCCACTCTCTCCAATCCATCCTTTGTTCTGTAGCCAAAGGGATTTTTAAAAAGTTCAAACCAGTAAGGTCCCTCCCCTGCTTAAAAACGACTCCACTGGCCACCTCTCCACACCTACAACCAGTCTTAGCACAGCCTATGAGGTTCTCCAAGATCTTGCCTCCCTCAGCGTCTCTAGCCTTCCTACTCCCACCCCCTACCACTTTTATCCACTCATTCATTTCCTGACTATTAACTAAGTGCCTACTCTGTGCAAGCCTTTAGGCCAGGCACATTCTCTTCAAAACACATGCTCCAGCAAGCCAGACAAAGTGTAGTTTCTTGAAAGCCCCAGCCTAACTCCAGCTTCCAGGCCTTTGCTTATCTGCTTCTTTTGACTGGTAAACTCACCACCAACCGTGACATGATCACCAGCCACCCCTTTCCCACCATCATCACCCCGAAGAACTGACCGTGCGTCCCTGTAGCCCCATCCACTCCACTGTGTGGTGAACACTATGCCAGCACCAGCCTCCCTTTCATCCACTCATTTGTTTACATCCCATGCCCACACTAGCCTGTGATCCCTGTATTATTCCCTCCCATATCCACACGCCCAGCGTCATCCCTGGACCATGAGATCCTCTTAGGAAGTGCCTGCGGAGTGAAGCAGTGTTTTTCCTATGTTCCCAGTTGTGAAAACTTGGTTTGCAATATCTATCCCTCATTGTTAAAGTGGTTCTAGAGAGGAAACTCCATAAAGGTTTCCAACAATGATGTGAGCTTTAGCAATAAGAATTACAACATAATTAGCAAATAATACATTTTGCACAACATTCTTCACCAAAATATGAGTAAGTGGCAGAAGTCAGACTCAAACGCAGACTTGTGACTGAACAATGTGTCCGCAAGAACTGGTGAACACAAAGGTGGGATTATAGAGACAATAAAATGATGGTAGCAGGGGGGCTGAGGGGAGGGGCAATAGGGAATTACTCTTTAGTGGATATACAGTTTCGGTTTTACAACATGAAAAGAGCTGTAGAGATGGAGGGTGGTGATGATGCACATTATAAATATACGTAATATCACTGAACTATATGCTTAGAAATGATTAAAATGGTATTTTTATGTTATGTGTGTTTTACCACAATAAAAAAAACTGGGAGTGGGGGAGATTTGTTGGTGAAACAGTAAAGCAGAAGGGATGATCTGCTCCCACCAAAAGATAAATGTCACACTTTAATCTGATGGTTGATTACCTATGAAAGCAGGCTAGTCCTGTTCTGAATTATTCACACCAGGAGGGAGAGTGTTACTCGTTCTTTCATTCCTCAATATATATTATCGACCATGGACTAGGTTCCAGGTTCTGTGTTATATGCTGGATAACCTCATCAGTGAGTACATGAACTGCTGTCCTAGTGGAATTTATAACACATTGGGGGAAATACTCACAGAGAGTGCAGAGTCCTGTGACAGAAATGTTCAGCACACAGGGATTGAGAATAACAAGGGCATCTGTAGAGAGGGAGACCTTCACCTGAGAAGTGAAAGTTCAGACCTGAAGGATGTAAAGGAATCACCAGGAGAAAGTGCAGGAGCAGGGGGTGACATTAGTTGTTCCATGCAAATGAAATTGTTTGCATAAAGGTCCTAAGCAGAAAAGAATTAAGCCTGTTCAAGGAACCAAAAAGACTCCAGAGAAGCTGGTTTGGAGATGACCGGGTCAAGTGGAGAGTACCACCCACAGAGAACTTCATAGCCGTGGGCTTTAGACTGACTTATGTCCTCCCCAACCCCCAAATCCATATGTTGACGCTGTAATCCTAATATGACTGTAGTTGGAGACAGGACCTATAGGGAGGTAACTGAGGATAAGAAAGACCATAAGGGCATGGTCCTGAACCAATAGAATGAATGTTCTTAGGAGAGAAGCAGAGAGCCCACTTTTTCTCTTTCTCTCTGCCATGTGCAAGAAGGCAGCCTCTGCAAGTCAGAAAGGGAGCTATTACCAGAAACTGAGCCCTCCTGGACCTTAATCTTGGACTTTCCAGCCTCTGGAACCATGAGAAAATAGATTTCAGTTTCTGAAACCGTGCAGTCTGTGGCATTCTGTTATGGCAGCCCCAAATGACTAATACACCATGATAAGAGGTTTGAGTTGTATACAAAGGAAATCAATAAAAAAAATTTTAAGCAAGGGAGTGACATGAAATAATTTGTTTTTCACAACAATTGCTTTTGCTGGCACTGGGGCAAAGTTGAAGAGGGAGGAACACTGAAGAGGGGAAAACAAGAAGCTACTGCAGTCCACTAGGGGAGAATGATAGCAGTCTGGACTGGGACAAGGGCACCTCAGCAAGAGGGAACTGGGCAGCCTTAAGATATATTCTGGAGAAGAAAACAGGCCTTGCTAATAGCTCACTGTGAAAAGAGGAACCATTGAGGATGACTTGAGAGTTCTTAACCAGCTGAGGGGATGATACTGTCATTAACCAAGTCTAGAAAGAATAGAAGAGCAAAGAGTTTGCGGGAAAATTCTGTTTTGGATACACTAAGCTTAAAATACCTATGAGTCATACAAGTGGAAATAGCAAGAGTTCTGACTGTTATCTGAATCTGGAGCTCAGAGGAGAGGTTGGGGCTAAAGACAAATTTAAAGAACAAAAATATACAAACATGATTTAAAGTATGAAACAGAGAGAGACTATATATGCAAAAAGAGAAGATAAAAGGGCCAGGACCCTTACTAAGGCTCTTTCTACTCTACTCAGCTGCCTCTTTTTGCTTAGGTTTATAAATGGGGGCAAATAAATAAGTATGTAGATAATACAGGATAAAATGAATGTAGTATGGTTCATGGGGAAAAAATCTCTGTCTTTCAGCCTCTTTTTTAAGTAGAGTGCCATAGCTAGAGAAAGAAATGATGAGAGATCTGTTACTGAATACTAATAAAATTAATTCTAGTTTAAGGTCTGTGCTTATTAAAAATGTAAATATTGCTCTCTCCCTCCCTTTCTCTCTCCCTATAATAGATAGATGATAGATTGATGGATAGAAACATAGTGAGGTACTCAGCTCTCCATACACAAATAAAAAAAATATAAACTCCATGAATCTGAAATGCCATTTTCATCTTTAATAAATCACAAGAGAAATGAAAAGCCAGAGATGCTCTAACATTAGTTCTTTCCTCTCCTGTGATTCACTAAGAATTGATGTCAGTTTTAAATATTCCAGTTAGGAGAAGCTGGGTCTATATAAATTAAATGAGTTCTCATTGCCATAGACCCAGCACGATCTCGCTGACATGAATTTGCACAGTGTACATGAATGTAATCAGGTAATGCTCCCATATCCTTCGTGAACCAGGGCCCCTGGCTCCCAAAAGCTACCCTCTGAGAAGCTCCTTCTGTGCACAAACTTTTTAATGATGTTTTAATTTTCTTTGCAATGTAGGGTAGGGAAAGATTCTGGAAGTACATTTGAGCTGACTGTAATATCTACAAAATTAACGTCTTTATATCTAATTACAGAACCAAAATAGGCAATTAGAGTCCATAATTGAAAGATGAAATTACAGTGTGCAATGAACTGGAAAGGATCCTGACTACACTCTGTGAACCTGAAATCCCTGTCGCTATCTCACACTGCTATTTTCATCACAGAAACCATTTATATGAGCTTATCTAAAGAAGGTTTTCTGTGTCTCTGAGTGAATCCTGTACATAGGGACAGACATTCCCCGAGAACATCCCTCATGGAAACATTCACTAAGGCCAGTCAGCAAATCTGTCTTTATCAGAAAGACTGATACATTGAAAAAAAGATATATTTTATGATTAGTGGGCTGGAAGGCTATTATCTGGACAGTTTTGAAAAATAAATCTTTAAAACCATCACACAATGGGTAGGGATTTGTCTAAGTAGTTTTCTTTTTAAAGCCTCACCAAAACATTGAGTCAATTAATTAAGAAACAAAGAAGAGAGTGTGAGTCTATACGTGTGTGTGTTTGTATAGTTTAGTACATACATGCATATGTGTGTATATAGGTGTACATATATAGTTCAGTATATATATATATATATATGTGTGTGTGTGTGTGTGTGTGTATATATTTATATGTGTATTTGTGTGTGTGAGAGAGAGAGAGAGGGCGAGGGAAAGTGACAGGGAGAGAGAAGAGAGAAGAAAGCATTAGTTCATGTAGGCCCAGCCATTAGCCTATGGATTATTTTGCAAACCGCAATTTAGAAATATAATAGATAGTGAAAGCAAAAAGTTAAGGTACAAGAGGGGAAACATGGAGAAACAGGGGACAGGATCTACCTGGATGGAATGCAGATATTATGTCAGGCATTTTATTGCACACGCATTGACTCATGTAATCTTTATCACAATCTTATGAGATGGTCACAACTCTTTTACAGATGAAATAACTGCAGCACAGTGCTTAATAACTTTCTCAGGACACTAAGGGTAGAGCCAAGTGTCTGGCAGGTGTGCTAGAGAGAGTAGGTCAAGGGTGACTAAGTTTTTGACTTAAGTGAAAAAAAAAAAAAGGAATTGCTATAAAATTATCACAGAAAAGGGAAGACAAATATAATGGCAATGTTGAATTCTTCCACAGATGTTGTGCCTTTGAAATGCCTGAGACTTCCCATGAGGAGGTGTCCATCATACTGCTGGAGATCAAGAGGAGATCTTAGACAAAAAAAAAGGTTAGGCTACAGAGGCTGATCAGAGAGGCTTTGAAGAGAGTAGACAAGCCCAGGGTGGGGGTAAAACAGCCAAGGGAGAGGACACAGAGGAACGGAAAAGAGGTTCATGATTCCAAGATAGGAAAAGCATTAATAATTGGTCATCTCCTTCCAGAGTCTCTCCTGACCTTAACCTACACTAACTCTCTACTTTCTCCATCATAACCCACAGGTTTGGGACAGGATAAACCCCAGTAAGCACCAAGGACGGGCTCATTATTACTCATTGAAACTGCTCAACAGCAAGTTTTAAAAGGACAGGGGTAGCATCTGTCTGGTTCACTATTCAATCCTAAAAGCCTGCAGCTTAGCCTGGCAGTTAATAAATATGTCCTGATATTGAAGGACTGGGTAGAAGATGGGAGAAACTTCTCCAATGAGAAGTAGTAGTAGTTAGTTGGCAGTGGGAACTCATTCTCAGTCCAGTGCTGTTTCTACCACAGTCCATCGCCTCCTCTCCCCCAGACCACTGCCCATCAGGGGCAACCCCCACACAACACATTCACATGTTACAAAACATGTGTGTGTGCCAACAGGGTGCTGAGAGGCCAAGCCACAGCCACTTTCCCCTAACAGACCACACTCCTCATTTACTGTGAACCTCCTGGAGAGCAAAGAAAGGATCAAGTCCAGCATTTCAACCACCGTAACGATCGTAAAATGTTTACCAAGGCCAAAGGGAAAAAGCACCATCCCAGCCTCTGGCCCAGCAGAACTTTTACCAGAGTCAAATCACTGAATTAGCATGCTGGCTCCTGAGCTAACATAACCACTCACTTCTGGCAAATCAGAGAGGGGCCACTTACCCTTCCAGACCACGTGAGCCATTAAGCATCAACGGATGACAGAAGCTTGGGGTTTGCACTTTTGGTTCAAGCAACTGGAGTCAGAGGGAGCAGCAAAGCTGAATTCAGTCTATATCATTAAAGGATTCAGGTTGATATTCGCTATATTGTTGATGCCCAAGAGGAAACTAGAGGGCAAAAAATTTCTTTAACTACTGGTTCATGCTCTTTTTGATTTGCCAATGTGGCTAAGCTCCAGTGCCCATTTTTTCAAATACAAATCTAGGCGTTACTGTGAAGGTGTTTTGCAGATGTTATCAAAATCCATAATCAGTTGAGTTTATGTAAGAGAGATTATCCTAGACACTCTGGATGAAATTGATTTAATCAGCTAAGAGGCCTTAAAGGCAGAGCTGAGACCTCACAGAAGAAGAAATTCTACTGGAAACAGAGGTTGCAGCCTGCCATTCCTAATGGCCTGCTAGATGGACTTTAGACTTTCCTAGACAGCCCCCAACATCATCTGAGCCAAGTCCTTGCAACAGACATTTTCAGGCATACCTCCTACTGGCTCTGCTTTTCTAGTTGAATGACACAATCAGAATCACCTCTAAGAAGATACACTGGGTCAATAAATGTTTTGAGTATTTACTAGGGGCCATGTCCTGTTCTAGATGGCAGAGATGCTACAGGACAGAATGAAGACTATTGAGGTGCGGGTGGGGGAGGATGCTGCCTGCATCTTGTGATGTATGAGGGCCAGGATGCATGCCTCTCCAGGAGTCCCTCCTATACCAGCCTGAAACCCTGTCTTTAGGTGCTGGTGGTTTGTAGCAGACCCCCTTAAATGCATGTTTAGTACCTGGAACTACCCTCTACCAATTGTCTCACAGATATCGACTCTAAAGGGAATAAGCGAAGAGCATTCATTTTATACTTTTTCCTAAGCAGAGAGAGAACTCTACAAAACCAGCAAGTTTCTAAGCAGTGAAATTAGGAGGGGTGGCCAAGAGCAGTCCTGGGCATGGGGCTTAGGGAAGTAGATCCTAAGTCACAAGAGGGTGAAGGAGCCCAAAGTGAAAGCAGAGCCCCCAACACAAACTCTCACAGGAGGCCAGAGGAGAGATGCTATTCATCTCGTTTCACAGACAGGACACAGAAGGGTTGACCAATGAGATAACGGGCACATGTTTAGAAAGCATTCTAGTGAAGATCTGCTCAACATCAATGTACATTCTGATGCCTGCACACTGTCCTTGCTGAAGGTGGCCAGCAAAGTGTTAAGTATAGAATCATGCAATGGAAAAATTTTACAGCTATTTCACTTCGTTCTGTTGACCTATTGGCCGTTTATAAGGCTCCACCCCGCTGTCACACACACACACACTCCCCTCATACAGATCACGCCCATGCCCTCATGCACTCACAGACAGAATAAAAAATAAGAGGGGCCCCAACAAGTTTCCTCTAATCTAGAAGTTCTTAACCCCCTTTTTATGCCATGAACACTTTTTGCAGACTGGTAAAGCTTCCAAGCCTTTTCCAGGAATAAGGTTGTTAAATTGTATAAAATAATAAACACAGGGGGAAAAAAAGAACAGGAGATTACAAAAAAATGATACTGGTTATAAAATATTTGAAATATAGGAGTTCCCATGGTGGCTCAATGGTAATGAATCTGACTAGTATCCATGAGGACACAGGTTTGATCCCTGGCCTCACTCAATGGGTTAAGGATCTGGCATTGTCATGAGCTGTGGTATAGGTTATAGACATGGCTAGGATCTGGCATTGCTGTGACTGTGCCATAGTCTGGCAGCTGTAGTCCAGATTTGACCCCCTACCCTGGGAACTTCCATAGGCTACAACTGAGGCCCTAAAAATAAAATAAAATAAAATAAAATAAGATAATCCTGTACCTATTTGTCACCATGTCCATTAGCAGATGTTCCAACATATGCCCCCCCAACCCCCACCCCAAGGAAACCAAACTGCATTTCTTCAGCATTGCCTTAGGTATTTAAATCATGGCAAGCCCTGGCCCATGACTCAGCTGCCAGACTCCTACAAAATATGTTTCTGCTGCATCTAAGTTAAATCCCCTCCCCCACTGTTTCCTAATGTAATTAGTCAGAATGAGTCCCTCCCACCTCACCCTGAGAAGATATGTTGAAGCCCTATCCCCTGGTACCTACGAATGTGGCCTTATCTGGAAATAGAATCTTCACAGATTTTATCAGGTTAAGGTGAGGTCACACTAGATTAGGGTGTCATCCCGTGACTGGTACCTTTGTAAGAGAAAGAGGGAGCCTTAGAAGCAGCTGAGAAGAAGGCCACGTGACTGCAGGAGCCCCGGGGGAGCTGGACCAGGCAAGGAGAGAATCTCCACCTCCCTGGAGCCTGCAGAAGCAACAAGGCCCCGCCCATCCCTTACTTTTGGCCTGAACTACATGACAATAGATTTCTGTTGTCTTAAGCCAGCCAGCTTGTGGCATCTTGTTAAGGCAGCACTCAGGAACTAATGTAAATAGTCAAATCCATTTATTCCTTTTATTCAGAAGTATTTTTTCCTGAAAGTTACAGGCTGAGGCCTGGTAGGGCTAACATGCACACACTGAAGCAAGGCTTTCACGTGTCTAAGAATCAGCTTGGAGCTCCCCTGCTGCTTGTACCTACAAGCAGGCTGCTGACCCATAGGCTAGAGTTTGCCAATTTGATTGTTTTAATACAGTATTAAAACCTTATTTATTTTGATCACTGAGATTTTAGGGCCCCTTCAAAGTTTTCACTGGAGGCGAGTGCCTCTCTGCCTCTCCCCATCTCCAGCCCTGCTCCCCTAAGCCTATTCCCACTGTATCCATTAGTTTGCATTTTTACAGGCTGAATTGTTCTCCATCCTGCCAGCCCATGAAATAATTCTTTTTTTTTTTTCTTTTTAGGGCCGCAACTGTCACCATATGGCAGTTCCCAGGGTCAAATCAGAGCTGCAGCCACAGGAACACCAGATTCGAACCACATCTGCAACCTGCCCCACAGCTTGTAGCAATGCCAAATCCAAAACTCACTTAGCAAGGCCAGGGATCAAACCTGCATCCTCATGGAGACTACATTGTGTTCTTAACCTGCTGGGCGACAACAGGAACTCCTGTGAAATATTTCTTGGTCTCCGGTGACTCTGACAATTGATTGAACCTTGAATTTTAATAATATACTTGATATTTCCTGCAGATAATTGAAGAAGATGTCAATTAAGGCCAGTCCTAACTAGATGCCTACTGATCCTTTTAGATACTTTCCTGGGGTGTGGTGTGGTGGGGGGTAATGTCATTGCTGGGAATGTTGGGGTGTCCTTTGTAATTCTGCCTCCACATTTGCTACATTTATGCAACCTAACCTCACTCTCCATTTGATATCTTGAGAACGTCTCAAAAGTAGTGAAAGCTAGATAAAAGCATCGTAAGAACACAGTTCCCTCACTCACTGCTAACAATGTCTTCCAAACAGTATCTTTTAAATATGTTGGGCTTTGTTTTTTGTGGTTGTGTGTGTGTGTGTGTGTGTGTGTGTGTGTGTGTGTGTGTTTCCTTTTCTTTTTTAAATACAACTTAATGTAGCTGCCTGCTCACTGATCCTTTTCTCTAACTATGGCTATTCCCTCTTAACTAGGGCTTTATTTGGGTGCTTTATCCCACTTGACTAGCTGGATAAGAGGAGTTCTGAACTAGAATTCAAGGCATTAGGAATGCCTGGCGCTGCCACAACCCAGCTATGTGGGTCTAGGGCAAATTACTTGTTGTTAATCATCTGTTTTTCTTCATTGTAAAATAGAGTAACAATATCTACTTTTCCTTCTTATAGAGGTTATAAGTCAAGAGAATAATAAATGTTTAAGTGCTTTTTTGCTAAAGTAAGTGCTACACAAAAGCTTACAAATATTAAAAGAAAAGCACACGATCATCACAATAGATTCAGAAAAAGCATTCGACAAAGTCCAATATTCTTTCATGATAAAAAAAATTCAGAGTGGGTACAGAAGGAACATACCTTAACATAATAAAATCCATTTATGACAAACCCACAGTAAATATAATACTCAATGGAGAAAAGCTGAAAGACTTCCCACTAAAATCTGGAATAAGACAAGGACTCACACTCTCACCACTATAATTCAAAACACTGTTTGAAGTCCTAGCCACAACAATCAAACAAAAGAAAGAAAAAGTATCCAAGTTGGAAGAGAAGAGGTAAAACTGACACTGTATGCAGATGACATGATACTGTATATAGAAAACCCTAAGTACTCCACACAAAAACTACTCAAACTGATCAACGAATTCAGCAGTCAGTTGCATTTCTGTATACTAACAATGGAATATTAGAAAAGGAATACAAAAACACAATACCTTTTAAAATCACACCCTCCGAAATTTAAATACCTAGGAAAAACCTGACCAAGGAGGTGAAAGACTTATATGCTGAGAACTATAAGACATTAGTCAAGTAAATTAAAGAGGACGCACAAAAATGGAAAGATATTCCATGCTCCTGGGTTAGAAGAATTAAGATCGTAAAAACAGCCATACTACCCAAAGCAACCTACAGATTCAATGCAATCCCTATCAAATTGCCCATGACATTTTTCAAAGAACTACAATAAACAATCCAAAAATTTATATGGAACCATAAAAGACCCAGAATTGCCAAAGCAGGCCTGAGAACAGAAACCAAGCAGGAGGCATAATTCTCCCAGACTTCAGACAATATTACAAAGCTAGTCAAGACAGTGTGGTGCTGGTACCAAAACAAACATACAGAACAATGGAACAGAATAGATAGCCCAGAAATAAACCCAGATGCCTATGGTAATTAATCTTCAACAAAGGAGGCAATAATATAAAATGGAAAAATGTCTTTTCAGCAAGTGGTGCTGGGAAAACTGGACAGTCGCATGTAAATCAATGAAACTGGAACACACCTTCACACCATGCACAAAAATAAACTCACAATGGCTTAGA
>PVHT021183515.1:3497781-3527702 GCA_004024745.2 Catagonus wagneri
AAAAAAAAAAAAAAAAAAAAAATAGCAAACCAGTTTAAAAATGGGCAAAGACCTGAAGAGACATTTCTCCAAAGAAGATACACAGATGGCCAACAAGCACATGAAATAATGCTCAACATCACTAATTATTAGAAAAATGCAAATCAAAACTACTATGAGGTACTACCTCACACCAGCAGAATGGCCATCATTAACAAGTCAACAAATAACAAATGCTGGAGAGGGTGTGGAGAAAAGGATAACTTCCTACGCTGTTGGTGGGAATGTAAATTGGTACAACCACTATGGAAAACAGCATGGAGATACCTCAGAAAAATAAATATAGAACTACCATATGACCCAGCAATCCCACTCTTGGGCATATATCCAGACAAAACTTTCTTTGAAAAAGATACATGCACTATATGTTCATTGCAGCACTATTCACAATAGCCAAGACATGGAAACAACCTAAATGTCCATTGACAGATGAATGGATTAAGAAGATGTGGTATATATCCACAATGGAATAATACTCAGACATAAAAAGGACAAAATAATGCCATTTGCAGCAACATGGCTGGAACTGGAAACCCTCACACTAAGCGAAGTAAGTCAGAAAGAGAAAGACAAATACCACATGATATCACTTATATCTGGAATCTAATATAAGACACAAATGAAACTTTCCACAGAAAAGAAACTCATGGCTTGGAGAATAGATTTATGGTTGCTAAGCGGGAGGGGGAGGGAGTGGAAAGGACTGAGAGTCTGGGGTTAAAAGATGCGAACTATTGCATTTGGAGAGGATAAGCAATGAGATCCTGCTGTACCGCACAGGGAAGTATACCTAGTCACTATGATGGAACATGATGAAGGATAATGTGAGAAAAAGAATATATATATATATATATATATATATATATTTGTGACTGGGTCACTGCTGTACAGTAGAAATTGACAGAACACTGTAAATCAGCTATAATGGAAAAAATAAAAATCATTATAAAAATATTTTTAAAAAGCTTACAAAAATATATGAATAAGGAAGCTCGTTGCAGCATTGCTTATAATCACAAAACATTAGAACCGTCAGAGTGGTGGTAAATTATGGTATATTCCAACAATGAATAATTCTGCTACCATTCAAAAGCAATCAACTTAGGGATGAGAGATGGTAGGTAGGTAGGTAGGTAGAGAGGAAGATAATTATAGGCAAGAGTTATGAATAGTTCCATGCTGAAAATGTGGGTATGTGTGCATGTAGATATGCCTATGCAATTTTATAAAACTATCAGGAAGAATTAGCATCAAACCTTAAATGTTAAGGAAAGTAGTTATCTCTGGAGAATTAAAAGAGATGGCTGAGAAGGAAAATCTTGCTTCTCATTCCATATCACTCTTAAGTGATGAGATTATGGTTTGTGTTTACTTAGTCATTTTTAGGTTCTTTAAAAAGCAGTATTACATAGATGCCTGCACTTCAGCTGCAACTATGTGCCACATGACTTTGCATATATTCTCCTTAAGGTACACATTTTCCATCATTAACTATCACACACACACACCTCATCCTTTTTCAACAGCTCGTGGAACCAACCTCACTTCACAGTGATAAAGGACCTGGTCCAAGTTTACATAACCAGTAAGGCAAAGCAATGGCCCATCCACCACTCTGACTATAACCCTGTACTTTTTCCATAATTCACACTGTTCCTATTACCATCAAAGTCTGTCTGCCCTTCGTTTCTTCATTTGTTCATTCCACTAACACTTACTAATGCCTGCCCTGTGTTTAGCACCACGCTTGGTTCCCGAAAAAGCTGCAAAGATGAACAAGGGCAAATTTCTGCGCTTTGAAGTTCACAGTCTCTTCTGCTGTTTATAAGAAACCAAAGGAAAGAGAATGTTCCATGGACAGAGAGAGGGTAAACAGTTGAGAATTGTCCATCTGCCCTGGCTACTCTTGTGAGGTGAGTCAGAACATGACTCTGATCCCCTCCTTCTTAAATGCCCTTTGTTCTGGAACATGGCAAAGATGCTCTTGCCATTTTGGCATACCTTTGGTTTTCTCAACCAATCCCTTATTTTTGTCCAATGCGAACATACGGGTAATGGAGAGAAAGCAGGGGAGCCACATATTTGTAGAAATTTGGAGGGAGTAAATGGCTCTGGTTATGGTAGAAATTACACATGAGCTGAAGGTTAAACTGGTTGACAGACAGGGGAAACTGCTCTCTGGTGGCCCCCGTGAAGGTCACATGTATATGCTAGTGAAAACAGAGACAATTGCTCTAACTAGAAATAAAGAAACACAGACCATGGGTCACATGCAATTTTTCTTAGGATTTTTAGAACTATTGTAAGTAGTCTAATATTATAAAT
The DNA here is from genome assembly GCA_004024745.2 of Catagonus wagneri. NCBI lineage: Eukaryota > Metazoa > Chordata > Mammalia > Artiodactyla > Tayassuidae > Catagonus > Catagonus wagneri. Next base: position 3,500,146 of record PVHT021183515.1, read on the forward strand.
AAGACTCTCCCCTTTTATATGTAGGGAATCACAGGTTGGGCTCTGTTGGATCATAAATAAAGGATTTAGGGAACTGTGCACTTTCAAAGTTCACTTAATTCGTTTTTTTTCATGGAGTTGATTTTTTGAAATGATAGTATCTTCCACATCCTGGTTTTGATAAGAGGCAATACATATGAATGGCCAAAGGATTAGTATACATAGTCATTGTTAACTGGAACCATCAGGGACACATCATGAAGGACAAGGATGGTGAACGAGGAAGTGTAGAATTTTACAGGTGCAGGGGAGGGATGTGAGTACCTAAGGCAGTGGCCACAACCCTGGACGAGGTGCAGACAGATGAGTGAGCACCCCAAGGACAGTGAAGGAACAAGGCTCTCTAGAGCAGCAAGGGACCTTGGCAACCATCTATTACCCTCCCTTGTATCACAGGTGTGTCATCTGAGGTTCAGAGAAGTACAATGGCTTGTAAAGACCACACAGCAGTATCAGCCTAGTCATGCTGAAAGTGGTCTGTGGTCCACATGACTATTTAAAATGCGCTCAGTGAACATGTCCCCAGGAAGAGGTATAGAGGTTCAGAAGTGGGAGGCTGGGGATACAAGAAAATAGCAAGTATGAGAAGTGGTTTGATTTGAGTAGAAAATCCACATAGGAATAAATCAATTATAGGTATGGAATGTACAGCATAGAGATTAAAGTTAATAATATTGTAATATCTTTGCATGATGACAGATGGCAACTAATCATGGTGATCATTTTCTAATGTATAGAAATATTAAATCACTATGTTGTAAAGCTGCAACTAACATAGTGTTGTAGGTCAATTAATTTAGACATGTAGGAAACAGATGGAAAGTGAAGTTGGAAAGCTCAGGTGGAATTTCATTCTGAAAGTCATCGAATACCATATCAAGGGGGTTACAACTTTTTTTCTGTGAAGATAACAGAGAACTACCACAAATGCAGGAGCAGAGCTCAACTAGCAAACTCACTATTTTTTTGTCTCCAAAAAGACTGACAAATGAGGATAATTTAACCAGGAGCAAGGAAAGATCTTCCTGAGAGTAAAAGAAATTTCAGAATCCCAGGGAAGGAAAGAGGGTACTTAGATTTTTCATCTATTCTCTCTGAAAACAAGTACTCTTTTATAATATCTTCCTTTAAAAAAAAACCCTAACATAATTTCCTTTCTTTTTCTGAGGTAAAAGCAATGCATGCTTATTTATGAACTTTCAGTTGTATGAAGAATGAAAAATGACCTTAGAATCTCCTCACCTAAAATCAAATGTGGCTGATACTTTTGAGTTTTTTCCTGAGCATTTTTACATAATTAATCTCGTACCTTTAAATAACTTTGCGACTTCTAATTTCACTTAATTTAAAATCATAAATACCTTTCTGCAGTACTTAAAATTCTCAAATTCATTTCATCATTTAAAATGCTTATAACCTATATACTTAACTATATCCTCAAAGCTGGCCTCTTAGATTCGTGTGTGTGTGTGTGTGTGTGTCTCTAATGCTTCATCTCTGTCATTAAATTATGTCTCTTTAAGGATGTCTTCTTAGACCAGATTCATAAAAAGTCCTACATCAAACAGCGTGGAAACTTTTTAAGGTCATTCATATGTCTTGTGGAACTGATTTACAATTCTGAGGGTCATTTTATATAGAGAGAATTACTAGAGTTTTTAATTGAATGAGAGCAGTTTTTCCCTCACACAAAAATACTTCCCTTTTGAAGAAAAGAACATTCTCTGTAAAATTAGACTGAGTGGCAGAAGGGGGGGAGCTTACATGAGATTTAAAGTCTACTCATCCCTGGCCACTGTATGCATTGTTGCCTTCTCCCATTTTCTCACCAGGGATACATTCCCTGTTCTCACAGCCTGCCCCACCCCTGTCCTCTCCCAGCCTCTCAGATGCTTGGATGTGATTGATTCTGTGATTTATTAAGGGAGAGTCCATCTTGTATTTCCTGGTGAAGATGCCAAGTTCACACGCAGAGGCTTCTGCACCCTTGCCCATGGCCTCAGAAAGTAAAGTTTTTGCAACCAAAAGATTAGTGGTGCTTTCCTGATCATCATGGCCTGTGTGTTTCTCATTATCTTCCCTTGGATGCAGTCACTGGCTTTTGTTCCAAAGCCACTGGAGGCTGGTCACTGCTCCTCCCAAAAGGAGTGGGGGGACTTCTCTGGGGCTCTTGCTATTAAGAAGGATGAGTCACCAGCCTCCGTATAATCGGATCCCCTCCTCCTCTCTGTTCCTCCTGGCTCTGCTTCTGACTCCCTCAGGGGCCCACCTGCTCTCTTGCTGGGCCTCCCCACCCCTCTCCCCTTCCTTTACTTTCCAGTCTTTATCATATACTGCAGCAAGGCCAGGTGTTCCTGGAGCAGAAGTCATATCATCTTACAACTCTGCTCCAGCATCTGCAACAGTTCTTTGTTACCTACATGGGAAGCAAGGCCCAATATTTTGCAATGCATTGTATAGCACCTTGGGATCTATACAAAGAGCGCCATGCCTGGTTCTGATGCTAAACAGACATGCGACAAGTTAAATAACAAGGCTCCAGCTTCCATGGCTCTCCAGTTCTCCAGTCCTGTATATTTGACCACCAGCTCTCACAATCAATGTGTTTCAAACAGAACTTACCCTCTTCTCTCCAAATCTATGCTTTCTGTCGAATAGCCCCACTATCCAGGTTCCCAAGACAAGAGAGATGCAAGCCCAGGATATGGGAAGATGCTGGGGTCAGGAGATTTTGGCCTTGTGGTGCCCATCAAAATCTAGTTATCTACTTCTTCACTTTCCTAGTCACGCTTGGCAGCACAAAGAGGTACAGAAATAAATAAGGCATGTGCCTACTGTTGTGAGTATCTAGTGAAGGAAACAGAGCTTGCAGGAGGGGTCCCCTGTCCAATGTCAACTCATACACTCAAACTGTGCTTCACAAACCTATATCTCCAGGTCTCCCCCATGCAATCATCCAGTTTAGGGAAAATGGACTAAGACATCTCTGCATATCTTCATGATTCTCTTGGACTCGCCTTCTCCCAAGTCCCAATCAATCCAGACCTTAGAACAACCACAGTATTTGTGGGCACTTTATATTTACAGGACACGCTTTCAAATATTCCAAACTCTTCACACAGTATCTCATTGTGGTTGAATCCTCACAACAAAATCACAGGGTATGTTCTTATCACCTTCATTTTACAGATGCGAAAACCATGCTTTAGGGAAGTTATATTACACAGCCAGTTCCATTCAGTGCAACAGACATACATTTAGTTTCTAAGGTGTGCCAGAAACTAAGGGTGAACAAATATTGATGAAGATCGCTGCTGTCAATGACTATCATCTGGGGAGAGAGACAGATACTTAAATGAGTAATTTCCACATAATATGGTTTGAGGACAGACTGTGTAGAAGTTGCACCAAAAGTAAAGAGAATACATCATCCAGCCCAACCCACAGATACAGGAAGATTCAGGGAAAGTGGGTGAGGAAGGAAGAAACTAGAACTTGAATGAGTAGTTGGCTCAGATGGGGAAATGAGAAGTTAAACTTGGGTTTGTCTCCAGTTTGTGTTTTTTCCACCGTTCTGTAACATGCTAGGTTTCCAATGGATAGTCACTGAGAAGAAATGAATGAATGAATGAATGAATGAATACATTAGGCTTCTTCCAATGGAGAGAATGGCAGAAAACAGTAACTTTGGCTTTACCTCCCAGCACACTCTGACCAGCTAAACTAATCAGCCGATGCATCTTAGGGAATTCTGGGAGGGCTCCCTGGCAGAAGGGCAGATGGTTCTCAACATATGGGGCCCTACTTCACTCCTACAAACTCTCAGAATTGGCTGAAAGAATCTAGAATTGAGGAGAGGACTCCTCGCTTTTGTCTACCTGGCTATCTCAAAAGCCCTTTTCTAGTGTCCTGGACTTTGCAGACAGAGGAAAAGGAAACTAAGACCACCAGAGTTCTCAGTGCTACAGCAAAGATTCCCACTGACTCCCACAATAAACCCCTTTGGCTCCAGATAACTCTGCATGAGGAAAATGGACCTTAATTCCCCAGCGCCCACCTCCTCTGAAATTTGGTCCTGGAAGGAGTACAGCCAGGCGCTTCAAGACTTGAAGATGAGAGCAGTGGCCCCACATCTGTAAGTGGTTATGTGAGGGCGCCTCTCTACTCCCACACGCACCCACCCGGCCCCACTGGGTTCCTGGAGCAGTTGCCTCTGTGCCAGCAATCCCCTTCTGTAATTCCTGCTTCTCAGCCTGAATCTCTGCCTTCTGTCTTCGTATGTTTGGCGTACACATGCAGCAAGCTTGGAGCTGATGTGTGCCATCATTTCACAATTCAAAAACCCTAAATAAGAGACAGGTGGCGAGATTTTCACAGGGAATTAAAAGAAGGACGCCAAGCCCCCGCGGTCTGAGTCTGCCTGCCCAATGAGCAGCCTCGGGGTGGGCGGGGCTGAGGCTACTGTGTCCTAGTAAAATGCAGAATCTACCCAGCCCATACAAGGTTGTTCTGATTCCTTGGTCCCAAAGATTTCTACTCAGAATTTCTTCCTGGCTCCTTCCATTCTTGAGGAAAGTCTGACTTATTTTGAACTCATTCATGGGAGCAATTTGTGGAGGAAGCAGTCATCTCAATAAAATCATAATCATTTCTTTAAGTGGGGAGATAGGAAATGGACCTTGGGAAGCCACAGACTCTTTGGTACCATTATTTGGATTAGTTTGGGGCTCAGGATCCTTCATTACCTGCTTGGGAATTGGGAATTAAGATTTAACGATTCAGCTCCTTCATGATGGGTTAAGATGGCCTTGGCAAATTTTGCCACTAGTGCAAAAGATTACAGTCATTGTCCTTTCCTTTAAGGAAATTGTTAGGGTTCATCTCATACACTGGGGTCAGCAAATTTGTTTCTGTAAAGGCCCAGAGAGCAAATATTTTAGGTCTTGTAAGCCATAAGAACTCTGCTGCGGCTATTCAACTCAGCTGATGCAGCACAGTAGTCATAGACAATATGTAAATAAATGAGCATGGATGGATTCTAAGAAAACTATTTACAAAAGCAACCTACTTGTTCTGCCATTACCTAAAATTACCTAAATGACCTTAAAAAATATCAGAGACTGAATTTAACATGATCCCCAAGTGATTTGTATACAGTACATCTGGAAACCAGTATGTCTCAAACACCAATCAAATTACCAGATTCTGAGGCCTGAGATCCTGTATTTTCAACAAGCTCCCAGGTGATACTGGTGTTGTTACTGGATGATGCTTTAATTAGCAAAGATCTATTTTGATGATTCTCTACAAAATCCAACACTGGGGTAGAATATGGAAACGGGTGTTTACCAGCAGCTCATCCCAGTTTCTCTACTCCCAAACAGAATAATGCATGCCTAATACTATGCTACATATTATGCCAAAGCAAAAATATCTGACAGAGACTCAGGCCTTGACTAAGAGGGTTTCACAATCTTTTGAAGGGTGAAAAAATTCATATACATAAAAAAGTAGTTAATACAAGAGGCTGTATGAATGTCTCTTGTAAGAAAATGAGACATCAGTGAAAAACCCTGACAAATGCTATGAAAGAAGACCCCCCCAACCCATTTCATCAATCATAAAGGGATGAACTAGAGTCTCTGTAACCCAGAAAGCAGGAATTTTGAGTAGGTTCAGGGTCAGCTGGAAATTCCCTGAACATTTCCATCCAGGAACACAACACAATTCCTTCAGCCCACAATCTCAGAATAAAACAGCTGATGCAACTTGAAAAATTATAAGACACCAAAGAGTAAAACAATGGAAATAAGGTTCTTTCTGGTATCCCTAGATCCACTCTGAGGGCAATACAGCTGAACTTTAAGTCTACTCTTAAAAGCTACAAAGATTGAAGTAAAAAACAAGAGGTTGAGATCTTAGAAAACACTGGCTCAAAGTGTTTCATCCATATATACATTTATGTTCTCAGATATTTGCCCCTGAAGACCTTTTTCAATACTCAAAATATGGCTCAGAACTACACCCACACTCAGTAAGGCGGGCATAGGAAATGAGCATATCCCTAAGCAAAGTTATCCTTCCCTCCTGGAGCATGTACCACACAGATGCTGAATCCCTAGGATGGCATCCAGATGTCTCGGCCCAGCCACAGGGCAGAGCTCTCCCCAAGCTGATAGTCACCCTCCTTTCTAGTTTTAAATTCTACCACTCCTGAACCCCAAGCCTTTGTTTCCAGAAGATTGCTATTTCCTCCTTCCCCTCTACCCACATGCCCAGTTCAGTCCTTGTCTACTGGTTACTCTGAATTTTGTTGCCTAGGTCAGCCCCACGAACAATGACCCACACCTTTCTCTCTGTGTATTAAATCTCTGCCTAGCCTCCATGGTTTGGCCCAAGCTCCACATTCTCCATAATCAAGGCCCTTATTCTCTGGCCAGCCCAGCCACAGTGCTCTTTCCTTTCTTCAACATTCCCAGTCTTGACACATCCCTACCTCACTGGTGCATACCTCCTTTTTGTGTTTCCTCCCTCTCCCTAGGGTGGTTTATCTCTCATTTATATATGAATCCCTTACACATCCCAGGCACTCAGCAAATAGCGTTATTATCTTAGGAAATAAAAATACTATGCAAAGTCTTAGAATTCCATAAGCAAAAGCAAAGAAAAAGCACGTTGTTGTCTAGCCCACCGGTTCTTTTTCAGATCACTGCAGTCCGTTCTCAGCTTCTGCTTTTCAGAATGTTTTCAGAGCCCTGTTCATCCAGAAATGTGGAGGTCAACCTCTGGCACACCTAAGCCCCTCCATTTCTAGGGGGCTCCCTCCCATCCTGCAGTGGCACACCCGCCACAGCCATGGCTGATTACACAGATGCTGACCCAGATCTTGCCTTCTCTGCAATGATCCTGACACAGCCCAGTTCCACAATCTCAGACACTGAGGTTTGGTCAGTAACACGATCACAGCATCTTGTTTATCTCAACCATAACCCATTCTGTAACAAACAGACCCTCCCAGATTTGCTCCTTTCCACACCCCAACTTCCACCCACCCCACCACCCCCAACAACCCAGGCCACACTGTCTTCATGTCCTAGTACACATGTCCTCCATGACACATGAAACCAGAACCTCCCATCAAAGAGCCTCATGAGAAAGACCACTCGCAATGGGAAAAGCTTGTAGCTCATGAAGGAAAATCAAGTTACAGTTTAAAGTACGAGCTTTTCCTTTAAAGGAAAAAGCAACGTTGGCAGCAATGCTCTTCTGAGCTGCCCTCCAACAGTGTTGAAAGAACCATTTCGGGAGACAGGAGGAGAGGAAGAAAGTGTGAGAGACAAATGGAGAGAAGAAACTAGCCAAAGAGAGGGAGACAAAAGGGAGAGAGAAAACAGAACAGCAGTGGGGAAGCACAAAGGGGTTGAGAAGCGGGTAGGCAGAGCAAGAGAATGAGGGTCAGAAAAAAAAAAATGATAAGAAGGGAGCAAACGGAAAAGTGGAAGAGGCAGGGAGGGAGGAAAGAGCAGAGGAGGGTGGCCGGCACCACTGGGTCTCACAAACAAGGGGCCACTGGTTCTGTGGCAATCCTGACGGTGTCCCTCAGGGGCTGCATTACCCACAAGGAGACCAGCTCTCTGCTGGCTTATTAGAAACGCTCAGCACTGTCACACCTCTACGGATCTCCTGGGCCCAAAACAGATGACTAAACAGGATTCAGGGAGTCTATCTCCAAAGGCAATTATTAACCTTCTGCACTCGGCCCTCATTAAAGATGCAAGATCTTCAAAAAGCTGGAGACCATACATACAGACTAAGCCTCATGGTCCAGAGTTTCTATTAATACCCTCCCTTTCCTTCACAAGTGTTCTGGTTTAGATGCTAAATTACTTTTTCTTCCTATTAATAAGGGACACAGGAAGCTGAGGCTTATTAAATCTCTAAATGGACTGAAATACTTAGCCTCATCATTCTCAGAAAAGGAGGAAGCCTGCAGTGGTGTCTGGAAAAGACCAGAAGAAACCAGAAGGATTCTTTCCTGGGGAAGCCAAAGTACTTGAGATAATTCTAGTCATAATACTATGATGGTGAGGGTGGGGAGCCATCCAATTTAGGCTTCTCAAGGCAAGACTATTTATAGCACATGCCTTGGATATTGAGATAATTTCTAGAAATAGTCATTTAAGATTGGGAGGCAGGCAAAGAAAAGACCACAATGATAGGTACTTTTACCCTTCTGAAAGGTAAAGCAGAATGAGTCACAGATAAATAATGTTTGAGGAGTCTAATGTAATAGGGAAACTCTGCAATAACCTTTGGTTAGTGGTTAAATGTAGCTATGGTTATTCATTCTGAAATGTGAAGGCTTAACATGAAGGCTCAAGTTAAGACCTATTAGCTCTTCAATATCAAGAGTTTATTGGAAGGAGGGAAGGGAGGAAAGGAGGGGAGGGAGGAAAGAGAGGAGAGGAAAGGAAAGGAAATTGGTTTTAAGACAATCTATGGGAAGAAGGGGACCCAAGATTTTTGTTGTTGTTTTTTGTTTGTTTTTGTTTTTTTAGGGCTGCTCCTGTGGCATATGGAGATTCCCAGGCTAGGGTGGAAGTGGAGCTACAGCTGCTGGCCTATGCCACATCTAAACAATGATGGATCCAAGCAGAGTCTGCAACCTACACCACAGCTCACAGCAATGCTGGATCCATGACCCACTGAGCAAGACCAAGGATGGAACCTGAATGCTCATGGATCCTAGTCAGATTCCTTTCCACTGCACCACAGTGGGAAATACAGTATTTTATCACCATAAGGAGGCTAAGGAGTAATGGAGGAGGTGAACAGTTACCCAGATAGTAAACAGAAAAGAGCGTATGATTCCAGGAGCATTTGATAGTGAGAAGTAATCTCCTGTAGAATGTGAAGAAATACTGCTTTACCTCCTGCCCTCTCATCCTTCATCCTAAGGATGGTCCACATTATTTACCCAATTGTCCATTCATTCAACAAGTATTTCAGATGATGTGAGCAATATTAAGTCAAGGTTCACAATAGTGAACTTGCACAGGCCAGACCACATGCTAGATGCTGGGGATGCAGGCACAAGGAAGACAAGGTTTCTGCCTTCAAAGAGCTCAAGGCTGAGAAGGTCTTGGATGCAGGAAATTACTACAGTTCTAGTTTTGTTTGTAGTATTCGAGTCTGCTACAGGATGAACTGAGAAGTCCCATTCAGATCAGAATTCACCCACAGCAGACCACCTGGACCTGGCAAATGCTTTTGGTTTCCTACTGAAAGCTCTGCAGCATATCATGATTCCTTTTTGGTCTCGAGTCCCAGAGCTTAGTGGTGCACTCATCTGCGGTAAGTATCCCTGAGGCAGATTTTCTTGTACATTTAACTCCCCCAAACCTTCTTGCAGGGGTCTGGTCCTCTTATCCTGGTTTTAGTAGTTCTACTAAGTATTATTTTTCTCTAAACCACCTCAAATTATTCCTGGAATATGGCAATTTATTTTAAAAAAATCATAAATACAATTGTGCTATGAGAAGAGGCCCAGATTGAACCAGGGGCTATAGAGATTCAAGTGGCTCCTGTAGGGACAGGGAAGGCCTGGATACCCTGGGTCACTCTGAGAATGGGGAAGACACCCTGAGCCAGGACACCCCAGGATGTGTCTCTAACCTGGGCTGGCCACAACCAGATCAGCAGAGAGCAAAGAGGAAACAGACATTCAACACCAGGTTTCCTCTACAATCAGACACAGTCTTTTCATTTGATATCAGGTCTAGGACAGAACCCAAGGCTCACCCTGTGACATCAACCAGGGCAAGTGAGGGGCTCAAGGGGAGCCACAGTGTCACCCCCAATCTCCTGTGGTAATGCAGCTTCAGTGCCCGGCTCTACTTACATCAATGGGTGCAGAACATTCTCTGAGGGGCTGGCCTCTGCTTCTCTTCAATTACTGCAGCTTCTCTGCTTCAAGCTACCAGCCTTGGAACTTTCTAGAGCATTGAAACTCTGACCAGTTGTAGATCTCCCTTTGGCGGGGGCGGGGGGGGGGGGGGGAAGAGAAAGCAATATTTTATCACAGTTTCTACATTCACATTTTCTTTCCTATTTGACATTTCTGTCCACTTCTATCAAAGAGAAGCCTCCCAGGTACCCCAGGCCCTGAAGAAATTTGACAAATCCTCAAAGAGATTTTGTTTAGGGGGGGTTTACTGTTGGCATTTACCGATTTAGAAACTTACAACTGAGAATTTTAAATTTATTATTTATTAAATCATTAAAATAATTGCAAATAATTTTTATAAACACTTTTCAAAAATATTTCTGAGAAGAGTGACATTGTATTATACTTTTAAAAATCTCTTTGATATCTGGCTTAATCAAACAGATTCTCTTATCTGCTTCCGGATTCGATTTGTTGCAATAGCTTATGTTGTTTAACCTCCGGAAAACCCCACCATACAGTTGTGGGAGAATGAGAGCAGAAAAAGCAAAAACATCTTCATGTTATTATCAGAATAGTTTTGATCTTGCAGATCCCCTGAAAGGGTCTCAAGAACTCCAAGGGATCGCCAGACCACACTGGAACCACTGGTCCATACAGTCAAAAGTAACCCTCACGTCCACTTCAGACTCAAAAGTAATTAGTTATCAGTTACCTGGCTAGTCTTCTAGAATTCCCCTACATGTACACAAAAATATATGGGTGTACAGCATTTCTTAATTTAAAAAAAAATCAAGTGTTAGCATCCTATACCTTTCATCTTGGGTTTTCCGTTACACAAATTGGGGGTAGCTGCATTTTAGCAACATAGGTACATCATTTCTTTCCACTGATCTGTCACACTCCACTGAATGGATATAACGATCTATAACTCTACATAATGCCACAGTGTCCAAGTGGGTGGTTGAATGGCTACTATAAGTCGCCAGTTTTTTTCAGTGAAGGATCTGACACTTATTGAGAATAATGTGGCCGCCTAGAACAAGAACACACGTCACGTATATTAGCACAGCTTCCCTCTGACTTCTAGGTCCCCAACAAGGTGTGCAGCTGAAGTCTTCAAAGTTTGAGAAACTATCCAAACTTTCCCTATACTGCTGTCCCTTTATACTTGGGGCTTGCCTTACTGTTCCAGAAAAACTTGCATGAATAATCTCTGTGCCTATCTGTATAGGAGTGTTTACAAACATCACCCTCTCTTGACATATACTCATCAACATCCATGCCACATCATCACAGGGGAAGAAAGAAGGATCAGGGTCCAAGTGTCTCCAATGTTTCTGAAAACTATTTCCCTGTGGTATGAAGGTGTCAAAACTTAGAGCTGTTAGATCACAATTTCCCTGACAGAGAAAACGCCTCACCCAAAGCAAACCCTCACCTCATATGGCTAATTTGGTCCAATTACATTGCAGGCTTCAAATACTAAAATGTATGCAGACCATCTGGGCTCATTTCCTCACTCTGAGATTTACTAGCTGTTTAATCTTGGGAGTTACTTAGCTTCTACCTACTTGTAAAGTGGAGATTATGATACCTACTTCATGAAGTTATTAACAAGAATAATTGTAATTCTCTATTAAATGTGCCTACCTACTGAGCAGATGTTCAATGCTCAGGAATTGCCGCTTCGCTTCATTGTTCTATGAACAGAAATTAAATATTATACTGATCTTATATCCCGGACTGAGCTGGCTTTTCAGGGAACCTCAGCAGTCTAGTCTTTTAAGAAGTCGGGAGCTCTAAGAGACTGGGGCAAGAGATGATAAGAGAATTTTTTTCCAATGAAAAGGACCTTGTGAGATGTTTGTCATCTGTCTGATTCAAAAGGAGAGACATAGATGTGCTCTCCTCCCCACCAGGCCAGGAAAACAGGCACCAACATCCCCTGCATTTCTGTTGCAACTTTCCAGTGTACCTCTGAAATTATATAGCCCAGTGTGGTTTACATTTTAGGCACACAGAATCTAGAGTAAACCCACCAGGTTTGGGGGAGCCCCTCAGGTGAGGATGAGAAGAGATTTACTTCTGAACAATTTCCAGGAGTAGAACAGCCCTTGCAATAATTAGAGGACAGTTGTATTATGATTTCTATATGCAGAGGAGGAAACTGGGTAAATTCCCCAAGGTAACACAGCTAATGAGGGCAGATTCAAATTCCAAATCAGGTGTGTTCTACTCCAAAGTTCAGGTTTTTAACCACATCCTCAGATGATGCTCCAGTTAGAGAGGAAACCAGCCCTATCATGACAAAGCAAGGCCGGCAGCTTCACAGAGATGGTCTCGTAAGACAGATAAATTATCCTTAACTGTAAAGTAGAGATTTTACTAACCCAATTTGTAACTAAAATCTAAATGAAAATTCTTCAGAAAATCATCCTTAAAATGGACACAAAAGTCAAAGGGAAGGACACCAAAAGTAACACTTTAATTAGTTTTGGATTCATAGGCTATTAATTTCATCTAATTCGTGTTCGATTAGATTGATTTTTTCTTCTTTGGTCTTTTTAGGGCTGCACTCTCAGTATATGGAAGTTCCTGAATCTGAGCTGTAGCTGCTGGCCTACGCCACAGCCACAGCAATGCCAGATCTAAGCTGCATCTGCGACCTACACCACAGCTCACAGCAATGCCGAATCCTTAACCCACTGAGCGAGGGCAGGGACTGAACCTGCATCCCCATGGATAATAGTCAGGTTCATTATCACTAAGCCACAATGGGAACTCCATGATTAGATCAATTATTAACATTAGTAGGTTGTTTCAATTTATAGATTTTACTTTTAATAATATATTAATAATTTAGTATTAATTTAGTCAATAAAGTTTCCAGCTCCTATTAAATACTAGGTGCACAGGTGCTAAAGATGAAGAAACATGTCCCTTTATCAAAGAAGATATAATGAATGTTATATGGTATATTGGACTTTGGTTGGTGGGGTAATAAGAAGATACAAGATGCTAAAGGAAGGAGAAATCAAGCCAGTGGAGTGTTCAAGGAAGACCTGAAGGAGGGAAGAGGCATCATTTGAGCTGACTCTTGAAATATAAATGCTTTTGTCAGAAAAAATGAAGATGAAATTCTAAGAAAAGGGAACAATTTGAATAGGCAGGTCAGGGAATAAGGACGTCAATAAATAGTGGCTGGAGGACAAAAACATCTTGGTAATCAAAGCTAGAGCTGGAAGATGGTTGAAGCTGTGGACACCAGCAAAAGGTGAGCAGAGGTGATCTAGGAAAAGTTTTGGAAGAGAAGGATGGCAGGTTGAGGAATTCTCTATGAGGCTTAGAGCATGCGGGATGTTTTAGAGGAGAGAGAAGGCAGAGTGACCAAAGGGAGATTTACCTGGAACCATGACATCGGGAAGTGGAAATAAATAATATGGAGGTATGATAAAAATCATGTGGCAAAGACTGAGAATTGGCCAGCAACTGGCGCAGCAGGAAAGGAAGCCTGCCTTTCCAGCCTGAGCAGGGGCTTATCACTACGTATTAACGAAACCTGGGAAAACTGGAAGAGGAATTGGTTCATAAGGGAAGATCCATGAGTTAGGTTTTGAACATAAAGAAGTTGGTTTCCTTTCAATGGAAAATATATTTTCAATGGAAAATATCTGGGTCTGACATTCAAAAGATAGTTTGGTTCCATCAACAGATGAATGGATGAAGAAGACGTGTATGTACAGAATGGAATACTACTGAGGCATAAAAAAGAAGAAGATTCTGCCATTTGCAGCAACATGGATGGACGTGGAGGGCATTATGCTAAGTGAAATAAGACAGAGAAGAGAGAAATTCTGTATGCTATCCCTTATGTGGACTCTAAAATAAATATAAAAATCTAATGAATATAACAAAAAAAGCAGATGCAAAGATATAGAAAACAAACCAATGGTTATCAGGGTGGAGAAGAAGGGGGGAAAGGGCAAAACAGGAGTAACAGAGTTAAGAGGTACAAACTATTAGATATAAAATAAGCTGCAAGGATATACTCTACAAGGGGAACATAGCCAATATTTTAGAATAACCATATATGTAGTATAACCTTTACAAATTATGAATCATTATATTGTACACCTGTAACATATATTTGTACATCAACTATAATTAAAATCGATTAATTTAAGAAGAGAGTCTGGTGTTAGAGATACGTATTTGAACATCAAGTTCATAAAGGCAGTAGCTGAAGTGTGAAGCAGATGAGGTGATCTAGGAAGACGGAAGAGAAGAAAAGTGAAGACAGAACCCTAGGGCTTATCTTCCCTGAGTGGTGGAAGCTCCTTTGCTTCCCCACCGCCCTCTAGGTAAGAGTCAAGACAACTTAAAAACAGTTCCTCCTCACAAAACAGAGTCCCTGATCTAATCCAGCTCCCTTAGTTCACAATAAAGAAAACTCAGGCCTAGAGGTTTAACTGATTTACTCAAGCCCCCACAGCTGCGTATCAGCAAGACTAAGACTACGTGCATTGCATGACTTTTGGGAATGAGTCTTGCCTTAGCAATTGGAATAGTGGCACATGTACCATGTGACACGCTTAGAGTCAGAGAAGCCTGAGAGCCGACTAGAGAATTCACTTACCTCTGCTCCATCAGTCCAGCACTGTGACTGTGCCCAACCATACAATCAGCGCAGGGGTCCAAACCGCATCTTACTCATCTTGTTGTCACTGTCCTTCTGCCCTCACTCCCCACCACTGTCTCCACCACCAGTGTTATTAGAGAGTAGAAAAATCAGATTATTTTCCTCTTCTGAATATGCATGTGACCACAGACTTCTGAAGTTGAAAGAACTTAAGAATTCATCCAGTATTAGTATAACCTCTGTGCGAATGGACCCAGAGAAGCTCAATTATCAACCAGATGACCAGTTAGTAGTAGACCCCAGACCAAAATTCTAGCCTCTTGTTTCTTTCCAACACGAACAACCTTTAGTGCAAGAGACTTATTTTTAAGACAAACTCCCTTGTCTCTAATTTCTTAAAGTGTATACTATGTAGTCCTCTCTACTCAAGATGTTCCTTTAAAAAAAGAGCCCCATGTCCAAAAAGTTTGTGGAGTGCTATAAGCTGCCCCTCTCTCTGATGGTCAAAATGCATACTACCATATAGTAATAATATGGTAATAAGGACTTTGGGAAGTCCTTGCCATAAAGAAACCTGTTTAATTCTCTAAGACTATTTCCCAAACTAATTTGGCCACAGAACCCTGGCCTTTGTCCTGCCCTTATTGTTCTCCATTTAAAAACCCAGAAGCTTTCCAAGGAAGCACCACCTTTGTCCTATTAGAAAGATTTCCTTTGTAGGTCCCAGGCAGAAGTGTTAATACCGAGAGGTCCTCACCCTGAGCGGAGAGAGCAGGAAAGAGAAACAACAAAGGGCAAAACAGCTATTTTTAAAATTTTGAATCTCTCTGGTTGTAAGCTTAAGGCACTCATCTTCAACCTGGAGTTCTTGTGGGAAAATGGGTTTCTAAGTTCTTACACACCCACGATCAGCTAACAAGCCAGTTTCACTCTGCTTCTGCCCCAAACATTAGTAAAGGTACCACGTCATCCATGTCCTTCAAGTCACGTCCGTAGCAGCTTTAGCTCATCCTGGCTTATCCCACCACCCTGCCTCAAACCCTGTCACTTCACACCCAGAAGACTGAGAACAGCCTTCTTCTGAGTCTCCTGACTCAACCCCTTCTCCCTTCCTATTTCCCTAACATGCTGCAGGCACTTTAATTTTCTTAAAACACACTCCACCTGCTTTAAGATAAAGGAAAATGTTCAAAATCCCACAACATCTGAACCTCTCCTTAATGTAATGAAAACTCATCTATGTAATGCTCCTTGATCCCCTGGGCAAATTTCCCACCATCCCAAGCTCACGTTCTCACTGTTCACTCAACCACCGGCCATAAGCAGTCTGACAACCCAGCCTCTGTTTTTCCTGCTCTTTGCTTCCTGCTGATCTGATTCTATCTAATTCTTTAATCCTCTTCCAGCATGCAGCTCCAGTCCCCTAACAATACAAGCCCTGCTCTGCACTCTTGTGCTGGCATACACTGAGCAACTAGCTCTACTTTTCCTTTACCATTTCCTGAACTTTCTAACTGAAAATAAACTCAGGAAAAGACTCAGCCTAATGACATTCGAAGCACTTAGTAAGTGCTCAAAAAAAGACTCCACTAAATAAAGAAATGAATCCATACTGGCCTCAGACCCATGAGTTAAGCAGAAAATGTCATGCCTACAAAACCCTAGAGAAACTAACCCCTTCCTGGGCCTCAAAGTCCTTTAAAACTTTCTAGTTCAATTGATCTTAGTTTTAGCAAAGGGGAAGAGGTACAAAGGTGGATGAAAAACAATCACGGTCCTTGAGGCATCCAGAATGCAATGCAGTTTTACTCTAATTGCAAGCAGAGGAACAGAGGAACAGTTGCAACAGAATCATTGAAGGGAGTTTGTTAAAAACAACAACAACAAAAAAAAAAAAAAAACACAGGTTCTCTGGACACTGCAGAAAATTTCTTTTTTATCAAGTCTGGGATGGAGCCTGGGAGCTGTAGCTTTAAAAAGCACTCCAGGTGATTCTGATGCATACTGAAGTTTGAGACTCACAGCCATATAAGGTGATAATTATAAAACAGTGGTGCCTGCTTGCAAAAAAAGAGATATTCACACGGTATAAAGCAGGTTCAAGGAGAGTAACAAAGTAATGGTAAAAACCTAAGTGTTACAGTGACAAGAGTTCAGATTCTTGTTCTGCAACTTATTTGGTATGTGAGTGACCCTCTCAGTGTCATATGTTCTCACAGTAAAATAAGAAAAATACCCACTTCACATAAATTATTATAAGGTTTCAATAAGATTATGAATACAAAGTGCTTAACATAAATCTTGGTAGACAGTAAACCTCAACACTAAGTTGTCATCATGATATTTTGGGGGTTTTTTTGTTTTGTGGTTCTTTTTGTTTTGTTTTGTTTTTTGTCTTTTGTCTTTTTAGGGCTGCAGCCACAGCATATGGAAGTTCCCAGGCTAAGGGTTGAATTGGAGCTACAGTTGCCAGCCTACACCACAAACATAACAATGCCAGATCTGAGCCATGTCTGTGACCTACACTACAGCTCACGGCAATGCTGGATCCTTAATCCACTGAATGAGGCCAAGGATTGAACCTGCATCCTCATGGATACTAGTTGGGTTCTTAACCCATGGAGCCACAATGGGAACTCCATGATAGTATTTTTTTTTTCTGAAACTTGGCAAGTATTTTTATTTTTTATAATTTTATTAGAGTCGAGTCGACTTACGTTATATTAATTTCACAGGTATTTTTAATAAAATTGAAAAAGGGCAGATTGGAAAGGTTTTTCTGAAAAAACATAGCTTGAATTTAGTTTTAAAGCAGAGTATCTATCTGTACAAATGTATTCTGTCAGTCTACAATATTTCTAGAATGTTTAAAATTTTATATCTTTGATTCTGTAATTTGGGACTTAATACTAGTGGTAACAAAGCACTATCCTGCAATTTCAGGGCCTGCCTTTTCATTTGTGTTGACGATTGTCCAAAGGCCAAAGGAAAGCCAGATCCAGTCAAGGACCAACCTGGAAACTAGGAGAGTTGAGTCATCCACCCAGTGGCCTGGGGCAGCTTCATCTGCCCAGTCACTGGGGGTCAAGGCCATACATACATCAAGCAGACCTGTGAAGCGGTCTCTGACATTCCACACCAATGCCTGCAGGTTCAAAAGCAGAAACTTGAGGCATAAGCGCACCAAGCACAACAGTTCTGTCACAAATTCCATGAGTATTTAATTAGATATCCATTTTGTAGCAATTTCATTGTCACCCCATGCTAACCTTATCTCCAAGAGAAAAGCCAATTTAACAAGTTAACGAATGGTACCTCATTGAAACTAATACTTGACCACTGCTTAGTAGCAGAGCTTTGGTTAAGTATGAGATTTGATTTGCCAGAACCCATAAACCCTTGAGACTGTCAATAACAATCTGTTTAACAGACTTCAGTAGGCGTTTTCTACATGAGTATTAATCACGTTTAAACAAGATCCAAATTAAATATAAACCAGGCCTTGAGACCACACATGTCCACTCTATCTTTAATCTCCACACTAATGGTTAGTTTCAACAAAACCACATCATCAAACAGATTAAAATAATGTTTTATTATTTTATTGAGTTTATAGCTTGATTTCATTTATAAATTTGCTCTGGCTTTACAATTGCAGAAAAACTAAAGCATAAGAACTGTTGTGATATTGTGATTTATAAGAAATATAGATCTGGTCATTCAGAGGACCAAGATATATGTCGCATGTATATTTGGTCTTCATCCACAGTTCCAGGCTCACAGAGCTCCCCAGATCCTTGGAATTTCCTAAGTGAAGGGAGCCATAAAGGTGCCTTTTGTTAGGCTAATAAGCTGACTTGGACCCCCACCTAAGGATGAGAGCTGGTTGCCAGGGAAACCAACCCAGTGAGTAGAGGGTTGGAACTTTCAACCCCACTCCTCTGACCTCCAGGGAGAAGAGGAGCTGCAGGTTGAATCAATGGCCAATGGCCAAAGACTCGATCAATCACACCTATGTAATGAGGCCTCCAAAAAAAACCCCAAAATGACAAGGTTTGGAGAAATTCCAAGTTGACAAACACGTGGAAATTTGCAGAGTATGGTGCCTGGAGAGGGCATAGAAGCTCCTCACCCTTTTTCCATCCTTTGTCCTATGCAGCTCTCCATCTGGCTGTCCCCAAGTATATATCCTTTTGCGAGAAACCAGGCATCCAGTAAATAAAAGGTTTCTCGGTGTTCTGGGAGCCATGTTAGCAAATTAATCGAACCCAAGGAGGGGGTCTTATGGTCTCTAATTTCGAGTCAGTGGCTCAGAAGCACAGGTAATAGCCTGAGCTTACAACTGGCCTCTGAAGTGAGGTGTGGTAAGGGGGGTAGGGATAGTCTTGCAGGACCGAACCCCTAACCTGTAGAATCTGAGGCTATCTCTGGGTGGGTAGTGTCGGAATTCATTTGAAAACAGAACACCCAGCTGGTGTCCAGTCTATCCATTCACTTAACCGAAGGACATCTCGGTTGCTTCCAACTCTTGACAGTTGTGAGTAAAGCTGCTGTCAATTGCTGTACAGTAGATAACTGACAGAACACTGTAAACCAACTATAATGAAAAAAAATAAAAATCATTATTTAAAAAAAGCTGCTATCAACAAACATCTGTATGTAGATTTTTGTGTGAACGTAAGTTTTCAGTTGTTTGGGTAAATACCAAGGAGCATGATGTCTGGATCATACCTAGGAATACGCTAAGTTCTGTTTAAAAAAAAAAATGCCAAACCAACTTCTAAAGGGGCTGTACTATTTTGCATTTCCACCAGCAATGAATTCTTGTTGCTCTATATCAACACCAGCATTTGGTGTCATCAGTGTTCTGGATTTTGACCATTCTAACAGGGATGTAGTGATAATAACTCACTTATTTTGCAATTCCCTAATGACATATAGAGTTGAACATTGTTACACGTATTTACTTGTCATCTGCATGTCTTCTGTGGTGAGCTGTTGGTTTAGGTCCTTTGCCCACTTTTTAATCGAGTTGTTCATTTTCTCATTGTTGAATTTTAAGAGCTCTTCATGTATCTTGAGTAATGGTCCTTTAACAGATATGTCTTTGCAAACATTTTCTCCCAATCTATGCCTTGCAGTCTCATTATCTTGATACTATCTTTCACAGCACAAATGTTTTTAATTTGGGGTTTTTTTTTTCATTTTTTATAGTTTTATTGAAGTACGGTTGATTTACAATGTTGTAAAACATTTTTAATATTAACGAAGTCCCAGTTCATCATTTTTTTCTTTCAAGGATTAGGCCTTTGGTATTGAAAAGTCATCACTATACCCAAGGCCACCTAGGCTTTCTCCTATGTTATGTAGGATTTTTCTGGTTTTGCATTTTACATTTAGGCCCATGATGATATATTTTGAGTTAACTCTTGGGAAGGACGTAAGGTCTGTGTCTAGATTTTTTTTTTTTTTTTGCATGTGGCTGTCAGTTGTTTCAGCACCATTTGGTGAAGAGACTCTCTTTGCTCCATGGTATTGACTTTGCTTCTTTGTCAAAGATCAGATGACTCTATTTATGTGGATCTATTTCTGGGCTCTCCATTCTATTCCATTGAACTGTTTATCTATTCTTTCACCAATAACACACTGTCTTAATTACTATAAGTTTATAGTGAGTCTTAAAATTGGGTAATGTTAGTCCCCGGACTTTGTTTTTCTCCTCCAGCACTGTGTTGGCTCTTCCGGATCGTCTGCCTCTGCATAAAAACTTGCTGGGGTTTTTATTGGGATTAGGATTTATTTTTAATTTCCCTGGATACTATGTTAACATTGTCATCTCCATTTGAACACTCTTATATGGTATACACATTCTGGAATGAGAACAACATCTGTGTGAGGAACAATTATGTACTCTTGAGTAAACTGAGCTCTCACCACTCTCTTCTCTAGATCAGCTTGTTCCCCAGAATCTCAAGAGGGTACACCCAAAAGGACAAGTCCCAGCACACTTTGTAACCTTCACTACCCAAGTTTTATATGCCTCTGGGAAATTACAGTGCTGCAAGCCATGTTGTTGGCGTAGCTCGCATGAGGATTTCCAAGACATTCTCACACATGATAAATTTTACTTGATTAGCTACCTATGAAACATGCTTGAAAGTGCATCCCCACCTGCCATCTTCATGGGCACAGTGCTTTCCTGTTTACAAAGCTTCCTACACATTACCTTTTGTGAACCTAAAAGAAGGGCATTAAAAATTCATGATGGAAACAGATGAGGAAACTGAGGACCACTGAAGTTATGGATTTCTCTGAGGTCAAAAATCTAGAAAACGGTGGTGCTGAGACCAAAACCTTACTACATATTTTCCGCACTACCTTTGGCACACAAGGTTCTATTTTTCACACATCCTCCCAGTTACACCCACACCACAGAGCACATAGCATTAATGTCTGAGCAGTAGGTCCAAGGGACTCCTCTAACATTTCCTTGGGGTCTTGTTAGACATCCAACAGCTGAATGAGTGAATCCATTATAAACAACGCTGATCTCCAGGATAAGCCCAGCTGAACCCAGAGGCTTCAAAGTAAGTAACTCCCTTTTAGAACCCGCTTTCTCATTGCTCTTCCAGGTCTCAGTGATACTTGGACTGGCGCAAACCTAACCTTTCTCAGTGCTTAGAGGCCAAAGTAAGATTCCGGCTGATAAGTAGATAATCGCCAAATGCTAGGATCTCCATTGCTTGGAGAATTACAGAACTTGGAAACATCAAATAGTTCTATGTGCAATGGGAAGGAGAGAAAGCAAAAATAGGAAAGAAAATCGAAATAAGAAGAGAATTATTTTCAGCCAAACCATATTTGAATAACACAAGCTTACCCATAACAGGTTCAAATACATGCAAACAAAATTAAAATAGAGAAATTTTAGAGAGACCATCACTTTAGCCATTAGGTGATTGGTGTTTTGGTGAATATCTCTGGACATCTCAGTTCCTTTATTAGCCACTGTTTTCAGAAAACGTTCAGAAGGGGCTTACACTAGGAAGCAGTCAATAAATGTTTGCTAAATAGAATTAAACCAAATAAAAATAAAGTTGAATTGCTGAATGATCCCAAAACAATCAGGTAGAGAGGCAGGTTAGAAACTACTGAGAAATGTAGCCAAATGGGGAAAGGGATAGATGTTTGGGCATTAGGAGTAGGAGGGGGTGGAAAGGTGAATATAAACAAGTCAAGACCAATTTTCTCCTAGTGGTAGCTCCAGCTTGGGGCCCTTGGTGGGACAAGCTAGTTACTGGACAACTTCTACAGAGGCATAAGACATGGACTGCATTTTTGTTAACTCACTCTTCTTTCCTGAACGCATTTTGCATTTACTTACAACAGCAATAGCAATTGCGACCTATACTATTTTATATTGCCCTCTAAGTCTTTCCATTGTAATATGATTATCTTGTCAAATATATAATATATAGCATCCCTTCTTCCCTACCTGCCCCAAACTGACAACTCTTTTTTTCTTCTGGTATTGTATAGACCCCTATCCAAGTAATCCAATACTGTGCTTAGTTCGCCTGTAAAGATAGTATTAAGCATGAGTCTGTTTGAGGCATTAAGGGAAAGGTTAGGTAAAAGTGAGGTGGTGTGGATGGGAGAGTGGGGATGAGAAGATGAAATGACAGATGTCTTTTCAAATCCAAGAGGGCAAATTTCCAATAGATTACATCCATGATCAAACTAAAGTGTTCAAATGAAAAGTATCAATCCAAGATAGCAATCTCCATTGTTCACCCATGAAAGACTTTTGGACCACTAAAGTATTGACAATTCCACCAGGAAAAGTAAGAGAAGTAACACTGAGTGAGAATTCACTTATTCAGAGCATCTGCTATGTATGAGGCTTTATGTTGGTCTCTTTGCATATCTAACGGTGCTTATTTCAACTTAGGAGACAAGAAAAATGAGACTTGAGAGGTTAAATATCTCATCTAATGTTATATGGCTAGTAAGCGGTGGCAAAGCCAGAATTTAAACCCATGTCCTTTCTACTGCAAAAGCGCTTTGAGGAGCCTTATTTGTAGAAGTGGATTCTGGTGGGTAAATGATCTTGTCAGCCTGGAAGAATCTTGTTGGACTGAGGATATGGGAAAATAACTGGGCTGGTGCTATGTGGTTGATCATCGTCAACATCATTTAACTACATGCCAAACCTTATGCTATGTACTCACAAACAGCGTGTGGATGGGAAGCACAATTATTATTTTACGGAGTCGGAAACTCAAACTCAGAGAGTTTAAGCTGCTTAACCAAGGTCACACAGCCAGTAAGTATAGAGCTGGGAGTGGAAAACAGGTTCATGATTTCACATCAGAAAGAGTCTGAGGCCTGGGCAAGCATCCACATAAGGGAAAAAGGTAGTTTGTGGACATCATGACGTGGTCTTGACCAAGCTCAAATAAGCTAGCTAGGGGAGGGAGGTATACCAGCCAGAGGAGGGAGGCAACGACCCTTAAATTCTTTATAGAACAACAGGGGTGGGGTTATCTTGTAAAGGCTGCTGCCCTTACTCCGTGCTGAGGAGTGGCTGAGGCAGCACACCTAGAAATTTATCAGCAGAGCTTCGGGTGAGAATCACACGGGGAACACTTCAAAGTAATGATTTTAACGATTTCCAGTCCCGCCTCCCCCAGATACTAATTGATCCTCAAGGTCTACCCAAGGTTTCTCATTTCATGGTGAGCAGCCCTTGTCATGGACAGTTGTGAACTCAGGGATGCTCTGGGATGCCTGGGGATGTCAGACACATCTCTGTGCTGAATAGTCGCTGTTGGGAGAGAGTCATTCATACGTTGCACAGCTTCAAACAGGGCAAAGGGTACAAAGATTCCAGTGTGTCTGCGTTGTGGGCAGGCCACCATTTATGTAGGCTGCCACATAACCTCTGCAGGTCTGTGGAGGCCCATTTTTAGAAGGGTGTCAACCTTCTGGATGCCCCATGATGTGTGTTTAGGTTGCGTGTTTGAGGCGTGGTGGGGGCACACTCTAATTTTTTAGCGTGTATATCCAAATGCAATCACATGGGAAGGTCTAAACTAGATTTGTTGCACGTGACCAAGAATTCACACGTCTTAACATCTGGGAAGTGACTATATGAGAAGAGAAGAAAACAGAGAGTTAACAGAGGGGCTTGGGGAGGGTGAGGAGGTGAGATTCCTCTGGAGGACCCCTCCATTCTGTGCTTGGACGTGGTCTAGGAAGAACTCATGGTTATCCTCTATTCACGCACTCACTGCCTGGAGTCGGTGCAGACCCCACAGGTTAAGGGCTCCGACCTGCAAAACTACCCCCAGTGAAGACACTAATTATAATTAGTAGGTTCCCAAGTTACGACTTCTTTCCAGGTTGGCTACAAATCAGATTCCCCCCCACCCCTCCCCCCACCCTGGATTGAATCATTTCCTAGACCAGCTCATGGAACTCAGGGACTCACTTATGTGTGCTAGTTTGTTATACAATAAAGGATAGAGATGAACAGCCAGACTAAGAGATACGTGGAGTGAGATCTGGAAGGGTCCCACGCCCAGGAGATTCTGTCCCTGCGGAGCTGGGGTGAACCTTCTGCCTTGCATGTAGATGTGCTCACCAACCTAGAAGCTCCCCAAACCTTATACTTTGGGGATTTTCATCATGGAGGCATGATTGATCATTAACTCTTGTCTCCGGCCTCACTCCCCTTCCTGGAAGATAGGAGCGGGAGCCAAAAATTCCAAGCTTCTTCAAGACTAATCGTGGTTTGGCCTTCCTGGGGACCAACCCCCACCAGGAGCCCATCCAGAGTCCCCTCAGTAGAACAAAAGACATTCCTGTCACTCAGGAAATTCTGAGTTCTACGCCAGGAACAGGGGTCAAAGACCAAATATTAGATCAAAAGATGCTCCTAGGAAACTACAAGGGTTTCAGGAGCTCTGCACCAGGAACCAGGGGAAGAGACAAATACATATATATATATATATATATATATATATATATATACACATATATATATATACACACACACACACACATATATATATTATATATATATATGACATGTCACAGACATGGAGATTGTTGGGAGTTTCAACCTGAAGATTCCAAGTAAAAGAATCTGGAAACACCTTCCCCACTTCCCTTATTTTGGTGTTTGTAAAGCAAACAGATCTTAACCAGAAGCAGAGGCAGGGGCCTCCCCGAGGGCTGCTGGGCCTCCACCCCACCCCAGGAGCAACTGCATTCCTTCTGAATACAGAGGAGGGAACATGGAGTAAAGGATGGGGTGATAGGTGCCTGCCTGTGACGAGAAGGTCCAGGGTCAAGGACCTACCCTCAACTAGATACGAAGCTCTGCCAAAGCCATCTCCTTTGAGGTGAAACACTGATCCTAACTAAACCTTTCTTGTTCGGAGACAGTGCAGACCCAGGCAAGAGAAGCATGAACCACACAGTGTCCTTCAGCCTCCACTGAGCTCACGGGTAAGGAATCATGGCCAAGCCAGGCATCAGAGGAAAGTTTCAGATGGAAAACCGGGGAATATTGCCCGTGAGGAGTGACTGCTTCCATTCAAAAGAGGTGGGCACTAAGACCAAGGCCATGCATTTCAGGGTTTCACACACGTCCCAACACAGTTGCCCTCCCACCAATATCAGCACAACCTGCCAGACCCAGCATGGCAGACGCTGCCTCACAGTTCCTACCAGGGCTCAGTGGTCATCGTCACAAAAGCTGGGATGGATAAGCCCTTCAGAGCCTTCAGAACGCAGTCCTGTCCAATATCTCTTAAAACAATAACACTGGAAAGTACTGCTATTATTCCCACATAATAAATACAGAGCCCAAGGTGCAGAAAGGTAAAGCAACTTTGCCAAGTAGTGAAAGGTAGAGCCAGAACTTGAACTGGGGGTCCTTTGGAATCTAAATCCCAGACTCTTTGCCTAACAAAGGTAAGTATATACCAAATGCCCAGAATTAATGTCCAGAACCACCCACTCAAGCCCCTTTCTGGTATCCAGATACTCAGCCAGCTGCGGAAGTGACCTCCAAGAGAGGATCCTCACTCCTTCCCTAGCCTGACACCTTCGCCTCCTAGTCACGGAGGGAAACATGAAATTTGACTAGGAAAGCAATTAAATGTGTGTGTGGAGTTGGGGAGGGGAGCGTTTGCAGAGTGACTCAGAGCACAGAGTATAGAGTCAGATGTACATGAGTTTCAACCTTATTAGCTGCGCTTCCTTAAAGCAACTCACTGAAATTCTCTAAGCTTTAATTCATGAAATCGGAACTGAAGGGTTCAATCAAATGATGTATATAAAGCTCTGAGCATGGAGCCTGGTGCACCCAGCAAGAACTATGATTTTTTTATTTTATACACACGCATACAACCAGATATGACCATAGATATCAAAGCATCCCCTCTTCCTGATAACTGACATCCTTGGGGTGACTTGTTCATTAAACTGTCTCCATCACCTCAACCTCGAGTGCAATGAACATAAACATACAGTTATGGTGTGGGAAGAGCATTGGATTAGCAGTAAAGAGAACTTCGACTTCATTTGCGACTTCACTACTAAGGTGCTGTGTAACTCTGAACGTCTCCCTCCTATCACTTTCACCATCTGTTAATTGAGGAGGTCGGAGGAGATCCTCGAGGCTCTTTACAGACGGACACTGCTGCAGATCCTCCAGGGAAAGGATGCAGAAGGCAAGCAGTCAGCAAAATGGTGCTGAACCCCTCCTGGCTCCAACAGTGCAAACTCCTGCCTCAAATGGCTGGCCTGAGAGTTTCAGCCTCTTGGAAAAATTCTCTTTCCCCTTGGATGGGACTCTTGAACCTCAGCCAGGACTCAGAGGTCCCAACTGCAAACAGTCCCAAGTCATTCCATAACAAAGGGAAAGGCACCCAGGCCAGTGAGGTGGGGAAGATGAAGCTTGTCACCAACTGAAAAATGCCCCATCCATCCAGCTCCCTACCCGGTCACTCCACACCCCAGGGTGAAGCCACCCCTCACCCAAAGTTGTCCTTCTCATAATTAAGTCAGCAACTCTCCAAAAAAATCAAAAACACAAAAAGTTTTCCCCTCCAAAACTCAGGACCCCCAAACACCATTACTAAACTCCGACAGCCTAGATCCCTGCTTGGGTCTCCATCCCAAAACCAGCTCTGCGATCGGCCTGTCTTGCCTGCCAACAGTTTCAACTCTGCGAATGCTGTTTATTGTATCTTGCAGCTGCTATGGATTTGTTTATTTTGCTTCAGTCATCTTTGGTTAGTCGTGCTTTCTTCTTCTCTCCTTAACGTAAATCCAGTCCCCCCCCCACAAAAAAATGTGAAGTCTTAGATTCCTCGAGCCTAGGGTGTCTGTTCCCTTCTTTTCCTTGCCCGACTTGAAACCCCTTTCTGTCTCCTTTTTTAAACTTTTCCTGAGACACCGGGAGAAGGATATTCAGAGCTTTCGTTTTCGGAAAAGAAAAAAAAATGAAGGGAAAAAAAAAAAAACACATAACTTACGTTCATCCAGGAGTGCCCAGTTTGAGAAAGAAGAAAACAGAGCTATAATCCACTGCGTTCCCCCAACCCAAAAGGGAGAATTTGTTGTGAAACGCTTCTTTTTCCACTTTGCCGGTGGAGGAGCCCGGTGGTAGGCATCCATCCACAGGCTGATGCAAGATGCCTTTGAGAGAAACCTCACATTCTGAGGATTCCTGGGAAAGCGCCAGGGATCCCAGCATCCAATATATTGCACATTTGGTTTCAATTAGGAAGGGGGTTGGGGAGGGAAGAAGGAAAGTCACCAATCAGAGCTGTTTTCTGTTTAGAGACTATTTCTTTTGACCCAAGGGACCACGGGCAAAGCTATAATTTACAGCAAAACCCATTCATAGAAGAA
>PVHT021183515.1:3527802-3555510 GCA_004024745.2 Catagonus wagneri
TTTTTTTTTTTCCTATCCATGGCAATGAAGAGAGATCATGTGAAAGGGGAGTGTAAGTGACAAGGAGGAATCTTTCCTTTGCTCTCTAAAAGAATAACTAATGATCCATTCTATCCATCAAGGCTCTCGGCCTTAACCCTTCGGTGCCTGGATCATTCCTTACCCAGCTCAGGCTTGGTCTGCCCTGGAGGTCTTGATTCTCTGTGAGTACAGAGAATGCAGGGTAAGGAGAGATTTGAGGTCAGGAGATGTGTTGGAGGGAGGCAGATGGTGAAAGAGAGGTCAAGAAGATCTAACTCATCTTTGAGAGATGGCCTCCTCCTAAAGAGGCTTCCTGCCTCTGGGTTCTTAAGTTTTCACTGTCTCTTCCCTGCTTGTATTTTGACAGGCAGCCTGGGAATGCACAGCCCCCAAGATGAGCAAGAAGCGAGGTGTGTTGAACAGGAAAAGGAGAGTGGAAAGGGACCATGGAAGCACACTCCCATAGTAAATTTGGGGTAGGAGGTACTTCTCAAGAGGAACAGGAGGCAGGGAGACCTCCAGTTGGGGTGGCCATGAAAAGCCAAGCTGCCGGTGTTAAGTCCCTGAAGGGTCCTTAAGCTCAGTCAGAAAGTGACCTTTCATACCTGTACTTCCCAGGTAGAAGGGGACGTGAAGAACCCAGTGTGTGTTCAGATGGCAGCCACAGAGATGATTACAGGTAGAAAACAAGACTTAAGAGGAAATGCTAGAACTAGGGTTATTTTATAAAGAGAAGAAACAATGCAGAGATAAACCTATTAAGAAGACTTCAAGTAAAGGATAGAACCCCAAGTTAGCAGAGAGTGATTAACTTAGCTCAGCTCAATACATTTATATTGATCATTTACTAAACACTTTCCTGGGAGCTTGCCTGAGACAATAGCCATCTGGATATAGAAATACTCATAGAATCCCCCCGGATATCTAGGCCTGTAATTGTTACCTCTTTGGCCTTCCCATGAAGATTGCACTGACAGCATGGCTTTTAATTTCACAGACTTGGTGAGAGGAGAGGTCAAATGTGGAAAAGGGTAATAATTTCACAAAGCCAAAATCTAATAAAGGACAGATAAAGTATGTGTCCTCAAACACCAGTACTTAAGGTGGTTCTACTCCACAGTCGTGTGTGTGTGTGTGTGTGTGTGTGAGAGAGAGAGAGAGAGAGAGAGAGAGAGAGAGAGAGAGGGAGAGGGAGAGGGAGAGGGAGAGGGAGAGGGAGAGAGAGACTAGGAACCAGTGATGCTGACTCCAAAACTCAGACACACTTTGGTCTCTCTGAGGAGGGAAGAATGGGTAGCCCTGTCAAGAGTCTATTGGTACACATACCAAGGAGACTTTGGGGGAGAACTCACTGAGTGAAGAAAGAACCAAGGGGCAATAGACAGACCTAAGTGCAGCCAAGCTGTGCCAAAGGTAAGGAGAAGCTCTAAGAAAAATACCATGTCTGTCACTCAGGTTATTCCTGGGCAAATCTGGCTCTAACCTTGAACTCTAAGAAGATGCTACCAAAAATAGAGCAAGCAAAAGCTGAGAGAGGCATTTTACTAAAATATTTGAGAGAGATTGAAAGCATTAGGAGGAATCATCAGATTCAGATTTGAGCCTCCATTTTGGAAGACAGTTCTGGTTGGGGTTGGGGTGGGGGTGGGAAATGCTCCTTCAGACTTGACAACCACCATTGCTGCATCACAGCTGAAAATAAGGAATATGGCAAATGCCACTTCAAAGCTGAGAGGAGTAATTCGGAGAATACACAGAAAAAAAAATTCCTGGAGATTCTCAGAACTAGTTGACAGAGTTTTGAGTAAGGCTGGAATTCCTAAAATTGTGGGAACAGATGTGGAGAAATACCATTTTGTTACTTTTTTCTGAACAGCTTTTGCCCCCTGGACTGGCTTAGGAAACATGAGTCATTGCAATCAGAATTATTTATGTTCCATGGGCGGTAATACATCCTAGTTATGATGGCTGTTTTACACTAAAAATGAATTACTGACAAACAGGATAGGATTCCATTACCTGGACTTTACTAAAGATAAGATAGATTTATCTGGAATGGTCAAGATACAGTATTAATTAGAAGCAAGGAAATGTGTGAGATGACTTTCCAAGCTCTTTTGTAGTCTACAAACCAAGGTTTAAGTAACTACAAGTGATAAGAATTGAAATGATTACAGTATTTCTATCTTCAAATACTATAAAGGGTTGGACAACTTTGTGGTGCTTTTGGAAGTAAAATAAAAGACGGAAGTAAAAGGATTGTAACTAGCTTAGTTTAGAAACATACACACAAAAACACAACACAGATCTCCTAGAGCAATGAAAAACAAACAAATGGGACCTAATCAAACTCATAAGCTTCTGCACAGCAAAGGAAACTGTAAACAAAACAAAAAGACAACCTATGGACTGGGAGAAAATATTTGCAAATGAGTGACCAATAAGGGATTAATCTCAAAACCATACAAACCAACTTAGGCAGTTTAATATCAGGAAAACAAACAACCAATCAAAAAACTGGACAGAAAAAAATGGAGTTCCACCGTGGAGCATTGGGATAGGCAGTGTCTTAGAAGTGCTGGGATTCAGGTTCCATCTCTGGCCAACACAGTGGGTTAAGGATCTGTTGTTGCTTGCAGCTGCAATGTAGGTCAAAACTGTAGCTCGAATCTGATCCTTAATCCAGGAACTCCATATGTCATGGGGTGGAAAAAAAGTTTTTTTTGGAGAAATGGCTATTTAGCTCTTTTGTCCAGGAAGACATACAGATGGCCATAAAGCACATGAAAAGATGCTCAACACCACTAATTATTAAGGAAATGCAAATCAAAACTACAATGAGGTGTCACCTCACACCAGTCAGAATGGCCATCGTCAAAAGTCTACAAACAATAAATGCTGGAGAGGGTGTGGAGAAAAGAGAACCCTTCTACACTGTCGGTGCGAATGTAAATTGGTACAACCACTATGAAGAACAGCAAAGCAGTTCTTTAAAAAACTAAATATAGAGCTACCATATGATCCAGCAATTCCTCTCCTGGGCATATATCCGGAGAAAACTCTAACTTAAAAAGATACAGGCACCCCAATGTTCATTGCAGCACTATTTACAACAGCCAAGACATGGAAGCAACCTAAATGTTCACTGACAGAAGAATGGATAAATAAGATTTGGTACATGGTATATATAAAATGGTACACAATGGAATATTATTCATCCATAAAAAAGAATGAAATAATGCCATTTGCAGAAACATGGATGGCCTTAAGACTCTCATACTGAGTGAAGTCAGACAAATACAAATACCGTATGAGATCACTTACATGTGGAACCTAATAAAAATAGTACAAAAGGACTTATTTAAAAAACAGGAACTCACAGATCTCAAAACCAAACTTATGGTTACCATAGGTAAAACCGTTATGGGGAGGGAGGAACTGGGAGGGTGGGAATAACATATATACACTACTGTATAAAATAGGTGATTAATGAGAACTTACTGTATAGCAGAGGAAAACCTACTCAATAGTTTGTAACAAGCTATGTGGGTAAAAAGAATGGATATATTTATATGTATGACTGATTCACTTTGCTTTACACCCAAAACTAATACAACATTGTAAATCTACTTATCATCTCCAAAAAAATAAATTAAAAAAAGAAAAATTTTCTCA
Organism: Catagonus wagneri; assembly: GCA_004024745.2. Lineage (NCBI taxonomy): Eukaryota > Metazoa > Chordata > Mammalia > Artiodactyla > Tayassuidae > Catagonus > Catagonus wagneri. The sequence continues at coordinate 3,531,499 of PVHT021183515.1, forward strand.
AGGCTAAGATGCACCAGTGAAAGGAAAGAAATAGATAAAAATAAAAACCATTCTATATATTTTTATTTGTAAAAAAAAAAGATGTGGTACATATATAGAGTGGAATATTACTTAGTCATAAAAATTATGAAATAATGCCATTCACAGCAATATGGATGGACCTAAAGATAATCATACTAAGTAGGTCAGACAAGGACAAATATATGATATCACTTACATGTGGAATATAATCTAAAAATGATACAAAGAACTTACTTGTAAAATAGAAACAAACTCAAGGATGTCAAAGTCAAATTTAAGGTTACCAAAGGGGAAACATGGAAGGGAGTGATAAATTAGGAGGATGGGAATAACATATACACACTGCTGTATAAAATAGATAATTAACAAGAACCTACTGTATAGCACAGGGAAATCTACTCAATAGTCTGTAATAAGCTGTACGGGAAAAAAAGAATAGATATATGATTATGTGTAACTGATTCATTCCACTGAATACCTGAAACTAATACAAGTCCACTCTAAGTCAATTATACTGCAATAAAACTTTAAAAAATAAAGATACACACACACACACACACACACACCTTAAAAAACTATATGGGTATCGCAGAAACAAAGCTCAGTTGGTATATTTAAGCTTCACAAGGATTTAAAACTAGAAATTAAGAATTCCCATTGTGGCTCAGGGGGTTAAGGACCCGACTACATCCATGAGGTTGTGGGTTCAATCCATAGCCTCATTCCGTGTGTTAAGGATCCATCATTGCCTTGAGCTGTGGTGTAGGTCGCAAACACAGCTCGGATCTGGCATTGCTGTGGCTGTGGTATAGGCTGGCAGCTGCAGCTCTGATCTGACCCCTAACCCAGGAACTTCCATATGCCACAGGTGCAGCCCTAAAAAGACAAAAATAAAAGTAAAAATAGCAATTAGCCACCTAGTAATCTAATGTCTAGTTAATTGTCTTCTCTGTCCTTCTTTTTCTTCTCTTTCTTCTCTCTCCCCCTCCTTCCCTCCCTATCTCTTTCTCTCTCTCATTTGTTCATTCATTTCCCATCTCTCTCCTCATCTCTACACATCTTGCTTTAACCTATTCTTTTTTAGCAGACAAGACTTTTCTACTTTTCACACATTATTGAAGACGATTACCCTAAAATGATGTCTTAGCTCTCAAATATATACCTCCTCACTTAAAGCGAATGAGAGAGGGTAACTAGTTTTTTGAAGCTCAGTTCTAGAATCCTGAGGTGAAGAATTTGGCTGGTCAGGTGTATGTCATGTATGCATTCTCTATCTCTAAACTGTGGGGGGCAATGGGTCATGTAATGTGAATACTGCTCCATCATGCTCACAGATGGTAAATTTCAAAAAAGGGGTGTCATACATTGAAAGACAGGCCAAAATATTATGCTGCATCAACAAAGGCTGATAATCCTTGGATTTTAGAGAAATTATACCTCACCAAACAAAACAAGAGGACAATGTATAAAGTCATATTGTGCATGTATTTAACTTTACCAATTTTAAAACCTCATCCTTAAAATGTCTTTTATTGGTTAACCTGTCTAATAGATACATCCATTGACATATATTGTCACAAAGGCTTAATTTTTAAAATCAATACAGAGGAAGTCTTAACAGAAAATCTTCACTTTTCTTAAAAGCAGAATGGTCTTAACGTCCAGACAGCTGCATATGGATTTTCATTTAGTGGTTTGGCTCATGATTCAAGAATCTTAGCGTGCTTAAGAATTATCTTATGGCGGGAATTCCCATTGTGGCTCAGAAGAAATGAACCCGACTCGTATCCATGAGGATGAAGGTTCAATCCCTGGCATTGCTCAGTGGGTTAAGGATCCCACAAGCTGTGGTGTAGATCGCAGACAAGTCTCGGATTTGGCATTGCTGTGGCTGTGGTGTAGGCCAGCAGCTGTAGCTCCAATTTGATCCCTAGCCTGGGAACTTTCATATGCTGAAGGTGTGGCCCTCCAAAAAAAAAAAAAAAAAAGAGTTATCTTATGGAGTTGTATCCACAAAAGCATGAATACTATCTTTACGAGCAAGTTAAAGGTCTCAAAGGTAATATTAACCCTAAGAGACTTTCCCCTTTATGGGCTGGGTCTTATCCATACCTGCTACTAGATGCTGTTATTCTATGACAGGTTTTAGTGGAGGATGATCCAAGTTCAAACCCCTTGTGAGCAGAATAACCTTGAACGCGTCATTAACTTTTCCATCTATAAAATGAGGGATGATGTGAATGCAAAACTCACAGGGTTGTGAGAATAAAATGAGATCAGGAAAGAATAATTTATCGCGTGCTTATTCTATGCTGGGCATTCTCCTTAGAAGTTTACATTTATTATTTTACTTCTCCAAAGAACTTTATAGGGTAGGTATTATTAGTTACCCAGTGTCCATATGTGGAAATTAATGCACAAAAAATCTTAACTTGCCCAAGATCATACATGGTGAGCTAGACTATACGTATGTGTGTGTGTATATGTATGTGTGTGTGTGTGTGTGTGTATATATATATATATATATATATGATTTTTGACAGTAAAGTGTGTATGTTTATTAGGTGAACCGGAAAGATGCAGAGTGGGTAGGAAAGAGTCAGTTCTTAGTTTTTCAGGGATTGAAGTCTTATGCTCCATGTGGAGAATCATCTACATTATTTTCCTTTCTATCATTTTCTCCCCAGAACCCCATCATTGTGTCACTGCTTCCCAGCACTTCCACAGAGAAAGAAATGAGAGGTTTTTTAAAAAATGAAAATCATTCTGTCTGTGAATCTTCCGTGGACCAGCTGAAAAATCAAGTCAAGAGGAAGTTGAGGTTAATGGCCAAAATAAGGTTCTTATTTGTCTTTGTTTTTAACAATGCTACATATAATATTTCACAGTTTAAAGGAGTGCATTCACAGACATGACTTCATCTGATCCTCAGACTGCCTCAATGTGTACTCAGTGCAGATATTAATATCCTAATTTGACAAATAAGGAAAACGAAGTTTAGGGAAATAGTAACTTTGCTGAAGGTTTTTGCTGGTAAATGGCAGAATCTGAGTTTGAATCCATTTCGTCTGATTCTCAGGGTGCTTTCTGCCCATTTGGCATCAACAGCAAACCTGAAAGCCTCCAGACTCTTGACTGACACCCAATCCTAGTGAACTAGGTTATCTAGTTTCCCTGCCTGCTTTGCTGTTCTTCCATTTCCTTTTCCACTGTGGAGAAAGAATAACAAATCCTCACCTCAGCAGAAAATCTGAGATGAGGGGTGGAGAAAATAGGCGCAGAGAACTCAGAAGTGGAACTCAGCCCTAGATTCCCTGAGGAGAGTGAGGGCTACAAAGAGACTTTTTAAAACAATGCATTTCACATCCTGATCCTAGGAATGTAACACTTCTCCTAGCTCAAGTCTGGAAACCTAAACTATCTGGTCATATAAGAAAATAACCTACTTTTAAATACCTCCAAGGCAACACAATCTCTCAACAGCTCGAGTGTTTATCAACATTCAGTGCCAAAATTTATGCTTTTTACCTATCGTGAATCTCCCCTTCTACCATTTTACCTCATTCTCATCTGCATTCAGTGGCAACAACCCTCAGCTAGTTAAACTATCTCCCAGCTCCTTATACACACGTACACATATTTCAGAGCGGACTGGAGTTTGAGCAGCAGTATTATTTTTCCATGCTCAGGCCCAGTTTGGAGCAATCATCTTATACATAATGATAACCCTCCTTATGAAATTTGAAGACCCTCAGCTGCCTCGCGTCTGGGCTGGGGTTTTTCCAGCATCTGGAAGAGAAACAGCATAATCCCCACTGACTGTCCTGTTAGGGATCCAAGTAGCTTGGAAAATCAAAGAACTTTTTAGTTATTGGAGTCTCACTTTTAAGGATTCATCCTCCTTTCCTTGTGTATCTCTGGAGGGCACGGAGAAGCCTGAGAATTTAGTATCTCTGTGTTCCAAGGGGCGAGGGCGATACATAATTATTAAATATCATTTTATCCTCTAAAACATCGCACTTTAGAGACTTTTGTTTGCTTAATGCCCTATCATTCATCTCTCAATGCATAACTCCATCCCATTGCCCTGAGTTACACCATAAACACCACCTCTCTGTTTCTAATACACAACATAATTCAAAGGAGAAAGGAATTTACAGTGCCAATGTTATTTTTCCATGTACAATTCCAGTTTGGAATGTCCAGCAGCACTCAAATTGCCTTTCAAGATAAAGACCAGATTCTGATTCTATGTAATCCTCGTGTGCTTCTGGGAAATCTCAGATGTTAGTCTTACGGATGGAATCTGCCTTCTCCAGGGCACTTCACGTCCCAGAGAGGAACCATTTATACCAAGCCAGGCATCAGAATTCTCCAGTGGCCTTCTGCCAGAGCTCTCACAGCTAGCAAGATAAGTTTCAGTTCTAAGACCGCTGCAACACAAAACAAGGGCGAGTCTTCGACCTTGACCTCAGTTCAGTGTAAGCGGGGAGGAACCTTAGAGGTCAACCAGCCTAGTGCCCTCATTTTACAGCTGAGTCCCAGCAGAGTTGTGTCTCGTCTGAGGTCACGCAAAGCAGGAGGGGAAAGTACATCATCGAACTCACCTCTCTCGAGTCCCTATCCATGATTCTTTCCAAAACATCATGCAGCACAAAATACTCTTTTTTTTTTTTTTGTCTTTTTAGGGTGACACCCATGGCATATGAAAGTTCCCAGACTAGGGGTTGAATTGGATCTGTAGCTGCCGGCCTACACCACAACCACACCAATGCAGGATCTAAGCCATGTCTGTGATCTACAGCAGAGCTCATGGCAATGCCAGACCCTTGACCCACTGAGCAAGGCCAGGGATTAAACCTGTGTCCTAAATCCACTGAGTGAAGCCAGGGATCAAACCCTCATCCTCGTGGATATTAGTCTGGCTTGTTATTACTGAGCCATGATGGGAACTTCCCAAAATACCTGTACTTTAAACATTTATAAGATTTAAGGCCAACAAAGTTCCCACCGTGGTGCAGCAGTTAACGAATCCAACTAGGAACCATGTGGTTGCGCGTTAGATCCCTGGCCTTGCTCAGTGGGTTAAGGACCCGGCGTTGCCATGAGCTGTGGTGTAGGTTGTAGATGCGGCTTGGATCCCGCATTGCAGTGACTGTGGCAAAGGCCAGCAGCTATAGCTCCAACTGTACTCCTAGACTGGGAACCTCCATATGCCACGGGTGCACCCCTAAAAAGAAAAAAGAAAAAAGAAGATTTAAGGCCAACAGAAAGGAAAAAATAGTTGAAGCATCTGTAGACCAGTGGAGGGCCAGGGGAATGACCTGATGGAAACAGAATCTGGGGAAGATCTCCCCATGAGATGTCAGCAGCTTCTGAGAACACAGATGAAGTCTTGCAACCTCTTGTTCTTTGTGTTGCCCTTGGCAGCCCAGTTTCTTCAACAGGATGAAGGTTAGAGGTAGACTTATTTTTTTCCTGAGAAATCCAAATAGACAAGAGAGAGGTCTGGCAGAGATGAATGCAGAGATGGAGTCTGCATCCCTCCACTCCTTACAGCAAAGGCCCGTGGATCTTCACCTGAAGACTCAGTCTCACTTCCCCTTCCACCGCCTTGTTAGAATCACTCTGAGCCTCATACAGGAGGAATTGTGCCATCATGGCTGGTCTGTCTTTAATTATAGATCTACATCTGGTCATGGCCATGATTCCAGGTTTTATCAACATTCCTGAGGCCCAAGATAGTAAATATTTGTAGGTCTGCTCAGTCCACAGTGACCTCAGTGCCGCCCTCTCTCCTGCAAGGGTGGACTACCAAATCCATGCTTGTATTACATAACCTCCATTTCCTTGGCCATAATTGAAGGGATCGGGAATATACAGCTGACCCAAGCTACTTTTTGAATTCTATTTCATAATATGCAAGAAATCGTTTCATAAAATTTGAAAATGCGTCAAGGAATTGCAAGTTCAGTCTGTATTAGTTTCTTAGAAAGAGGAGACACTGACTCTGAAATTTCAAGTGGTAAAATTTGCTGCATCACATGGACCATGGAAGCAGAGAAAGCTTGTATACAGGAAGAAAAGATCAAAGTCAATGTGCAGCAAAATGCAAGGAGAAGTTAGAATCCTGGCAGTTTTCTGCTTCCAATTCCCAAGCTCTTTCCAGGGTCAGGATGCATTTTCTGCTCCTGGGTTCCCACAAGACCCTCTGTATCCTTATAGTGCATTCCCACATGTTGCTCAAACTGCATCAAGTGGACTTCTGTCATACTCCTTTATGTCTCTGCACAGGCATCTCTTCTGGAAAATTAACACTTCAATAAGAATAGAAGGTGGGTATACTTATTCCAATTATAACAACAACTCAGAGACTCACAAACGCATTCCCGATAACTTTTTGTATACTTGTTGACAGACTACTTATTTGCCTGTATTCTGAAGTAATACCTCCTTCTTGAGTTCTGTGCTGTGAGTTCTACTGCTGTATCAGTCAGGATCTGGTCAGGAAAACAGATACCATAAAAGATATTTCAACAGAAAGGATCTTCTATTAGGAATTGATCACAAAGATGTTGGAGGGCTGACCAATCAGAATTAATAACTACAGAAAGAAACTGCCACCCCAACACTGGGAGAATAAAAAGAGAAAGTTTTGGTTATAAGAACTTGGGAGCTGGAAGGAGGGTGTACCATGTAACTACAGCTCACATCTCTAAGATGGTTCATAATCTGGTTTCTCAAGGTTGATACTACCTGTTGAGTCTGGTTCTGGGAGTCTGGAAAGAAGCTGGAAGCTGGAACAAACTGCTATGGTGGCGTGAAACACCACTGCTGGAGATAAGGGCCACTACTGGAGTAATAACACTGATACCAAGAAACATCTATCTTCTTTCCTCCTCCAAGCTTTCAAGCCTCATCTCCTGCCTCCTATTGGGAGCATCTAAAAGGAGGTTTGTTGGTAAGGGAATCCCTGAATGTAGCCGCAGAGACCCATTTCCAGCATCCCAGAGCAGAGCATATAAAAATGGATTTAAAGCTGAGGTGTAAATCACCACAATTTGGACATAATCTCCACTCATTACCAATGTCTTGTCTAGATTGTTGCCCATGTGCCCTCCTTCCTTAGCTGCCAGTCTTTGCTGTGACACCTAAATGTTTCAATGGCTATACCTAGTACAGTGTACCAGGCACCATTCCTCTCCATAGAATGTTCCTAACCCCAAACCATTGCCCTTCTAAGGCAGTTCCAGCTTGCTTCAACTATTCCAACATGTCAGTATACCTCCTCATATCAGAAAATCAGGCACAGGGCCTTTTCACCTGCTATTCCCTTTACATGCAATACTCTTCCCCACCTAGTCAGCTGGATTGCTCCCTGTCTAAAGACTTTACTCAAATGTCACTTTGCAATGAACTCTGACCACCATTTCTAATATTTTACCCTCACTAATCCTCTCTATCTGCCTTTCCTTTTTTAAATTATTTTAGAGCTGATTAACATACTATATGCTTAATTCTTTATATCTACTAGAATATAAACACTGTTTATTTTGTTTACTACCTTATTACCAAATGTCTACAACTGTTCGTGGCATATAGAAGGAGTTCATAGATATTTATTGAATGTCGAATGAATGAATTAAAGGATGCCCACAATAAGACCTAGGATAGCTGGAACTGTGTGTGTTCTAAACAAAGAAGACAGAAAGAAAGCAAAGACAATGTCTCTTGCCCATCCTAGAAGTCACCTCTGGGAGTCAGCTGGGGAGAAATGAACAAAAAATTTCCTAGAGCCCTCAGGGCCATCCTGGAATGAGAACTAAAAAGGACAAGGCAAGGGGAAAGGCAGGGGTCAAGAACACCCTGTTCTTTCAGTAGCTCTTACTCCAGTAAGTCAAATGAGCTAGTAGTGTAGCATGAGGGAACAAACCTCGCAGTGGAGAAAGACAATTTGTTAAAAGATAAAGATGAAGCGGGAACCTGTATATGGCAGTATGGGGGCAGGAGGACATTGGGATGTGGATGGGATGGAGACTTTGGGGCTTAGCAGGCAATGGGGCATTCATCCCTTCAGAAAAATCCCAGCACCACCCCAGGATAGCTATGAGTCCTCAAAACAAGTTAGGCTTGCATAAGTGGAGAGAACAGAATTTTCTCATTCAGGAATGAAGAATTCCAGGCACCCTTTCACCCTTCTATGTTCCCATCACTGGAGGGTGAGTCACGACTTAAATAAAAACACGATGGGGACTGAAACCCCAGCAATGCTTAGGAAATGCCCCCATGCCAGTAACTGAGATTCGCTGATGGAGGGAACCCAAGTAGGGCCAGCCTGGTCCTAATACTTCCCTAAGAGGGTTCTTCCCGAACCCTGGTTCTCCTTTCTTTGCCTCCCAAAATTCCACCTATCTCGCTCACCTGCCAATGCATTCTAACTAGGGAGGAGTAAAAGCCAGTGGCTAGGTAGCCCTGGTCCCCTCACTTCATCAGCAGCAGGAAAATTCCAAAACACTACAGCAAACTGAGGCAGTAAGGAACAGCGGCTCTAGAGTGAGAAATATAGAGCTTCTTTTTAACAGCTTTATTGAAGTGTAATTTACAAGTAAAAATTATATGTATTTAAGGTTTACATGTGATGTTTTCATATACATTGTTAAACAACTACCACAATCAAGCTAATTATATTTTCATCACTTCACATAGTTACCGTGTGTGTGTGTGTGTGTGTGTGTGTGTGTGTGTGTGCGCGCGCGCATCTGTGATGAAAATACTTCAGGGCTACTTTCTTAGCAAATTTCAATTATGTGATACAGAATTATTAACTATAGTCACCATCCTGTACATTAGATTTTCATAATTTATCCTATATAACTGAAACTTTATGCCCTTTGACCAACATCTGATTTGTCCCACCATCCAGTCCCGGAAGCTACCATTCTACCATCCATGTGTCTACAACTTTTTTAGATTCCACATATAAATGAGATCATAAAATATTTGTGTTTCTATGTCTGATTTACTTCACTTAGCATAATGGTTTCTAGGTTCATCCATGTTGTTGCAAATAACAGGATTTCCTTCTTCTTAAGTGCTGAATAATACCCCATTTTTTGTGTGTATGTATATCACATTTTCTCTATTCATTCATCAGTGAGTGGAAATTTAGGTTGTTTCAATATTGCATCTTCCATACCCAGAGGTTGGACTTCTGGATCATATGGTACTTCTATCTTAATTTTGTTGTTGTTGTTGTTGTTGTTTTAAGGCCACACCTGTGGCATATGGAATTTCCCAGGCTAAGGGTCGAATTCAAGCAGCAGCTGCCAACCTATCCCACAACCACAGCAATGTCAGATCTGAGCTGCATCTGTGGCCTACACTGCAGCTCACAGCAACACCGGATCCTTAACCCCTTGAGAGAGGCCAGGGTCAAATCCGCATCCTCATAGATACTATTCTGGTTCATTACCACTGAGCCACATCAGGAACTCATATTTTTAACTTTTTGATGAACCTACATACTGTTTTCTCTTATGGACATACCAATTTATATTCCCATCGTCAGTATTCAAGGGTTTCCTTTTCTCCACCTCCTGAGCAATACTTGTTATCTCAACATTTTGATAAAAGCCACAGTAACAGTTGTGATCTGACATCTCGTGGTTTTGACTGGAATTCCCCTAAATAATATTAAGCAATATTTAATAGAACTATTGGCCATTAATATTTCTTCTTTTGAGAAATGTTTGTTCGTATCCTTTGCCCGTTTTTAAATCAGGTTATTTGGTTTTTGGCTATTGAGATGTATGAGTTTCCTATACATATTTACTATTGAATATTAATCCATATTAGACATATAGTTGCAAATATCTTTTCCCATTTCATAGGTTGTCTCTTCATTCTGTTTGCTGTGCAGAAATTTTTAGTTTGATGCAATCCCACTTCTCCATTTTTGCTTTCGTTACCTGTGTTTGGGAGATTATATCCAAAAAATCCTCATCCATACCAATGTCAAATATGGTTTCCCCCAAGTTTTCTTCTACTAGTTTTAGGGTATCAAGTCTTATATTTAAGTCTTTCATCTATTTTGATTTGATTTTTGTGTATGGTGTAAAGTAGGTGTCCAGTTTCATTATTTTTCATGTGGCTGTCCAGTTTTCCCAGTACCATTTATTGAAGAGACTATACTTCCCCCACAGTATATTCTTGGCACCTTTGTCTAAAATCAGTTGACCATAAATGCATGGGATTATTTCTGGGCTTGCCATTATTTTCCATTGATATATGTATCTGTTCTTATGTCAATATCATACTATTTTAATTACTATAGTTTCACAAAATAGTTTGAAATCAGGAAGTGTAATGCCTCCAGCTTTTCTCTTCTTGGTCAGGATTGCTTTGGCTATTCATGGTGTTTTCATGAATTCACAGTCCAAAAAATTTCAAAATTGTTTTTTCTATTTATATGAAAAATGTCCTTGGAATTTTGACATGGTTTGCATTCACTGAACCTGTAGATTGATTTAAGTAGTAAGGACATTGTAACAATATTAATTTTTCCACTCCATAAGCACATAATATCTTTCCATTTATTTGTGTCTTTTTCAATTTCTTTCACCAATGTTTTGTAGTTCTCAGTTATACAGATCTTTCACTTCCTTGATTAAATATATTTCTAAATATTCCATTCTTTTATGCTGTTTTAAATGGGGTTGTTAACTCCTTTTTTGGAGAATTCATTGTTAGTGTACAGAAACATAACTGGTTTTTGTCTGTTGATTGTGTATCCTGCAATGTTACTGAATTTGTTCATTAATTCTAAGTTTTTTTCATAGAGACTTCAGGTTTTCTATATATAGGATCCTGTCATCTGCAAACACAGACAATTTTTTCTTCTTCCTTTCCAGTTTGGATGCCTAATTTCTTTTCCTTGCCTAATGCTCTGGCTAGGACTTCCTGTACTATACTGAACAGAAGTGGTAAGAGTAGGCATTCATATTTGCTCCTGATTTTAGAGGTAAATCTTTCATCTTTTCAAGGCTGAGTACAATGTTAGCTGAAGGCTTGACTTAATGACTTTTATTATATTGAAATACATTCCTTCTATACCTAAAGTTTTGAGAGTTTTATCATGAAAGGATGTTGAATTTTGCAAAAGTTTTTTATTCATCTATTGAGATGATCATAAGACTTTCAAACTTAGCACTCTCTTGAGGTGGTGTATCACATTTACAGATATGCAAATGGTGAACCAGCCCTGCAACCCAGAGATAAATCCCATTTGATTATATTAATGTGCCATTGAACTTGATTTGCTAATATTTTACCGTAGGTGTTTGTCTCTGTGTTCATCAGGGACAATGTCATGTAATTTTCTTTTGATGTATTTCATTGTTTGGCTTTAGTATGAGGGTAATGCTGGCTTCATAAAATGAATTTGGGAGTGTTCTCTCCTTTTTAATTTTTGGAAGAGTTTGAGAAGAATTGGTGTTGATTCTTCTTTAAATATTTGGTAGAATTCACCAGTGAATCCACCTGGTCTTGGGCTTTTCTTTGCTGGGAAGTTTTTGATTATTGATTCAATCTCCTTACTCACTATTGCTTTGTTAAAATTTTTTATTTCTTCTAGGTTATCCAATCCACTAGCATATAATTATTCATAGTAGTTTCTTATTTCTATCTTTGTATTTCTCTGGTATTAGTTGTAATATACCCTTTTTCCTATACTATCTTATTAGAGTCCTTTCTTAGTCTAGCTAAAAGATTATCAATTTTGTTTATCCTTTCGATAAAAATTTCTACTCATAAACCTGCTGTTAGCCTTATGGGGGTTCCCGTCTATGTGATGAGTTGTTTTTCTATTGCTGCTTTCAAAAATTCCACTTTTGTCTTTTGATTTTGATCATACGTCTCAGCAAAGATCTCTTGATGTTCAGTCCACTTGGTGTTCTTTGGGCATCATGAATTTGGATGTTCATTTCCCTCTGCAGATTTGGAAAATTTTCTGATATTATTTTTTAAACAAGTTTTCTGCCACTTCCTCATTCTCTTTTCCTTCTGAGACTCCCATAATGAATATATTAGTTCTTTTCCTTTTGTCTCATCATTCTCATTCTTTTGTTGAAAAGGCTTTCTTCTCTCTTTTTAATTATTTTTTTTCCTCTAATTGGATTTCAAATTAATTGTTTTTGAATTTGCTGATTCTTTCTTCTGCATGATCAAGTCTGTTGATAAAGTTCTCTATTGTATTTTTTGTTTCAATCACTGTATTCTTCAGCTCCAAGATTTCTTTTTGGTCTTTTTTGCAGTTCCTATTTCTTAATTAAACTTCTTATTTTGCTCATGTATTGTTTTCCTGATTTCGTGCAGTTGCCTGTGTTATTCTGTAGTTCACTTGGGGTTTTAAGATTATTATTTTGAATTCTTTGTTAGCACTATGTGGCTCTCTGTTTCTTTAGGTTTGGTCACTGGAGCCTTATTAGTTTCCTTTGTTGGTGTTATGGTTGCCTAATTCGTCATGATCCATGTGGTCTTGCATTGGTGTCTGCATTTGAAAGAGCAGACACCTCTTTCAATCTTTATAGACTGGCTTTGGAATATCTTTTCCTTCTGGATCCCTGGACTAATGGGACTGTCTACAGAACTGTGTTCAAGCAAGCCTGGAGCCAGGTCTTATAGCTATTGCTGGGTGCACAGTCAGATCTACAGTTGGCAGACCAGTTGAGTGTGGCTTCTGCCAGGTCCTTGAGCATGCTCCCATCAGGTGACTGGACTGGTCTCTGAGAAATACTGCACTTTAATCTAAGTTCTGCCATTCTCCTCCATCTCTATAAAAGTATAGTTGACAAAATATACATACTTAAGGTATACAATTTGATGTTTTGATATATGCAGGCATTTTGAAATAATCACGACAATCAAGCTAATTAACATATTCATCACTTCACATAGTTGGTTTGTGTGTGTATGGTGAGAACACTGAAGACAGCCTTTAGCAAATTTCAAGTAAACAACACGGTATTAACTATATTCATATTACTGTAACTTAGATCTCCAGAACTTATATACCTTGCATAACTAGAACTTTGTTCCCCTTAGCTCATTTCCCTTTCTCTGTTCTGCCACTTATTAACCATGAGAATTTGGGCAAGACTTTTACCAAAATTCTTACAATGAGCAAGGCAAATTTCCATTCTAGGATTCTATGCAACTTAAGAGGAAATCATTTTACCTGTGACCTATTTTCTGGGCCTCAGTTTTCTCACCTGTAAAATGGGATGTTAATGGCATCTATTCTGTGTAAATGTTAGTAGGTACAAATGAGTTAGTACACTTCACATGTCTCTAATGGTGCTGGAATTCCTCAGTTAGTATTAGCCATTATTATAATTATATATTACCTTTATGATTATTATTTTTAAATGCAACCTTAGCTAGTTCCTCTAGTCTTTCTGCTCACTCCAGCCTTCTATCTACCATTTTCTTCAATCCTACTTATCTAAGTTCACAAGAGTATCTTAATTATCTCTGAAGTGTAAATGCTCCAACCTGGAAACTATAACAGTTACTTTCCTAAGTGACTACAACAAGCATAAAGTGTCCAGATATTTTCCCAAAGAAAGAAAAGAATAGTCCTCTACACAGCCACAGAGCATGATGATTTACTGGGACCCATTAGTCACTTCAGGAAACCCACCCAAAGATGCATATTTGCAGTGAAGCTTCAGTTTCAGTACCCCTACCTGTCATAGTCCCTTCTCCCTCTCCTCTCACATTTTCATATTGAATATTCAAGTGTGCCTCTCCTCCACCAGCCTCAAAAACCCTTGAAAGTTAATATTATGTCTTATTCATCTTTATATCTCCAGTACATCTAGATCATTGTAGGAATTCAATACATGCCAGCAGAATTATAGTACATGGTAGAAAAATGACATTAGTGAGATTTAGATCAAAGGTTATATGATTTTAGAGGAAGACAGAACTTCCTGTTGGGTAGATCACAAATGCTTCATGCAGTAAAGGCCTTGCAGAACAAATACAACTTGGAATTCCAGGTAGATAGAACTAAGACAACAAAGACATCAAGGCCAGAAAGTGCAGACCACATTCTAGAAGCAAAAAGAAATGATGACAAGCAAAAAGAAATGATGTGTATCTGAAGCAAAGAAGGGAGGAAGTCATTTGTGATTGATAAACAGAGCAATAGTAAGAATCAGCTATTGTCAGAGAAGATAATAGCAGAATGTGGAAGAGAAAGCAATACCAAATTAGGTGTCACATCTCTCCCTCTCACTCTTTTTTTTTTTTTTTGGCTTTTTTTAGGGCCACACCCAGAGTGTATGGAGGTTCCCAGGCTAGGGGTCGAGTCAGAGCTACAGCTGCTGGCCTATGCCACAGCCACAGCAAAGACAGATCTGAGCCATGTCTGCAACCTACACCACAGCTCATGGCAATGCTGGATCCTTAACCCACTGAAAGAAACCAGGGATCAAACCACAACCTCATGGTTTCTAATCGGATTATTTCCCACTGCGCCATGATGGGAACTCTGGGTGTTACATCTCTTAAAAATGGGAATGAAGAGTTACCTTGCAAGGTGTTGAAGAATGAGTATTTGGAGGAAAGGAAGGACAGCAAGTGAGAAATAATATTTTATATAATTTTATAGTGAAAGGCAAAGAATAAAAAGATAGGAGTTTGAAGATATATAGATGTTACATAGGACTCTTACACAAAAAGTGGTTCAGTGCAGTGGTTAAGAACATGATTCTGGTACCTGGCTACTTTAAGTTTAAATTTTAATTCAGCTACTTGCCATCAGAGTGATCTTGAACAACTTATTTAACTTATCTATGCCTCATTTTCATGATACATAGCTCGGGTGCTTATTGTGAGGAAAAAATAAGCTAATATATGTAAAGCAGTTACAAAAGTATCTGCCTCAGAGTAACCACTCAATAAATGTTTAATAGCTAGAATACAGAAGAAACACACATACACACACACACAAATATACAGAAAGAGGATGACTATCAAAGAAATTAAGAAAAGTCAGTGGCACTGGATTATTAAAACTTACATAGCATAACTAGAAGTATTTCTCTTTTGAGTCATAGAAAAATATACTTAAATCTTACTGAACCCAATTCTTTCCCTGCCATACACTCTGCTCCATTCTATAGATGATAAAACCTTGGAAAGAATAAATAACTTAGACCCAGGACACTGGTTAATAACAAGACAGGATGAGGACCTGAGGATCTTGATTCTCAATCTAGTGTAGAGCAACCATATCACTGAAAATGCTGTAAAGGTGACCCAACCAGTTGATCAAGATCTGAAGTGACTTACCAACAGAATAAGAGTGAGACACAGAGAAATTAAGGTGTGAAGGTTCCTGAGGACCAGCTGCATTGAACGGGCCTCCTTTCTCTCAGTTTCAGTCCTCCAGTACTTTCATTTCTATTCTGAAATTAGTCTAAAAACAGTGTCTCTAGAAACAACCCACAAACTATCCAAATCTGAAACACAATATTACACAATCATAGTCATATCCCAAAATGTACATTTGAGAATAATGTCTCAAAGAAAATGAAAAAAAAAAGGTAGAAAAAACAACCACACAAAAACCTTCTGTGGAATGATAAAAATAAAAGTAAAATATTGGTTAAACTTTTAATTTTCCACTTTTAAATTTTATCAAATGATATAATTTTGGTGTATCCTGTTTTGTACTAAAAAGTTTCTGTTGTCTATGGAAAACTAGATGAGAATGTCTCGGCTAGAAATGGAGATATATTATTCTCAGATACGTTAAACAAAATTTGGTTACCCAATAGGTCAGATCATGTTTCTGATTAAACAACTTGCTGGTTAAATATAGGACTTAAACAAGGAACAGATTACCAGTGGTTTTCTATTGTTCAGTTCTTCACAAAGGAGTAATTATTTGAGAAACCAGGGATGGAGAAAAGAAAGGAAGCCTGTTTTTGCAATAATATAAAGGGATTTAATTTGTAGTTTTCAAAAAATATCAAATGGAATTAAAATTGGTGTTCTGGGTTTGGTGACCTAAACAGGCCCAATATAAAAAAAAAAGAAAAAATAGATTATAGAAATATGAAACTGCCATCATAATTTCAGCCGTATACTTGAAAAAATAGAAAAAGTGTCTAAAATAGAACTCTTATTTGGTCTGCCAACTGAAAATTGATATTTTCATTATGTTTTCAGTCAAGGATTTATTTGTAAATACAGGCAGAGCTTTGCTCCAGGATTCAAACAGCTTTTTCCTATAGAGAATCTTCTGGAAAGTATGGGAAGCAAGAAAAACAACATGATGGGAGATTTTTTAAGGACAGCAGAGATGGCGACTCTAGGCCTTATCTTTTATATTTTTATAATGTTGCAGCAAAGTTCTGGGTCCAACTTAAATCACTCATTAGATCCTCTTTGGTTCATTTACCTAAACCAAGTAAAATGAACAAAGGCTCAAATATTTACGGTTCCTAGCTAATTATAAGTTATAAATTATTCTGTCCTGAACCATGAAAAAAAATTTTTTAAGCTTTGGGTTTGGTTTCGTTTTGTTTTTGTTTTTGCTTTTTAGAGCTGCATACAAGGCATATGGAGATTCCAAGGCTAGGGGTCTAATCGGAGCTACAGCTGCCAGCCTACACCGCAGCCATAGCAATGTGGGATCCCAGCCATGCTGAGACCTATACCACAGGTCACAGCAATGCCAGATCCTCAACCCACTGAGCGAGGCCAGGTATCAAACCCCAAGCTCATGGTTCCTAGTTGGATTCATTTCCACAGTGCCACGATGGAAACTCCTAAACCATGAAATTTAATGCTTCAGATTGTTCCCTTATAAAAATGAATGTTAAGGAAATTTTCTCTATATATTTAAGGACACTACAAAGGGAGAAAAAATATTTGTATCTTCTAAATGTTATTTTTAAAGATAAGGCATATGGATGCATTGCTATCCTTCAGTTTGTATTCTCTCCAAAAATCAGTGTCACTGGATCAGTCATGAGATGTATTTTGTTTTAAGCTACAAGTCTAGGTTTTGAGGTCATGTTCACAATCCTTAAGACATGATTATAAAATAATTTCCCTGTTTACAAGATGAATGGTAATATGCAGGTTCAATTTTTAAAAATTAATTTAGCCATTTAAAGATGACATATTTACTAGCATTTGAATCTCCTTCCACCTAAGTTTGCATCCAAATGTGAGGAAAATGAGAAGTACTTCCAGAGTGGTAGAGTAGGCACCTTCAAAATTATACTCCAAAAAAGAAACAAATCACTGGGAAAATGTCAAAATCAACTTTTTCAAAACTGGAAATTAACCAAAGACTTGCAAAAATCTGAAGAGAACTTACTGAAGAAAAATGGCTAAAACCAGGTAAGAATAGTGAGCTTTGTACATCCTTAACTTGTTATTGTCTTATCCTGTTCTCCCCAATTCTGTGGTGGTTTAAAAAAACAAAAACAAAAAAACAGCAGCCTCAAAACCATGATACCTGTGACAAACAGTACCCTAGTAGTGACTAGAAGGGACAGAAGGGTTTTGAGCTTTCCAAAAGCAACAGTCCCAAAAAATTTCCACTATTTTACCTGTCTGATAACTCTATGGAAAAGTTTCATTCACTGGACTAAATCTGACTCAGATTTCAGTCATTAATAAGACCCTATCCCAAAGACATTTGTTAAAAACAATCAGTGGCAATGGTTTAACACTGCAGTGATGTAAGGCAGCAATACTAGCTGGGATAAGAGAATGGCCAAGAGACTTAAAAGGAAAATCTTGTATGCTATGTCCACAGTGGACTTTGCAAACCTTCAACAGGAATTCTCACTGTGGCTCAGTGGGTTAAGAATCCAACTAATATCCATGAGGATGTGGGTTTGATCCCTGGCCTTGCTCAAGAGGTTAAAGAATCCAGCATTGCCACAAGCTGCAATGTAGATTGTAGATGCAGCTCAGGTCTGGCATTGCTGTTGCTGTGGCATAAGCTGGCAGCTGCAGCTCTTATTCGACCTCTAGCCTAGGAACTTCCATATACCATGGGTATGGCCCTAAAAAGGGAGGGGGAAAAAAGCTTCAACATGTTTAGAAGGCCACACATATGTATAAATATGTAGGCATGCTCAGGGAAAATCTGAGAAAGATCTAAGCTTTCACTTCTGACCAATATCAAGGCTCTACACAAACAGGAACTGAGGAGTAAAGAATTATAATCTGCTAGCCAATGCACTGAAGATATGTACAAGATGAAGCCCCTCAGCAAAGAATGGGAGGATTTTTTGGTTTAAAATCGTTGAGGAAAGCTCCGTCCAAAAAGTAACTGACCTCTAGGATAATACAACACAGATTCCAATTGCTACAAATGCAAAGAATACAGACTGTGGAATGAATAAAGAAAAGCCACTAAACAAACAAATAGTAACAACAACAAAAATACAACAACAACAAGCCCTGCCAAGAGACAGCGACCTGATTTCCAGGTTGTCACATTATTATATTTGAATTGTTCAGTTAAAGTAAAAGATACATATGCACAATTAGGAAAGTATGGTCTACAGAAGGGGAAAAAGTCAATAAAAACTACCCTTGAGGTTTTTCACAGAACTGAATAAACAATCTAAAAATTTATATGGAACCATGAAAGACCCAGAACTGCCAAAGTAATCCTGAGGGAAAAAAAAACAAGCAGAAGGCATAACTCTCCCAGACTTCAGACAATATTATAAAGTTACAGTAATCAAGACAGTATGGTACTGGTACAAAAACAGACATACAGACCAATAGAATAGAGAACCCAAAAATAAACCCAGACATCTATGGTCAATTAACTTTCAACAAAGGAGGTAAGAATATAAAATGGAAAAAGTATCTTCAGCAAGTGGTGCTGGGAAAACTGGACAAGCTGCATGTAAATCGATGAAAGTAAAAACACTCTCACACCATGCACAAAAATAAACTCAGAATGACTTAAAGACTTATACATAATGTTTTCTTAGGTCAGTCTTGCAAGGCAATAGAAATAAAAACAAAAATAAACCAATGGAACCTAATCAAAGTTACAAACTTTTGCACAGTAAAGAAACCATGAAAAAAAAAAGAAAAGAAAACATGCAGGATGGGAGAAAATAGTTTCAAATGATGCAATGGACAAGGGCTTAATCTCTAAAATATACAAACAACTTATACAACTCAACAAAATAAACCAACAACCCAACTGAAAAATGGGCAGAAGAACTGAAGAGACATTTCTCCAAAGAAGATAAGCAGATGGCCGATAGGCACATGAAAAAATGCTCAACATCGTTATTAGAGAAATGCAAATAAAAACTACAATGAGGTAGTACCTCACACCAGTCAGAATGGCTATCATTAACAAATCAACAAATAAGAAATGCTAGAGAGGGTGAAGAGAATAGGGAACAGAATCTTGACAGTATCAAGAGAAAAATGGCTCACCATAACAGATACAAATTAAGATTATCTGACTCTTCAACAGATACCATGGAAGTCAGAAGGGAGTGGGGTAACATATTTAAAGTGCTAAAATAAAAAGAATGCCAACTAAGAATTTTAAGTCCTATAAAACTATCCTTCAAAAATGAAGAGGACAATAAGATATTATCAAGGTTTTTTTTTTGTCTTTTTTTTTGCCTTTTCTAGGACCCCACTTGCGGCATGTGGAGGTTCCTAGGCTAGGGGTCAAACTGGGGCTTTAGCTGCCGGCCTTCACCACAGCCACAGCAATGCCAGATCCGAGCCACATCTGCAACCTATACCACAGCTCACGGCAACACCGGATCGTTTAACCCACTGAGCAAGGCCAGGGATCAAAACCTCAACCTCGTTAATCACTGAGCCATGACGGGAACTCCTATCAAGTATTTTTAAAACTGAAAGAATTCATTGCTAGCAAACATTATTTGAAATACTAAAGGGAGTACTTCGGGTGCAAATGAAAGAACTGTAGGCAGAAATTCAAATCCGTATGAAGAAATTAAAAGCTTTGGTAAAATTATACAAGTATAGGTGAAAACAGTATAAATCTATTTTTGTTTTTAACACTTTCCTTCTGGTTGATTTATTTATTTATTTTTTGGCCATGCCTTCAGCATGCAAAAGTTCCCAGGGCCAGGGACTGAACTTATGCCACAACAGTAACCTGAGCCACAGCAGTGACAATGCTAGATTCTTAACCCACCGAGCCAACAGGGAGATCCTCTTCTAGTTGATTTAGAATTACATAAGCAAGAATTATAAAGATATGTTGATGGACTTATAACATGTAGTTTTGTATACTTTAACTTTGTATACTAAATTAAATTAGTAGTTTTTTACTAAGGCAACGTTGATTTATAACATTATGTACACTTCCTGTGCACATTATAATGTAATTTCTGTATATACTACAGTGTGCTCACTGGGAAAAATTTAGTTTCTACCTGTCATCATAGGTTGATCCCCTCTATACATTTTTCCCTTCCACTGTTCCCCTTCCCCTTTAGTAACTGCTAATCTGTTCTCTGTACCTATGTGTTTGCTTTCATTTTACTCTATTTTTTCCTCACATATGAGTGAAATCATACGATATATGCCTTTCTTTATCTATTTATCACTTAGTGTAATACCCTCCAGGTCTATCTGTGTTGTCACAAATGGCAAGATTTCAACTTTTTATGGCCAAGTAGTATTCTTTTCTCTGTGTGTATATGTATAAAACATCTTTATTCTTCTACGGCATTTCAGTTTTTTCCACATTTTGGATATTGTAAATAATGCTGCAATAAATGTGAGATGAACATATCTTTTTGAATTAGTGTTTTAAATTCTTCCAGATAAATACCCAGAATTGGAATAGCTGGATCATATGGAAGTTCTATTGTTAATTTTTTGAGGAATTTCTATACTGTTTTCCATAATGGTTGCATTAATTTACCTTCTCACTGACAGTTCATGAGGGTTCCCTTTTCTCCACATCCTCTCCAGTATTAAGTTGTCATTAATTTGAGCTAGATTATTTTAACATATTTATTGTAATGCCCACAGAAAGCACTAAAAAACAAAAATAGGAGTTCCTGTTATGACCCAATGGGTAAAGGATCTCATGTTGTCTTGGTGAGGATTAGGGTTTGATCCCTGGCCTCACTCAGTAGGTTAAGGATCTGTTGTTGCTGAAAGCTGTAGCAAAGGTCACAGATGTGGCTTTGATCCAGAGTTGCTGTGGCTGTAGCATAGGACTCAGCTGCAGCTTCAATTCGATCCCTGGCCCAGGAGCTTTCATATGCACAAGTGCAGCCATAAAAAGAAAAAATAATAATAATTAAAATATATAACAAAAGGAAAAAAGGGAATTAAAATGGTACACTAAACAATATTTAACCAAAAAAGAAAGTATTAATGTAGGAATACAGGTTTAAAAAAAAAGACATAAGGCAAATAGAAAACAATAACAAAATGAAAGATGTAAATACCACATTATTAGTACCTTCATTAATTGTAAATAATTAAAAAACCAATCAAAATTAAATATATATATATATATATATTTGCATGTGTGTGTCTGTGTATAAATACTACTTACAAGAGACATACTTTAGGTTCAAACATAGACACTGATTAAAGTTAAAGGACAGAAAAAGATATACCATGTACACAATAGCAAAAAGACAACCTTTACTAATATCAGACAAAATAGAATTCAAAACAAAAATATGTTATTAGAGATGAAGTCCATTTTATAATGATAAAAAGAGTAATCCCTCAGTAAGGCATAAAAATTACAAATAATTATAAACAAATGTGGACCTAATAACAAAGCTCCAAAATACATAAAGCAAAAACTGAGAGAGTTGAAGGGAGAAATAGGTGACTGAACAATAATTGCTGGAGACTTAAATTTTCCATGTTCAATAGTGGGTAGAACAACTAAGCAGAAGACTAACAAGGAAATGTAAGACTTGAACAACAATAAAAACCAACTAGAGAGAATAGGTATCTATGGAGCACTTATGCCACAAGAGCAAAATACACATTCTAATCAAGTGCCCACAGAATATTCTCCAAAGTAGACTGGAGAATAGACTTGTTAAGAATAGAACAAGCCTTACTCAATTAAAAATACTGAAATAATTCAAAGTATGTTCTCTGACTATAGTGGAATTCAATTAGAAATCAATAACATAAGGAAATTTGGGGAAATTCATACAGTGTGAAAATTACATAAAGTAATCCATGGCTTGAAAAAGAAATCACAAAGAAAATAGAAAACACTGGGAGATTAATAAAATGAAAACACATCATGCCAAATGCTTATATGATATAGCTAAGGCAGTGATTAAAACAGTATACTAGAAAATATGTTTATCTCAAAAAATAAAGTATTAATGTAGGAATAGAGGGTAAAAAAAAGACATAAGGCAACTAGAAAACAAAAACAAAATGGTAGCTCTAATTCGTACATTATTAGTAATTACATTAAATGTAAACAAATTAAACATCCAATCAAAAAGCCAAGATTAAAAATACATATATATTTTTATGTATGTACATACACACTTTCTACAAAAGACCCTCTTTAGATTCAAATACACACACGGATTAAAGTTAAAGGACAAAAAGATGCTTAAAGGAAAATTTGTAAATGTAAATTTATATATTAAAAGAGAAATATTAGAAGCTCCCGTCGTGGCACAGTGGTTAACGAATCTGACTAAGAACCATGAGGTTGCGAGTTCGATCCCTGGCCTTGCTCAGTGGGTTAAGGATCCGGCGTTGCCATGAGCTGTGGTGTAGGTTGCAGACGTGGCTCGGATCCCGTGTTGCTGTGGCTGTGGCAAAGGCCAGTAGCTACAGCTCCTGTTAGACCCCTAGCCTGGGAACCTCCATATGCCGTGGGTGCGGCCCTAGATAAGGCAAAAAGAAGACAATAAATAATAAAAACAAAAGACTGGTTTAAAGAAAAAAGAGAAATATTGAAAATAACCTAATTTCTAACTTCTAATTAATTAGAAAAAGGAAAGAAAACTAAACCCAAAGCAAATAAAAGCAAGTAAATAATAAGGATTAGAGCAGATATAAATAAAAACAGAATAAAAATAATGAAGAAAATCAACAAAAACAAATGGTTGGTTCTCTGAAAAGATAAAGAAAATTGACAAACTTTTAGCTAGACTGACCAGGAGAAAAAGAGGGGACTAAATTACTAGACATATATGAAAGAGGGACATTACTATTGACCTTACAAAATAATATTTTAATATTATGAGAATACTATAAATGTTATGCCAACAAATTGGATAATCTAGATGAAACTGACAATTTCTTAGTAAAACACAAAACTGACTAAAGAAGAAATAGAAAATCTGAATAGATGTAAAATAATAAAGGAAGCTAAATTACTAATCAAAAAAACTCCCCACAAAGAAAAGCCCACGCCTAGGTGGCTTCACTGGTGAATTTTACCAAGCATATGAAGAAGAATTTATATAAATTCTTCTCAAGTTCTTACAAAATAGTAAAGAAAAGGGGCCACTTTAAACTCATTTGATAAGGCCAGCATCACTCTGATATTAAAGTGAGACAAACACGGATTGGATTAAGATGGCGGAATAGAAGGACTGGAGCTCAACCTCTCTCCCGAAAAACAGCAAAAATACAGCCAAATGCCGAGCAACCTTCAACCAAATGGACTGTAAACTTCCAAAAAAGATACTCTGCTCCAGAAGACACAGCGGAGACCAAATCAAGAGGTTGGAGGGGCGATTACGCGATAGAAGCAACCCCATACCTCCTGGGTGGGAAGCCCCACAGACTGGAAAGTAACTGCATCACAGAGACTCAGCTACAGGACTGAGAGTTCTGAGCCTCACATCAAAACCCCACGCCTGGGGATCGGGCACAGGGAGAAAGAGCCCGTGGAGCATCTGGCATTGAAGGCCGGAGGGGCTTGTG
>PVHT021183515.1:3558811-3642760 GCA_004024745.2 Catagonus wagneri
TATAGACAGAGAAATCTCTCAAATAAAATACTAGTAAAACGATTACAACAGTATACTAAAAGGATTTTACACATAACCAAGTGGTATTTTTACCAGGAATGAAAGACCGATTCAGTATATAAAAACCATTCAATACAATGCATCACAAAAATAGAATAGAGGAAAAGGCATGTGATCATCCAAATTCATGAAAAAGCATTTAACAAATTAAACACTTTCATGAAAGAAACATTCAACAAGCTAGGTACAGAAGGAAAGTTCCTTAGTCTGCTAAGGGCATTTATGATACCCTACAGCTAACATTATACTCAATGTTTAAAGACTGAAAGCTTTCCTCTTAAGATCAGGAACAAGACAAGGATGTCCACACTTGCCACTTCAATTCATCATCACACTGGAGGTCCAGAGGAATTAGGAGAAAAAAAGAGAAATAAAAGGAATCTACCTCAGTATGGAGGAAGAAAAAATAGCTCTAGTCTCATGTAACATGATCTTGTATATACAAAATACTAACAATACACACACACACACACACACACACACAGAGAAACTGTTAAAACTAAGGAACAAGTTCAAGATAGTAGGGTTGCAGGATATAAGATCAATATACAAAAAGAGCATATTGTATACTATTGTGGTTATATATTATATATCAATTGTAGTTCTAAACATTAGCAATGAACACTCCAAAAATGAAATTAAAACAAATTCATTTATAATCATAACAAGAGAAAATTACTTAGGGATAAATTTTCAAAAGAAGTGTAAGACTTGTACACAGAAAACTGCAAATAAAAGCTGTTTAAAAAGTGACCTAATGAGGAGTTCCCGTTGTGGCTCAGTGGTTAACGAATCAGACTAGGAACCATGAGGTTGTGGGTTCGATCCCTGGCCTTGCTCAGTGGGTTAAGGATACGGCATTGCTGTGAGCTGTGGTGTAGTTTGCAGACGTGGCTTGGATCCCGCGTTGCTGTGGCTGTGGCGAAGGCCAGCAGCTACAGCTCCTGTTAGACCCCTAGCCTGGGAACCTCCATATGCCGTTGGTGTGGCCCTAGATAAGGCAAAAAGACAAAAAAAAAAGGGGGGGGACCTAATGAAAGATACCCCTTGCTCATAGATCAAAAGACAATATCATTAAGTTGATAGTATTCCCTAGAACGATACACGGATTTAACACAATCCGTATCAAATTCCCACCATGCATTTTTTTCAGAGATTGCCAAGCTGATCCAACAATTCAATGCGAATGCTAGAGACTCCGAATAGCCAAAATAAACTTGAAAAAGAAAAACAGAGTTGGAAGCCTGGCATTTCCCAATTTCAAAACTTATTATAAGGCTACAGTACTCACACAGCACTTACATTATGTTAGTTGGAGGGTACTACTGTAACAGCTTATGCCTTGCCTATCTGTACTAAAATGAAGATTGCCAAGAGAAAAACAAATCACAGAGGTCCCAGGCAGCTGTAGTTTGCCTCCTCTTAAATATAAATCAACAGCTGACTACCAGAATGTGAGGAATATCTGCAACAGGAAAGAAAAGGAACAGAGGAAAGAAAGAAAGAAAGAAAGAAAGAAAGAAAGAAAGAAAGAAAGAAAGAAAGAAAGAAAGAAAGAAAGAAAGAAAGAAAGAAAGAAAGAAAGAGAAAGAAAGAAAAGAAAAAAATAGAGAAGCAGATACCATGTCCCTTCTGGAAGATATCACCTATGACATATTCTGGCCAAAAAAAAAAAAAATCAAATATAATATAATAAGACTCTTATCTCACTCCAGTTCACAAAAGATACAGGTACTTGTTACATGGGGTTGCAATCAATAAGGTCCAAACTTTGGGAAGCTTTTTACCATGTTCTTGAAATAATATAGGCAGTAGAGAGAGAGAGAAACATAAATAGAAATGGGGGGGTGAGAAATTTATAGTTTAAATAAGACTTAGACTGATAAGAACTTTCAAACTACAGACTTTATTTAAATCCTAATCAGAGAGTACCCATCATGGTTCAACAGAAACAAATATGAGGGAATATCCATAAGGACACAGTTTTGATCCCTGGCCTTGCTCAGTGGATTGAGGATCGGACATTGCCATGAGTTGTGGTGTAGGTCACAGACACGGCTCAGATCCCACGCTGCTGTGGCTGTGGTGTAAGCCAGCACCTGTAGTTCCAATTTGACCCCTATCCTGGGAACCTCCACATGCTGCGGGTGCAGCCCTAAGAAGACAAAAAAAAAAAAAAACAAAACCCTGATTGGAACAAACTTGTAAAAACACAACAACAACAACAAAAAAAAACGGTAGATCAGGGATTTTTTTTTCTTTTTTTCTTTCTTTTTTTTTTAGGACTGCACCTGCAGCACATGGAAGTTCCCAAAGGTCGAATCAGCTGTAGCTGCTGGCCTATACCCCAGCAAGGTGGGTTCCCAGCCAC
Organism: Catagonus wagneri; assembly: GCA_004024745.2. NCBI lineage: Eukaryota > Metazoa > Chordata > Mammalia > Artiodactyla > Tayassuidae > Catagonus > Catagonus wagneri. Next base: position 3,561,243 of record PVHT021183515.1, read on the forward strand.
ATCTGAGACCTAAGCCACAGCTTGAGGCAATGCCAGATCCTTAACCTACTGAACAAGGCCAGGGATCGAACCCACATCCTTCTGGATTACTACTCAGGTTCTTAACCTGATAAACTGCAATGGGAAATCCAAAATCAGGGAAATTTTTAATATACATTGGATATTTGGGGACATTAAGAAATTTTTATTGGTGTGGTTTATAAATTTTAAAATTACCTTTTAAAGAAAAAATGAACTACAAGTGTATAAAATGATATAATGTTTTTCATTTTCTTCAAAATAATCCAGGTGGGGGGATAATGAAGGGCTCAAATGAAACAAGATTGGCAATAAAGTTATCCTTGTCAAGATTGGGTGAGGGCTACAGGAATGCATGTAAGTTCATTTTACTACCTTCTCTACTTTCATGTGTTCAAAAATTTCCATAATAAGAGTTAAGCTATTTTTAAAAAGCCTATAAAAAAGGTAGTAGTACCAGGATACATCCCCTCTATTAGGCATATTGTGAGACTTCATCTCTCAGCATATAGGGGAGATTCTTAAGTCTTTCAGAGAAGTGAAAAATAATGTACCTATAAATAAGTAAGAATCAAATTGGCATCAGGCTTTTCTTTAACAGTAACAGATATGTGAAGATGATAAAGTGAGATTGTCAAAGTTTTGAAGGAAAAGTCTTTTCAACTTAGAATTTTCTACTCTGACAAGATATCTACCAAATATGAGAGCAACATTTGTAGGAACTCAGGAAGGTTAGTTCTCACTCACACTTTCTGAGGATGTTGGGAGAGGACACTTGGAACAAGTTGAGAATGAAAACCAAGAAAGATGCAGATGTAATTTCAAGAAGAATGTGGCAGAAAGAAGAAGGTGAGTCTTCAAGAAGAAAGATGTAATAAATTCCAAGCTTAGGAAAGAATTAGAAGAGATATTACATAAAAGACGTATGTTCTTCTGCTAACAAGAGGTGCATAAACAAAAATTACAAAAGAAAAATAACTGTATAAAGTATGAAAAGTGTTCATCTTCACAAGTCAATAAAAAAATACACACAAATAGCAAGATACCATTTTTTTTACCTACCAGATTAATACAATAATGTTTAGAATACTATACCCAGTGAGATCAGGATTTGGTAAAATAAACAATTTATATATTTTTGGTGTGGTAGGTAGAATAATGGATTCAAAGGTGTCTGTGCCCTAGTCCCAGAAATTTGTGAATATATTAACTTACGTAGCAATGGTGATTTTTGCAGATGTGATTAAGATGCAGAGATTACCCTCCATTATCCAAGTAGACCCAACCTAATCATATGAGTCCTTAACAAGAGAGAACTTTTCACAGCAAGGTCAGAGAGATGGGACAATGGGAGGCAGAAAAGTCAGTGGGAAGACAGCAGCATGAGAAGGATTCAACACCCCATTGCTGGTTCTGAGAAGCAGGGGCAAGGGCCAGAGTGAGGTCCCTAGGAGCTAAGGGCAGCCTCTAGCTGCCAGCCGTCAAGTCAACAGGGACTTCAGTCCTACTATCCCAAGGAATTGAATTCTGCTACCTGAATAAGCAAATATATATATTTTTTTCCACATGCTTTAAAGAAAATCTTTATGTAATTAACAGGATAGTATAAACATTTCCTCATATTGCTAACATTTATAATCCTAATTTGGATGGGTTTGTTAGTCTAGCCTTTTCCTTAGTGTTGAATGTTAATATTTTTCTTCTAGCTTTTACCACTATAAATAATGCTGTGATAATGATTTTAAAAAGAGATTTCCCATATTTATGACTATTTCCTGAGTATATATTCCCAGAAGTAGAATTATTTGGTTAGAGGATATAAATATTTTTGAAGTTCTGATTACATATTTTTATATTGCTTTCCTACATGATTTTGCCAATTTATACTTTTACCAACTATGTTAATTTTCCGTTGTTGCTGTAACAAATCACCACAAACTTAGTGGTTTAAACTATACAAATTTATTATATTTCTGTAGGTTAAATGTCTGGTATAAGTCCCACTGGGCTAAAATGAGGTTTTTGCTGATGCTTCACTTCTTTCTCTTCTCTCTAGGCAGGATCTATTTCCTTGCTCATTGTTGTTCAGTCCTTCTCAGGCTGCCCTCTTCCCACTGACTTTTCTGCATTCCATTGTCACATTTCTCTGACCTAGCTGTGAAAAGTTCTCTATTGTTAAGGGTTCATATGATTAGGTTGGGTCTACTTGGATAATGCCCTGCAGCTGCCACTGCCAAACACTTTGGGCAGTGCCTAGACACTTGGTCACTGTCCTTTCCCAAGACCCTACAACAAGGAGCAGCTGGTGCAGCACCTCCTGCAGGGGCTAAGTGGAACAGGGTGCTTCCTGTGTGGTCTGCAGGTGTTGGGAGCAAACCACCACAGTTATCCCTGACTACAGAGGTGGGCGTGGCCCACTGCTACTGGGAATACCTGAACTAAATCACTTGCAGCCCCAACCACCCTAGAGGGCACCACAGAGAAGGACATTATGTGGAACACCAACTGTTGTTGTTCTCGATCCCCTGGGAGCACGCCCACCCTGCTGTTGCCACTGCCATATGCTCTGGGAAGTGCCCAGATGCTTGATCACTGTCCCTTCCCAGGAACCTGCAACTAGGAGCAGCTTGTGCAGCACATCCTGTGGGGGCTAAGCAGGACAAGGTGCTTCTTACACGGTCTACAGGAGGTGGAGGCAAACCACCGCAGTTACCTCTGGCTCCAGAGGTGGGAGTGGCCTGCCACCAATAGGGGTCCATGAACACGCACCACTTGCAGCCCCAGTCACCTCAAGGGCACCACAGAGGAGGGAATTGTGACTGAACACCACCTGTTGGTGCTCTCGCACCCCTGGGAACACACCAACCCTGCTGCTGCCACGGCTGAAGGCTCTGGGCAGTAGCCACATGCCTGATCTCTGTCACTTCCGAGGATCCTGCAACTAGGAGCAGCCTGTGCAGCACCTCCTATGTGTGCTAAGTGAAACAGGTTGCTTCATGTATGGTCTACAGGTGGCAGGGGCAAACCACCGCAGTTATCACTGACTCTAGAGACAGTCATAGCCCACTACCACTAGGGGTCACTGAACAGGAACCACCTGCGGTTCCAATCACCTCAGAGGAGGGCACTGCAATTGAACACTAGCTGTTGTTGCTCTCACTCCCCTGGGAACTCACACACCCTGCTGCTGCTGCTGCTGCTGCTGCTGCTGCTGCTGCCACCGCCGCCGCCACCGCCGCCACCGCCAAATGCTCTGGTCACCTTGTAGATCTGCCTAGAGCTCATTACAACCTCCCAGGGCCCTGCACCTAGGAGTAGCCTGTGCCACCTTCCTGCAGGTCCTTGCTGCTGTTGAGAGCCCAGCAACAAGGCACTGACTACTAGCCTGACCCATTGCCTCCTTCTCCCTGAAAACACACTGAGCATCCTGGGGATAACAGTCTGTTCACACTGAAGAAAGAGACAGCAAATATTCAAACTCCCACACCAAAAATAAATAGTAACCCTCCCAAAACAAAAACAACACAAAGGGGTCCTCTTGCTTAGAAGTAGCCTTACAAGACTACAATTTGGCTTCCCCAAACTCACAGAAAAAGAAAAACATATGCAAGATGAAGAAGCTCAGAAACCATTCCCAGTTAAAGGAACAGGAGAATTCACCTAAAGCAGTCAGCAATGAAACAGACTGCTGCAGTCTGACAGACATTGAGTTCAAAAGGAAGACAGTGAAAATACTGAGGGATTTAAGGGTGAATATAAACGAATTAAGAGAAGATATGAACAGTAATGCAGATTCCCTTAAAAAAGAACTAGAAAATATAAGGAGGAGCCAAGAAAAACTAGAAAATTCATTTGCAGAGATGAAACTGAGCTAAAGGCAATAAAGAGCAGAATGAATAATGCAGAGGAATGAATTAGTGACATGGAAGATAGAATAATGGAAATAACCCAATCAGGACAGCAGACAGAAAACCAAATGAAAAAACATGAAAGCAATATAAGAGATATACGGGATAATATAAAGTGGGCCAATCTATGCATACTAGGAATTCCAGAAGGAGAAGAAAAAGAAAAGGGGATTGAAAATATATTTGAAGAAATTATGTCTGAAAACTTTCCAAATGTAAAGGAAACTGGTATCAAGATACAGGAACAACAGATGGCCCCAAACAAGTTGAACCCAAAGAGGCCCACACCAAGACATATTATAATAAAAATGTCAAAAGTTAAAGATAAAGAAAGGATCCTAAAGGAAGGAAGAGAAAAGTAAAGTGTTAACTATAAGGGAACCCGCATAAGGCTATCAGCTGATTTCTCCACAGAAACACTACAGTCCAGAAAGGAGTGGCAAGATATATTTAAAGTGATGAAAGGAAAAAATTTGCAAGCTAGAATACTCTTATTAAGAAAGAATATCATTTAAAATAGAAGGGGAAATAAAGAATTTCTCCAACAAACAAAAGCTAAAAGAGTACAGCAATACTAAACCCATTCTAAAAGAAATATTGAAAGGGCTTCTCTAAATTAAAAAAAAAAAGAAGAAGAAAGAAGAGTTAGAATGGAGGAAACCATAATTGGAAAGTAATCACTTAAATAAGCCAGCATACAGATCTAAAAATGAAGATACAAAACAAAATTTTAAAGACATCAAAATCATACAATATGGGGAAGGAAAGTAAGAAAATGTAGATTCTTGGAGTTCCCGTTGTGGCTCAGCAGTTAACGAATCCGAGTAGGAACCACGAGGTTGCAAGTTCGATCCCTGGCCTCGCTCAGTGGGTTAAGGATCCAGCGTTGCCGTGAGCTGTGGTGTAGGTCACAGACGCGGCTCGGATCCGCGTAGGCCGGTTGTGGCATAGGCCAGCAGCTAAAGCTCCGATTAGACCCCTAGCCCGGGAACCTCCATATGCCGTGACTGCAGCCCTAGAAAAGGCAAAAGACAAAAAAAAAAAAAAAGGAAAAGAAAATATAGATTCTTTTTTTTTTATTTTAATGATGTATTTGAGCCTATATGATTATCAGGCTAAAACAAGCAGATGTAAGAAGGGGTTAACATACTTAAAAAACAGGGCAACCACAAATCAAAATTGAATATTACATTCAAAAAAACTGAAAAAAAAATCACTCAAGCATAAAATAAATGGAAATGATCCAACCAAAAAAATAAAGAAAAGAGAAACATAGAATCAACTGGAAAACAAGATTTAAAATGGCAATAAATATATACCTATCGATAATCACCTTAAATGTCAATGGACTGAATGCCCCAATCAAAAGACACAGAGTGGCAGATTGGATAAAAAAGCAAAAACCTTAAATCTGCTGTCTACAGGAGACTCACCTTAGGGCAAAGGACACATATAGATTGAAAGTGAGGGGATAGGAAAAGATATTTCACTCCAATGAACAAGACAGTAAAGCAGTAGTTGCAATACTCATATCAGACAAAACAGACTTTAAAATGAAGGCCATAAAGAAAGACAAAGGACACTATTTAATGATTAAAGGATCCATTCAAGAAGAGGATATTATAATTGTCAACATATATGCCCATAATATAGGAGCATCCAGATACCTACAACAAATACTAACCGACATAAAAGGAGAAATTGATGGGAATACAATAATAGTAGGAGACTTTAACACCCCACTCATATCAATGGACAGATCCCCTAGACAAAAAATCAATAAGGCAACAGAGATCCTAAATGACACAATAGAAAAGTTAGACTTTTTTTTCTAGGGCCGCACACACAGCATATGGAGGCTCCCAGGCCAGGGGTCTAATCGGAGCTGTAGCCACTGGCCTACGCCACAGCCACAGCCACAGCCACAGCCACAGCCACAGCCACAGCCACAGCAAAGCATGATCCAAGCTGCGTCAGTGACCTACACCACAGCTCACAGCAACGCTGGATCCTTAACCTGCTGAGCGAGGCCAGGGATCGAACCTGCAACCTCATGGTTCCTAGTTGGATTCATTAACCACTGAGCCACGATGGAACTCCCAGAAAAGTTAGACTTAATTGACATTTTCAGGACGTTACACCCAAAAAAAAAAAAACAATCAGAATATACATTCTTCTCAAGTGCACATGGAACATTCTCAAAGATGTAATCAACATACTGGGGCACAAACCTAACATCAACAAAGGTAAGAGTATAAAAATTATTTCAAGTATCTTCTTAGACCACAATGGCATGAATCTGGAAATCAACCACAGGAAAAGAAATGAGAAAAACTAACAACATGGAGACTAAACAACTTGCTACTAAACAACCAATGTGTCAATGAGGAAATCAAGAAGGAAATTTTAAAAATACCTTATGACAAATGATAATGAAGACACAACCACTCAAAATCTGTGGGATGCCACAAAAGCAGTGCTCAGAGGGAAATTCATAGTAATACACGCTTTCCTCAAAAAAAGAAAAATCTCAAATCGACATCTTAACCCACCACCTAAACGAATAGAAAAAGAAGAACAATCAAAACCTAAAGTCAGCAGAAGGAAGGAGATCATAAAGATCAGAGAGGAAATCAATAAAATAGAGATTCAAAAAACAATAGGAAAAAATCAATAAAGCAAACAGCTGGTTCTTTGAAAAAGTAAATAAAACTGACAAACCTCTGGCTAGACTCACCAGAAGAGGTGAGAAAAAAACACAAATAAACACAATAAGAAATGAAAATGGAGAAGTTACAATGGATACTACAGAAATACAAAAATCAATGAGAGAATCCTATGAATAATTGTATGCCAACAAATTTGATAACCAAGAAGAAATGGACAACTTTCAAGAGACTTATAGCCTGCCAAACTGAAGCAAGAAGAAATAGATCCGCTGAACAGACCAATCACTAGAAATGAAATTGAATATGTAATAAAAACACTCCTTAAAAATGAAAGTTCAGGACTGGATGGCTTCACAAGTGAATTCTACTAAACATACAAAGAGGAACTTATACCTATCCTCCTTAAACTTTTTCAAAATGTTGAAGAAGGAACACTCCCAAAGACATTCTATGACACCACCATTACCCTAATTCAAAAACCAGACAAAGATACCACAAAAAAAGAAAACTATAGGCTAATATCTTTGATGAATACAGATGTAAAAATTCTCAACAAAATTTTAGCCAACCGAATCCAACAACATAGAAAAAAGATCATACACCACGACCAGGTGGGATTCATCCCAGGTACACAAGGATGCTTCAACATATGCAAATCAATCAACATCATACACCACATTAAAAAAGAAAAGTCAAAAACCACATGATCATCTCAACAGATGCAGAAAAACATTTGATGAAGTCCAACATCCATTCATAATAAAAATTCTTACCAAAGTGGATATAGAGGTAACATACCTTAACATAATAAATGTCATTTATGAAAAACCTACAGCAAATATAATACTCAATGGAGAAAAGCTGAAAGCCTTCCCACTAAAATCTGGAATAAGACAAGGATGTCCACTCTCACCACTGTTATTCAACATGGTATTGGAAGTCCTAGCTACAGCAATCAGACAAACAAACAAAAATAAATAAATAAAAGGCATCCAAATAGGAAGGGTAGAGGTAATATTGTCACCGTATGCAGATGACATGACACTATATACAGAAAACCCAAAGGACTCAATCCAAATATTACTTGAACTGATCAACAAATTCAACAAAGTAGCAGTATGTAAGATTAATATTCAGAAATTAGTTGCATTTCTGTATACTAACAATGAAATATTAGAACAGGAATACAAAAATATAATACCTTTTAAAATTGCACCCCCAAAAATCAAATACCTGGGAATAAACCTGACCAAGGAGATGAAAGATATATAGACTGAAAACTGAAAAACATTAATCAAGTAAATTAAAGAAGATGCAAAGAAATGAAAAGATATTCCATGCTCCTGGATTAGAAGAAATTAATATTGTAAAAATGTACATACCACTCAAAGCAATCTACAGATTCAGTGAAATCCCTATCAAATTACCCATGACATTTTTCACAGAACTAGAACAAACCATCCAAAAATTTATATGGAAACACAAAAGACCCAGAATTGCCAAAGCAATCCTGAGGAACAAAAACCAAACAGGAGGCATAACTCTCCCAGACTTCAGGCAATATTACAAAACCACAGTAATCAAGACAATGTGGCACTGGTACCAAAACTGACATACAGACCAATGGAACAGAATAGAGAAACCAGAAATAAACCCAGATACTTATGGTCAATTAATCTTTGACAAAGGAGGCAAGAACATAAAATGGGGAAAAGACAGTCTTTTCAGTAAGTATTGCTGGGAAACCTGGACAGCCACACGCAAATCAATGAAACTGGAACACAACCTCATACCATGTACAAAAATAAACTCAAAATGGCTTAAAGACTTAAATATAAGACACAAGACCATAAAACTCATGGAAGAGAACACTGGCAAAACATTCTCTGACATCAACCTTACAAATGTTTTCTCAAGTCAGTCTCTAAAAGCAACAGAAATAAAAGCAAAAATAAACCAACGGGACTTAATCAAACTGACAAGCTTTTGCAAAGCAAAGGAAACCAAAAAGAAAACAAAAAGACCATTTACAGAATGGATGAAAATAGTTTCAAATGAGCCAACTGACAAGGGCTTAATCTCTAAAATATACAAACAATTTATACAACTCAACAGCAAAAAAGCCAACAACTCAATTGAAAAATGGGCAAAAGATCTGAATAGACATTTCTCCAAAGAAGATATACAGAGAGCCAAAAAGCACAAGAAAAAATGCTCAGCATCACTGATTATTAGAGAAATGCAAATCAAAACTACCATGAGTTTCCACCTCACACTAGTCAAAATGGCCATTATTAATAAGTCCACAAATAACAAATGCTGGAGCGGGTGTGGAGAAAAGGGAACCCTCCTGTGCTGTTGGTGGGAATGTAAGTTGGTACAACCACTATGGAAAACAGTATGGAGATACCTTAGAAAACTATACATAGATCTACCATATGACCCAGCAATCCCACTCTTGGGCATATATCCAGAAAAAAGTTTCCTTAAAAAAAGACACGTGCACTGCATGTTCATTGCAGCACTATTCACAATAGCCAAGACATAGAAACAACCTAAATGCCCACTGACAGATGATTGGATTAGGAAGATGTGGTGTACTTAGTAGTGGAATACTACTAAGCCATAAAAAAGAACACAACGATTCCATTTGCAGCAACATGGATGGAACTAGAGACTCATACTTACTTCAGTACGTGAAGTAAGTTAGAAAGAGAAAGACAAATACCATATGACATCACATATCTGGAATCTAATATATGGCACAAATGAACCTTTCCACAGAAGAGAAAAACATGGACTTGGAGAATAGACTTGTGGTTGTCAAGGGGGAGGAAGAGGGAGTGGGATGGATTGGGTACCTTGAGTTAATAGATGCAGACTATTGCCTTTGGAATGGATAGGCAATGATATCCTGCTGTATAGCACTGGGAACTATGTCCAGTCACTAATAACACAGTATGATAATGTGAGAAAAATGATTCTATACATGCATGCGTAACTGGGTCACCATGCTATACAGTAGAAAATTGACAGAACACTGTAAACTGGCCATAATGAAAAAAATAGAAATCATTATATTAAATAAATAAATAAATAAAATTTCTGTTTCTCTGCATTTCCGGGTTTCTCTTAATGAGCCTGAATTTTCTTAATCTGATGGAATAAGGCAGATGAGTATAACCATGGATGATGTTAGCACATCTCTCATAGTGGGCAGGTAGATTTTACTTATTACATTTCATCTGACCTGGCTTTAAGGGTAGATGAATTTGGCAGCTTTCTCTACCATATCAAAAAAAAAAAAAAAAAAAACTGGGAAGGCCTGTAAGCATTTCACAAAACTAAGACAGAGGAGTGCTTGGCTTGGCAAATCCAAAGGAAATGAATTAACTTCTTTCAAAAGCAATTCTCACAAGCAGAAGAGAGAGCAGGGGATAAAAGACATAGAGATTATTCCAGTATAAATTATAGAAGAATGCTTTTTTTTTCTACTGTACTTTTTTAAAAAATTATTTTTTTATTATTCTTATTTTTTCCATTATAGTTGTAGTATTCTGTCAATTTCTACTTTACAGCAAAGTGAGCCAGTCATACATATACATTCTTTTTCTCGCATTATCCTCCATCATGTTCCATCACAAGTCACTAAATATAGTTCCCTGTGCTATACAGCAGGATCTCATTGCTTACCCACTCCATATGCAATATGTGTCTCTATTAACCCCAGGCTCCCAGTCCATCCCATTCCCTCCCCCTCCCCCTCGGCAACCACAAGTCTGTTCTCCAAGTCCTCAAGTTTGTTTTTTGCAGAAAGGTCCATTTGTGCGGTAAATGAGATTCCAGATATAAGTGATATCGTATGGTATTTGTCTCTTTCTGACTTATTTATTATAATCTTTTTCCTTTTGATAAACTTACTTTGGAATAACTTTACATTTATAAAAGTTGCAGAGATGGTCTAGAGATGTCCTATATGACCTTCATACATCTTCCCTCCTTGTTAACAGCTTATGTTTGTCAAACGTAGTGGGGCATTATTGTTAACTAAACCCCAGACTGATCTGGATTTCACTAGTTTTTCCACTGATGCCCTCTTTAGTTTCCAGCATTCAAATCGGGGTACCACGTTGCATTCAGTTGTCATGTCTCTCCAGTCTCTTCTGGCTTGTGACAGTGTCTCGGTACTTCCTTATTCTTCATGACTTCGACAGTCTTCAGGAGTACTACCAAGTATCCTGTAGAATGTTTGTCTGATGTTTTTCTCATGACCGTACTGAGATTGTTTGTGGAAGACACAGCTCAGAGGTGAAGTTGTCTGTCTTGTTGCACATCAGATGATAGATGACATTCACGTATGATCATTGGTGACATTACTTTCATCACTTAGTTAAGCTGGTGTTTACGATGTTTCTCCACCGTTAAGTTAGTAGGGTCCCTCTTCCCTACTCTAATCTTTGGAGGTGAACCTCTAAATATAGCCCACTCTCAAGATGATAATTACACTTGGCCTCCTGAAGAAGCATGTATCTACATATTTCACGTAGAATTCTTTTCTAAGAAATAACTGTCTCTTCTCCCCCATCTATCTATCTACCATCTATCTGTCAGTATGGTCTCATGTATAGTTATTTCATGCTTTATCTTATAATCCAAAATTACATTACTTCACTATTTTGTTCCTCAGATTATTCCAGTTTTGATCAGGAATTCTTTCAAGTTGACTCCTGTGTTTCTTTGACATGCCCCATCCATTTGGTTCTACAAGATGCTCATTTGTGCTTTCCATTTTCTTACTTTCTGGTACTACAAGATGCTCACTTGTACCCTCCTTATCCCAGCCACAGAATCAGCTGTTTTTCCAAGGAATCCTAGGGAATGGTATTTAGAAACCCAGATCTGACACTGGGTGTGCTTACTTCTACTTGGTCTACCATACTTTTATAAGTTTTATGTATCTATATTTTTTGCTTTCTTTATAGCTATAAAAAGGTTCTAACCTTTTGTCTTAATTCTGGGACTACTATAAATTCTTATAGCACCACTAATCTCTTTGTAGTTGCTACTGAGACTATTTTTTTCTATTTCTCTCAGTATAAATATCCTTAACTTTTCTTCCCAAATGTCATCAATAGCATGTTACCCTTTAATATTTCTGTAAAGAGGAATCTTATTTGTGCTTTCAAATTTTTATTTTTTAGAAAGGTTGCATATGCTATTTTTCATTTATAATTCTCTACTAATTCCTTTCTGAGTCAAACTGCCCTTACTCATTCAACTGTTTTGTTTTGCTTTTATTTTTTTTTTTTAATACAGACTCTTTTTCTCTTTTAAACTACTAAGAGGCAGCAAACATATGAGGTTTTATTTTGTCTGGTTTGTTTTCAATAAACATTTCTTTTTAGTCTCCCAGTAGAAATCCCATTCTGCCTCCTTATCCCTCCGCACATCTCTTAAACAGTTGTCATTATATCCAAAATTATACGATTAGGAATTTGACTCTCTGACTTAAACGTCCTGTCTACCTCTACAATATAAACACAATACTTCCTAACTGAATATGGTGGACTGACCAAAGGAAGAGGAAGCAATAGTGAACAAGGATTTCAACAATTTTCAGGAAGCTAAATTAAACTGAGGACTGTTAACAGATTTAGTAGAGTTGAAGTGCCTCCACAGGGAGATATGGTGAGAAATGTTCCACAACGAGCCCAGAGAGGCCTGGAAAAGCTTAGAACGAGAAGCCCCATGAAGCCAAACAGGCAGGGATAAGACATGGGGCTCACAGGAGAGTGAGACTCTCCTCCACAACCCAAGAAGTAGCCAGGACCTCCAACCTGTGCCCACTCTGCCAGGGGAGAGCCAATGCTTATTCTCAGGGAAATTTAACAAGATAGGCTCTGGACTCAGGATCATCAGACATAGCACGTGGCTGCAGAAGACCAAGGTCTGAAAACAGATCAAGTTTGGTGAAGTCGTTTGTACATCCTGAACCAACCAAACCTGCCAGCTAAACCCATCAATACCCTGCAGTCAAGTTCACAAGGACACAAGCCTCACGATGCACATGGAGTTTCCCATCTCTTTTTTAGAGCAACTCTTAAATATACATATATCTAGAAATAAAACGAATATACTTGTTTGCTTGTTTTTTTTTCTTTTTTTTTTGTCTTTTTGCCTTTTCTAAGGCCACACCATGGCATATGGAGGTTCCCAGGCTAGGGGTCTAATCAGAGCTGTAGCCACCAGCCTACGCCAGAGCCACAGCAATGCGGGATCTGAGCCGTGTCTGCAACATACACCACAGCTCACGCCGGATCCTTAACCCACTGAGCAAGGCCAGGGATCGAACCCGCAACCTCATGGTTCCTAGTCAGATTCGTTAACCACTGAGCCACGACGGGAACTCCTAGAAATAAAACGAATATACCTGGTACCAAATATAAATTTTAGAAAAAAACTTCTAACGTGAAACATACTAAAATAAGCAAACCAAAAAAGGGGGGATTTGGAGAAAACATGCATAATGCAGAAAACGAGGTAATACAGATAATACCACAACCCTTCAAGATAAAGTTTGTTTTTATCAGAGAAAGTGGAAGAATAACACTATATACAAAACAAGAATAGGATGTATATATACATACACGTGTGTATGTTTGTGCGTGTTTTGTTTGTTTTTGCTTTTTAGGGCCACACCTGTGGCATATGGTAGTTCCCAGGTAAGGGTTAAATCAGAGCTGAAGCTGCCAGCTTATACCACAACCACAGCAATGCAGGATTCAAGCCTTGTCTGTGACCTGCACCACAGTTCAGGGCAACACTGGATTCCACTGAGCAAGGCCATGGATCAAACCTGCATCCTCATGGATACTAGTTAGGTTTGTCACAGCTGAGCAGGTATTCCCTAAATTTTTTTTTTAAAGAAGCATAATTAATTAAGGAGGGGCTCTAAGAAATTAAACAAATATGATGGACAAGAAAGAAAATTCAGGACAAAGGGGTTAGACTAATTATAAGGACATCTCCCACAAAATAGAATAAAGAGAAAAGAAAAATAGATTGTAAAATATGAGAAATTAGAAGGTTAAATCTTGGGTCTAATACCTCATTGGAGTTTCACAAAAGGAAGCGCAAGAATATTGAAGGGGAGGAGACTATTAAAGAAATAATAGAAAAGATTTCCCATATTCAAAAGACAGGAATCTCAAGTTTAAAAGCATCATCAAGAGGTCAGCAAAATCAATAACAAGTCTCTCACACAAAGGATGTGAAATCAGAACAATAGAGATAAGATTCCCAAAGCTTACAAAGAGCAAACAATACACACACAGATCTATACTGAGAGTCAGTATTGCATCAGATTTCTCAGCAGAAGTTCTGGCAGCTAGAAGATAATGAATCAATGTCTTCCAAATCTGAAGGAAAATCTTTCTTAACTGAGAAAACTATACTCAACCAAAGTATCTATCAACTGTGGCAGTAAATAAAAATATTTTAAAGTATACAGGGACTCAAAATTTATCTGTCATACACCCTTTCTTGGGAAGGCACTGGAGTATATTCTCTATCACCGTAAGGGAATACGTCAATGCAGGTAACACAGAAACAGAGAATCCAAAACAGAGAAGGTGCCACAGAAAGAACCTGGACAAAACCATGAAGTAGGCTTAGAAAATAGGTGCGAGCATAGAAGGAAGCAGAAGGGAGGCCCAATGTGCTTGAGAATTTTGAAAATACTACTGCTTTGTATTTGACAGATCTTTTGGAGTATCTGGATAAGACAGCAGTAGGTCAATTGAAAGCAAAGCAAATAGAAAGAAAATGAGGAAATTATTAACTAAAACAAAAAGCAGTATATAAAAGAAAGCATAATTATTACATACAACTTGGAGCAATTATGGGAAATAGTTATATAATCATAATACTATCAATGTGAATATTGATTTGACCAAATATCATGATATTAAAAAAACACTCTGGTTTTCACTTTCAGTACAGTATTCAACAAATTACATGAGTTATTCAACATTTTATTATAAAATAGGCTGTAGGCTAAAATAGGTATTCTGATCACATTTAAGGTAGGTGAGGTTAAGTTACCATGTTTGGTAGGTTAGGTTTGTTAACTGCATTTCGACTTAACGATATTTTCAAACGAGATGGGTTTATCAGGACATGACTGCATTGTGAGTTGAGGAAAATCTGTATGTGAAAATATAGAAACAAATACTAGAATACAAAGCTACAAGAATTTAAAGTGGTTACATCTATGCAAAGGGACTGGGAAGAGGCTCAGTAGGGGTGGGGCAGAAGGCTAGTACTGTTTAATAATCCTATTATTTAATTTTCTAAACACATCAAGAGAAGTAACAAATTTAATTTGTCAAGTAACACTTTATTATTAATGAATTTATCAGATACTTTTTGAAAAATGTCTTTTGTTGGAATGAAATCTAGAGAGCATATAAAAATAAGGAAATCTCACTAATTTCCTTAATCCATACCTTTGGTATTCTTTCTGGAACTTGGTCCTGGGTCGTGTCCTACCCTGCCCTCCCTTGTCTTACTCTATATATATAGTCTCTACCATTTTATCCATGTCAAGATCTTTAATTATTCTCAATAAATTGATGAGCCCCAGATCCTAACTCTAGTTCAGACCTAGAATCCAGTGTGAACTTTGCCACTAACTAGCTGTGTGACTTTGAGGGAGTCACTTCTCTTTGGCCCTTGGTTGCCTAGTCTGCAAAACGAGGTACTCAGACCAGGAGATCTCTTAGGCCTTCTGCAAAAGAGAGTAGTAACGAAGGAGAAGCGTTTGTGTGGGCCAAACTGTGGTGGGTCTCCTGAAATGCTGTTCTGGGGTGGGGAGTAGATAATGTAACGGAGCACTTACGCTGGCATTCTGATAAACAGACATGACCCAACATTCTCAAACTCAGGGTCCAAGTTTTCTCCTTACTGGCTGAGCGTTTGAAACTGCTGCCCTCTACCGTGCAGAAACAGCCCTACCAGGAAGGCGATGAGGCCTCCAAAAACCACACACAACCAGCCAGGACAAGGCCCCCGGAGAGGCAGCTGAGTCATAGGAACTAGCCTATAAGGCAGTCAGAAAATAAGTGAAACATCAAGCCATAAAATTTTGCTTAAGCAAATACATTCTGCTCTAGGACTTCATATGTGACCTCAAAACTACCCTCAAGTTTTGCTTACTCCAAGCCCCCCTGACAACAGGACAGAGAGAACAAGCAAGGGGATCAAGGGCTGCTACCACATTCCGGAGGACTCCAGGAAGCTCCAGAAACAAGTCCCTAGGACTTACTGCAAGGCCAATGAATATGAATACAAGGATAGGATGAAGCCAAAGAAAAGAAAAAAAAAGCTTCCCTAATAGTTATTAGTCAAGAGTACTATGGGCCTTTAACTTGATCAGCACTTGGATATTCTCTTCTCTGAGAAGAGGCCAATAAGCAAAGCGGTTAGTCTTACAACTTTGTTCTCTATGGGGGTAGAGTTTTTGACTTCCACCTACAACCCAAGTCACAATTATAGTTTGTTTTTTATTTCTCACTCCCCAGAAGCAGGCTCTCAAGAGTCCCATTTCACTTCCCAAAAGCTCAATAAATGGGACTGAACAGGATTTAGTTTCTCTGGACTTTTTCTCTGCTGAGTCAATCTGACCAGTACCAAATTCAGCCTGCCAAATGCACTGCCCCTCTGTAGGTCTTTTATAAGCAGCAGACAGATACGTGCTGAGACTATAATAAAGGGAGGGAGAAAAGAATGAGAAAAACTTTTCCACTGAAAACAACCATGCTTATCTAAATACAGCCCAATCTTACTCTCAAATGTTGATTAGTAATTATCAGAACTGTTCTTTGCTATTCCCTGCAGAGACACACACACACACACACACTTTCCTATAAATAAAGAGGAAATGTATCCTAGGCTCAAAAACAGCATTGGGATTGGTGTTGCATAACCTTGTCGTCATTCCCCTTATTTCACACTAACTTGAGCATGGCCCTGGCGACAACCATCTGGTCCTGATCATCATCCGGTCTCTCTGTTGGGCTTATGATCTTTCCTCTTTTGAGACTCCAGGCCAAAACAATCTCTTACCAAGGTGACTTTCACTTGAATGGCTAATTGTGAAGTTCACTGAGAGCCACTACTCTCCTCTCACTATTAGCTATTTCCATTTCTCCTCGACCTTGAAAGTTTAAGAATTGCAACACACAACTATTTCATGCCTTTTCTCTTTCAAAAGCTATAGTTGTTGCATATAGCATTTCTTAAAATGGTGTTGGGATTGGGAAAAGGCAGGAAGCAGAGAGCATGGTAATTAAAAACAGGGATTTTAGAATCAGACTTAGATTTTAATTCCTATTGTTCCACCTAGTAAGATATGGAATTTTAGATGTTATTTAAACTTTCTCTTTGATCAATGAATTATTTCAAATGTATTTTAAAACTTCAAAATGTACAGGGAGCAAGATAGCTATTTTTCCTTATTAACTGAGGTGTATCTTCAAAGAGTAAAATGAACAAATCTTAAGTATTCAGCTTGGTAGACTTACAGATATATACACATCTGTAACCACTGGTCAAAACAGAGTATTTCCAGCACTCAGAAGGCTCCCCTGTACTCCTCAGCAGATACTTCTTCCATACATAGTATTATTCAGAATTTTTTTTTTAAACGCAGGTTAATTTTGCCAATTCATGGTCATCATATTAATGGAACAGTGCAAACTCTTTTGTGTCTGATTTCTCTCAAAATTATTATATATGCTTATGTTTAACTTTTTAAAATCTACCGAACTCTTTTTCAACCATTTTATATTGGCACCAGCAAGGTATAAGTTTTCCACATTTTGCCCAACTTTTGGTATGGTGAGTCCTTTTAATTCTGATATGTCTTGGTCATCACTATGATTTTAATTTCCATTTTCCTAATGACTAATGATGCCCAGCATCTTTTCCTGTGCTTGTTACTGATATATCTTCCTTAGTGAAAAATAAATTCAAGATTTTTGTCCATTTTTTAAAATTAGTTTTTCTTATTATTGAGTTCTGAGAGTTCTTTTTATTCTGGATGCAAGTCCTTTATCATATGTTATTTGCAAATATTCTCCAACGGTGTCTGTCAAAGAAAAGAGGTTCTGAATTTTTACAAATTTCTACTTACTTTTTTTTCTTTTATAAACTGTGCTTTTGGTGTTAAAAATGAGAAATCTTGGCCTAATCACACGTCACAAAGATTTTTTTCTTACGTTTTCTTCTGGAAGTTTTATAGATTGAAGAGTTAATTTTTACATACAGAGCAAGGTATGGATAAAAGTTCACTTTTTTGCATATGGATAACTAATTGTTCCAGGACCATTAGTTTAAAAGGCTATTCTTTCTCCACTGAAATGCCTCTGTACCTTCTCTGAAAACTGATTGACTATGTATGTGTGGGTCTTCTAGATTCTCTCTTCTGTCCCACTGATCTATCTTGTCATCATTACCTCACTATCTTAATTACTGAAGCTTTATAATATCTTGAAGTCAGGTATACATTCTCCATCTTTGTTCTTTTCACAGTTGTGCCTTTGCATTTCCATATGTGCTTTGGAATCTTATTAACTTCTGCAATCAAGGCTGCTGGGACATTAATTGGGACTGAGTTGGACTGATACGTCAATTTGGGGAGAGTTGACATCTTCACAACACGGAATCTTCTTTTTTCATAATTTCACTCAGAAGTGTTTTGTGGTTTCCAGTCTTTCACATATTGGATATTTCACATATATCCAGAAGTATTTCATGCTCTTTGACATTACTGTAAATGATAATTGACTTTTTTGTTTAAATAAACTTTTAATTTTAGAAGTGTTAGCTTTAGAGGATATTAGATGACAGCTCCTGTGTACTCCATGCCCAGTGTCCTCTATTAGTGTGACGCAGTTGTCATAATTAATGAACCAACATTGATACATTATTATTAACTGAAGTCCATGCTTTATTCAGATTTACTCAGTGTTCTCCTAAAGGCCTTTTCCTGTTCCAGGTGTTCCCATCCAGCATACTACATTATATTTAGTTCTCATATCTCCTTAGGTTTCTCTTGGCTGTGACAATTTCTCAGACTTCCCTTGTTTTTGATGACCTTGACAGTTTTGAGGATTACGAGTAGGTATTTTGCAGACTGTCCTTCAGTTGGGATTTGGCTGATATTTTTATCATGCTTAGACCGGAGTTATGATTTCGGGGAGGAAGACTTTAAAGTCCCATTCTCATCACATCATATCAGTGTTACACACTATTAAACTAATCACATTGGCATTAACCTTGATGATCTGGCTTCAAATGGTGTTTGTCAGCATCTGCCACTGTAAAGTTACTCTTTTTTTTTTTTTCATTGTCATACTGCACTCTTTGGAAGAAAGTCACTACGCACAGTCCACACGAGGATAATGTTGGCTATTCTAGGCCTTTTGTCTTTTCACATGAACTTTAGAATCCATTTGTCAATATCTGTAAAATAGCTAGCTTGGATGTTAACTTGGATCACATTGAATCTACAGATCAAGTTGAGGAAACTGACATCTTAAATTTCAATGTCTGTTGCTAGGAAACAGAAATACAATTAATTTTTTTTTTTATCTTTTTACCTTTATGTAGAGCCGCACCCGCGGCATATGGAGGTTTCCAGGCTAGAGGTCTAACAGGAGCTGTAGCTGCCGGCCTTCACCACAGCCACAGCAACGCGGGATCCGAGCCACATCTGCAACCTACACCACAGCTTACGGCAACGCCGGATCCTTAACCCACTGAGCAAGGCCAGGGATCGAACCCACAACCTCATGGTTCTTAGTCGGATTCGTTAACCACTGAGCGACGAAGGGAACTCCAAAATACAATTCATTTTTGTATATTGATCTTGTATCCTACAACCTTGCTAAACCAACTTATTAGTTCTAGTAACTTTCATATAGATCCTAAAGAATTTTCTAGGTAGATGATCAGCCCATCTGCAAATAAAGATAGGTTTACTTCTTCCTTTCCAATCTGGATGCCTTCTATATATTTTTCTTGCCTTATTGAACTGGCTTAAAACTTCCACACAACGTTGAAGTGGCAAAGATGAACATACTGCCGTCTCCCTGATTTTTAGGAAGAAAGCATATAATCTTTCAACATTGCAATATTAGAGATTCTACATGCATTTGTTTATCACATTCGTCCCTTATATCCATAGTATAGTAACTTTTCATCAGGAAAGGATGTTGAATTTTGTGAAATGCATTTTCTTAATTTGTCATTTACACTGAGTAATTTTCAAATTTTAAACCAATCATGCACTCCCAGGATATACTCCCATTTTGTTATACCACATTATCTGTTTTATATATCATTGGATTTGATTTGCTAAAATATTGTTCGGAGTTTTACACCTATATTCATGGCAGTTTTATACCTATATTCACGGCAGCCAGGCTCTAAGATGACCCCCAATGATCTGCTTCCCTTGAGCAGTCCCCTCCTGTATTCCACAATAATTGACCAATATAGTATAAGTATTGCTGTGTCACTTCTGAGATAAGCTTACAGAAGACACTGTGGCTTCCATCTTGCTTGCTCTCTCTCTTGGTTGGATCACTCGTGCTGAGGAAAGCCAGCTTCCATGTTATAAGCAGTCCTATGGAGAGGTCCACATAGCAAAGGAACTGAGGCCTCTTGCCGGTGGCCACATGAGTGAGTTTAACATCAGATTCTCCAGCCCTAGTCAAGCCTTCAGATGACTTCCACCTTGGATGAGAGATTGATTGCAACCTGAGAGAAAACCTAAGCCAGAATCATCTAGCTAAGCCACTCTCTGAAATCCAAATCCTCAGAAACTAAGAAAATACATGTTCTGTCATGAAGCAATAAAAGTAATAGATATCATTAAATTATATGGGACAGTTTGATCCTTTCTGACCTTGTTTTTAAGCTTTGTTAGGCTGCAGAAGAACTCAATCTAAGCAAGACCTTTCTTAGTACTCTACTCAATACCCTGTGAATTATGAGGTTTTCCATTCCAGTTACTGTTCTTTCTGTTCTTTCAGATGGTTCTTTCCTCAGCCTCAAGTAGTTTCTCTACACACGTGTGCTGATACTAACCTATATACTCAAAGGAGTACCTCTGCAGATCTTGTTTTCTTTGTGTAGCTCGCTTCCCCAGTATGCTGCCCTATGAACTCCAGCTACCTTGGCTTTTCCAAACTCCCAGCTCCGTATCTTCAACTCTCCTGGTTCCTTCTTCCTGTGCTATGGCCTGTAAATTCTCTCCAGACACCTAGCTGGGACAATCATTACTTCATTGGCTTCCTGCCTCGCAGGGATCATTGACTTTCATTGCCTGATGTCCAATGACTGCAGAGCTATTGCTTCATTTATTTAAACTGGTGTTTCACATAGGAAGGCAAGTCCAGTCAGTCTCTCTTAAGTTCCAGAAAAACAGAACCAATAGGGTATGTGTATATAGAGAAATATTATTTTAAGGAATTAGTTCATGCAATTATTGAGACTTTCAAGTTCAGAATCTGCAGGGTAAGCCAGAAGGTTGGAGATCCAAAGAAGAGCCAATGTTGCCATTCAAGTTCAAAGGCCATCTTCTGGCAGACTTCCTTTTTGCCCAGGGGAGGTCAGTCTTTGATCTATTAAGGATGGTCAACTGAGATGGGACTAGGCCCACCTACATAATGAAGGGCAATCTGCTTTACTCAAAGTTCAGCAATTTAAAGTTTACTCTTACCCAAAAACACCCTCACAGAAAAATCCAGAATAGTGTTTGAACAAATATCTAAGCACCACGGCCCAATCAAGTTGACATATAAAATTAATCATCATAGTAGTATAAAGAAAATGAATAATTACATTGATTGTGAGGAACCTAGATAAAAAACCAAAGTCAGAAAGTACCTGATTTTTAAAAATTGAAATTATGAGTATAAACTCATATTTTTCCTTTTCACAAAAAACAAAGAGTATTTTCTAGCTCAATCTTCTAAAAGAGTCTAGAACCTCTAGTAATGAATACTACAAGTGCCTAAAAGTATCAAAATACCATTTCTTACTAAAAGGAACCAAACCATTCTGGAGAAATGGCTTCCTTTGGCAAGCTGGACTCCTTTCTCACTCCTGGGCATGACTGGGGGCTTGCAATTTCATTTGAAGGTAACTGCAGTGAGGTCCACAGGAATTGCCCAGATTTATCTTGTATTGGGTGAGTCACAGTTCCCGGGAGCATGCAGAGAGGAGTATGGGTACCACAATTCCCAGAAACTGACTCCTGGCACAGCCCTTTATTCTAGTCATTATTTACACTCTCATCTCAAAGAGAACTGGATCTTCCTAGAATGTGGTCTCAGCCCTTTAAGCCCAAGAGTGCAGGCTTGATTCCACAAGTAAATTTAGATTTATAAACTTAAATTTTCATTGCAAGGATCTCCCCTAAATAAAGTCAGAAAAGTAAATATGTCACAATAAATGGATTAGTAAATATATTTTATGAAACATCTAAACGGGTATGCAAAAATAATCTGTTTGGAGTAGGGCTGGATATATTTAAGTTGGTTCTGAGACACCTTGCGATACCAGAAAGCAAATAAGGTACAAAAGAATACTGGAGTTAGATCAGAAGAACACAGCAGATAATTCAAAGAGCCTCACTGGCCAACACGAATGACAAATACTAATGGATGGAAATCCACTAAGTATAATTTTTTTAACTCTATGAATGCATAATGATTCTCAGAATTAGAGAGAACTTCACGATCACCTTTGGAGTGATGCTAGAGCATATCTCATTATCTGGAAACTTGTAAAAAGGAAAAGAATCAAACATTCTACTGTTTTTAACTAGATGACAGGTTTTCTTTACAGAGAATTCTTGCTAATAAATAAAAAATCTCCATTTTTCAGCCCCTAATGAAATAACGGCTCTAGGAAACAATCATCAATAGCTGCTAAGACATTAAATGAAAGGTTCATGGGGAATTTCATAATGGCTGGATCAAGTTCACAACACCTAAACTGAAAACACTGATCAACCTTAACATCCCAAAGAGAAAGACAATTACGTGTCTTCTAACGAAATTCAATAGGAAGTATATGCAGAACCATCTATGAAGTATTTTTTATCAAAAAAAGAGTCTCAATCTGATCAAACCTCAGATTCAACTACCGTTTTCTGAAAACATAAAAGAGGAAAAAGTTAAAGGACACCATGAAAATGAAATCCCAAAGTTACAAAAAGACACTGGAAAAATAGAGAGTTATTTTCCAACAAATAAATTAAGAAAAAAAAAAAAAAGAGGGAGGAGGACCTGGATAGGTTTAAAAACATGTAAGAGACATAACAGTCAAAAGCTAATAAATTAACTGAATCAGAACCTGATCTCAAATAAATAAATTAAAAAATATGTATGTGATACTTGGGTAAATTTGAACACTGGTTGGATATCAGATGACGTCTTAGTCTTTGCAGGCTGCTATAACAAAAATACCATAGACTGTGTGATTTATAAAGAAGAGAAATTCATTTTTCACATTTTTGGAGGCTGGGAAGTCCAAGATCAAGGTGCTGGCAGACTTGGTGTCTGGTGAGTTTCCACTTAACTAGTTCATAGATGAATGGCTATCTTTTCCCTG
The DNA here is from genome assembly GCA_004024745.2 of Catagonus wagneri. NCBI lineage: Eukaryota > Metazoa > Chordata > Mammalia > Artiodactyla > Tayassuidae > Catagonus > Catagonus wagneri. The sequence continues at coordinate 3,584,524 of PVHT021183515.1, forward strand.
TGTCCTCACAGGTTGGAATGGGCAAGGGGTCTCTTTGAAAATGGCATTAATCCTATTCACAAGGAGTCCACCAACATAACCTAATATCCTCTGAAAGGCCTCATCTCCTAATTTTAACACACTGAGGGTTAGATTTCAACATATGAATTCTGGGAGGACACAAATAGCCAGTCTACACCAGCTGATATTAAGAGGATTATTATTAAGATTTTTAAGGTGTGTGATTTTACATATATACCAAACAGAATTCTCTTAGATATAATCTGAAATATAATATCCAACATGTTGAATTAATTTTAAAATAATTCATTGGGGATTTGGGAGGTGAGAATTAAATGAAACAGGATTTGCCAATTGTATATGTTTGAAAATTTAAATTAAAAAATTAATTAAAAGAGGAGTTCTCATTGTGACTCAGCAGGTTACAAACCCAATTAGCACCCATGAGGATGTGGGTTCAATCCCTGGCCTTGCTCAGTGGGTTAAGGATCTGGCGTTGCCTCAAGCTGTAGGTCTCAGACATGGCTCAGATCCTGCTTTACTATGGCTGTCTAAGCCTGCAGCTGAAACTCAGATTCAATCCCTAGCCTGGGAACTTCCATATGCTGCAGGTGAGGCCCTAAAAAGCAAAAAAGAAAAAAAAAATTAACAGAAAGAGTAGGTCTCTGGATTCAGATTCTGGGTTCCCTTTCTAGCTCTGTTCTTTACTTGATATATAATCTTAAACAACCTCTAAGCCTCAGTTTCCTTATGGACTTGAACAGTAAGAATGCTCACCTCATAGGAAAGTAATAAGGATTAGATGGGACGATGCACATAACGTGCTTAATGCACTGCCTAGCACATGGTTAAGCACCGTAAGATGCTGGGCATAGTTATCAGTACTTAAATAATCACTTCGTTTGTTCATGAGATTTAATCTACTTTCTGTCTGATTTTAGATCTTTTAGAAGTATAGAAGTTAGGAGAAATTGTAAACTTTAAAAGGATGTCAAGTCTCATTTCAATCTTATTTATATCACCTATGTCATATATTTTACCATAAAAAATACATACAATATGAGTTCTATACATCATTTTGTCAAAAAGAAAAAAAAAAAAAACTCCCCACTAGAAGAAAATCTGCAAAGGAACATTTCCTGAGAAGCAGAATTACTGAGATAGAAATAAAAGAACTGATGTGGAAACAATGAGTCACGAAGCTATAACGATAGACTTTTTGTTCTTACATGGTCCTGTGTTCAGAACTTTGAAAATAATATGTCTATATAAACATACTTGGTGTCACCACTGACTCACTGAGCTTTTGGCAAGCCTGTTAGGATTCTTATCTTTTTTTTTTTTTGTCTTTTTAGGGCCGCACTTGCACCACATGGAGGTTCCCAGGCTAGGGGTCCAATCAGAGCTGTAGCCACTAGCCTACACCACAGCCACAGCAACGCTGGATCTGAGCCACATCTGCGACCTACAGCACAGCTCACGGCAATGCCAGATCCTTAACCCACTGAGTGATGCCAGGGATTGAACCCACGTCCTCACGGATGCTAGCTGGGTTTGTTAACTGCTGAGCCACAACGGGAACCCCAGGCCTTTTATCTTTAAGAGAACATAAGAAAATACTGAATTCATACATTACATCAGACGACTCACAATAAGCCTCTTGAGCAGAAAGGCTTTCACTCCAGGTGCACTGCCTTGAAGTCACACAGCATACTGTTTCATACACCTATCTGAATTAGACATTACCATATTTCACAAAGAAGCTCCAAGTAATGCTCAAGCTCAGAGAAAAGAGCATATGAAGGCCGTGCTCACTTACACTATAATGGTGCACTGTCAACATCCCATTACCTAAAGGTACATTTACAAGACCTCCAACCCCCGGTCCCGCAACTTTACCAGGGCCATTTTACTTCCAAGTTCTCTCAAAGCTGTACCTAAGTGGTAAATGTGAACATCCGTGGTTTATTTATCCTTTGAGCCTTCATAAAAGGTAAAACTTCTTAAAAATTTACTCTGAATGCATTATCCAAAAATTTATGAAATAGAAAATAAACCTACCCATGATGCCATCATCTTAATGCATCATTTTACTTTTTACTTCTCATTCAGGCTGAAACATAATACATTTTTTAAAAATAATTTATTAACTTTCTCTTGTCCCTTACCATCCCATGTTTTAGGAAATGCTGAGCCCAAGAAGGATAAAATGTATCCTATTTAGGGCTGTTCATTTCTAGCAGTCTGAGGTATTTGCAAAATGGAATCATTTCCAGAATGCTTGTCTCCCGGTACTATCCACCCATCCTGTCTGTGCTATTCTTCTCAAGGTAAATCTTCCTCACTCTGCCCACCTCGTCTAATTTTTTCAAAACTGAAACACGTTCAAACTTTTCCCCTCTTACCCTTGCTTGCTGATTTGTAAACTAAGTCCACATCTCCAAGGCATAGATTCTCACTTCCAGATGATCTCTATAATCATCAAATGCTTTTTATAAATTTACTACCTAAGCCTTCCACCAGACTGAGAATCATAATCTCCAGGATTGGAGCATGTTTTTCTTAAACGTCTCCAAGTGACTCAGAGAAAATACAGGGTTTGGAAACCACTGTTCTAGCGATTGCAATTGTCCTGGTCAGGTCTTGCTAGTTCCATCGTCCATTCTTTTATCAGTATCAGTACATTCCCCTAATATTTTAAAGAATAAAGTTCACAAAGAACGTTATTTATTTGGTTTCTGGTTTAACTCTTCTTGCTCTAGGAATACTGACCTCTCCGTTTCTCCCCCTATTTTATGTTCTCCTTTTGGTATCATCTCTGAACTTTTGATGAGCCACCCCGAATTCTCTTTTGGCAGTGCTTCTCAAATTTAAGGGTGCATCAGAATCACCCGGAGGGCTTCTTCGATGACCCACAAATGTGCAAGGCAGCAATTCTGAGAATGTGCATTTCTAAGAAGTTTCTAGGTGATACTGATTTATCTGATCAGGGTACCATACTTCAAAAGCCACTGTCGCAGATTTTATTAACTCATAACTTGGGTATAACTCGACAACTTAATACAGTTAAGTGACTCCTTCTTTAAACATGGTTCTTCTGAATCACAATGCACATTTGTATTTTAAGGTAATTAAATTCAATAAATCAGAGTTAACTTATTTGAGGGCTAGTAAGGAGAAAAACAGGGATCTGATTACTAAAGCTTCACTGATCTTTCATAATATACGACTAAAGTACATTTTCTTGTTAGAACATAAACCTCTGACCCCAACTTGAGAAGAGCACAGCTTGATTTTCAAAGTGATTTTCAAACTCCTTTGCTGAGGAGTTCTGGCACACCAAACTCCAGGTCATAAGGATGACCTTTAACTGTTACTGAACTCTTCATTCCTTACATTTTAGTATTAAATTATCTGTCCATTGTGTTACGTGGGTCAATTTCTCTCTTTGAGCAGAATGCAAGCTTTGTAAGGAGAGGACCTTATATAAATTATATATTTTATCCCCTAATAGTCCTGGACATGTGATAGGCACTCAACCTTTATCGGCTGACTCATTCATGCATCAGTTCCCAACATGCTTTTCCCAAATCAGGGCTCTAAAGAGAGCCACAAATTGCAAAAGTCTCCATCTCAGCCAGAGAAAAAACACAGATTTCCAAGCCAACTGAATTATTTGTGCTTTAGTCACTCTCCAGGGTTATGCGTGATTTTTCCTTGCCTCTTTTTACCTGGATAACTGAAATCTGACTGCACCATGATGAATCAGCAAGAGGAAATGCTAGAGATAGTAAGTTAGGGACAGAAATGAAATCACATATTACCAGTAACAGCCCAAGCTTGCAGGAATAGGAGGGCTAGAAGTTGAAAATGGAATTCTTTTTGTTCATGTTTCTATAGATGTCACTCATAATTCTATTTTAGACATGAAAACTGGATCGATTTTGAGAAGCAAGAGGAAAACTGAGAAACAAAAATAAAATATTCAAATAACACACTCTATTGGGTTTATACGTTCATTTGTGACTATCAGCAACGTTATTAACAGACAGCAAGGGTGATTTTGACCAAACTCAGTGATTATGAACTCTCACATAAACTCTACTATGCTATTGCCAAGTGATTCTAGTTCATATTTTAATAAGCATTTTACCCAATTCTCTATTTGCTGAATTAGAACATTTATTGAATAAGGACTCATGAAAAATGCTATCACCTTATAATTTCATGGCTCCGAGGTTCTCAAACTCTTAGCCCTTCATACACCCAGTGTTCCACAGCCACCGCCTCTACTCAAGAAAACCACTGCCAGTCCCCCCTTCCCTAGCATTATTCTTAAAGATAGGGAGAGGGGAAATAACAGATGAAAGTTCAGGAAAAGGAAATGAAGCATACCATTCAGGTGCTAAAGACTCTGCAGTTCTGTCCTGACAATCCATTGTGGAGCTTGTTCTGATGAAGAACTCAAACCTCATATCCTTTTGAGAAATGGAATGGATAACAATAGCAAAATTGAGCTGTTATTAACACAGAAAATATTCTAGATACATGACTTACACTTTAGCACACACAAAAAAAATTTGGATGGGTAGAAATACCATAGTCTTTTAACAAAAATGACCCTTAAACTTTATACGACTAGAGAACAAAAGACCCACCCATGACATTCTATTCTGTGACAACTTGACAGTGGAAAATAAAATTCAATACTCTCTTCTGTAGACACAATTTTTAGAATTTTTCATTTACCCAGATGTCAATTTTTATGTTTTTGGTCAATATGTAAATGCTATATAAAATGCATTTATAAAGTTCAATATTTTTCATGCAAGCTACATTTTAAACAGAGAGAACCCCTACTAATGAATAATGATCTATGGCCCATATTTAAAAGACCACCCTTTTCTTTTTAATCCTCTAGCTGAAAACAACAACAACAGGAAAAACTGGAATAGTGATTAACCATTAATAAGTAGCAATTAATTTGCCTGGGGAAATGCAGGAATTATATTCTTTGAAATCCCAAGTATGACCAAATATTTGTGCAAAAGAGAATAAATCAATGATACAAGAAAGGTTTTCAACCTTGAAAGTTTGGAGGTTGTCCTGTGCATTCTAGGATGACTAGCAATATTCCTGGTTGTCAGTACTACCACACCACCCTCTCATTATGACAACAAAACATGTCTCTAGACATTGCCAAATGTCCCTTGGAGGAGGGCAAAACCATGAGCCATTATTATAAAGTGATAGGAGGATAAAGTCCAAAGGTAGACGTTCATTTAAAAACTGGAAGATTGCACAGTTACAGAATTATCGGTTTGGTTTTCTGCATTGTCTCAAAGTTTCTCCAAAGTTTCTTATTTTCCCAATGGAATAACTTCTTCAAGGCACAAGTGACACTCCAGAGACAAGAAAAGTTTATTTAACTGTCCAATTATTTTCTTAAAAAATTTTAATTTCTGATAAAATAAAACAAACTTTTAGTACCATAGAAACCTTTCAACATGTACAATGACATATTATTACTATATATAGCTTCAAAAACAAATGCTTCCGGCTTCAAGTAAAGTGATGGTGAACACCTAGCAATACTTAAGCTGTAGGAAATTTCCTAGATGGTCGATGTTTTCCTCAGGTTGGAAAAAAAATTATACAATTGAAAAATATAAATAAGAGCTTCAATCAGCTGAGAATCATAAAAACACTTTCTGAAGTTCAGTCATCTGGATCTCGGGAAATATGTAGTAGTTACAAGAGTTCAACAACCAAAATGATAGCCTGTGGATATTCAAATGAGTATTCCAGGAGAGGTCCTGAAGGTTCACAGTTGGTCTATCAAAAATAAAAGCTATTCTTATTGTGGTGGAACTTGGTATCTGGCTCATATACCATTCTTCACCAGCTCATGGACTCCATTGTCATCAATGATTAAAGGTGCATGGAATTCTTTATCTGCCACATAACTTTCTAGTCCCTAAAAGAAGGGTTGAAGTGAGACACAGTTAGAAAATGGTGGACGCTAGTCATGCAATGCTGGACTCAGTGGTTATAAAATGATATAAATTGAATGCCGTAAATTGGGCTGAGATAGAGAATTAAAAAGTCACTGAAAAGTCTATTTGGTATACTTTGTTTTTGGCCACACCTGTGGCATGCAGAAGTTCCCAGTCCAGGGGTCAAACCTGCACTACAGCAATAACCAGAGCCACAGCAGTGCCAACGCCAAATCCTTAAGCCGCTAGGCTATTGGGAAACCCCTATTTAGCAGACTTCTTAAACTGGGCTTATGGAAGCATAAAACAAACAACAAAAAGGGGGAAAATCATTCTGATTATAATGTAATTTTCAAAGTTAAGATGACAGTCATTCTTGCCATGATCATCACCCAAAAGGATTAATATTCTAAGACAGGAGGATGCTTCTGATGGTAGAACTAAGCAATCTGACAAGGATCTCCAGAAAAAAATATTACGTATTAGAATAAAGGGATCCCCTTCATCCCCCAGTCTTAAGAGTGAAAGCACTAAACATCTGAACAAAATACTCATTAAAGGGTAAAGCTACATGGCACTAAAAAGAGCCAGATGATTTACCTAAAAAACAAGGCTTATTTTTTAAAAACCTGTGCATTTCAATGTATAGTTAAAATGGACTAAACATTAAACATTTTGCTCATGGCAACTATGAGACAGAGGCAAAGCCTATTCTCAAAGAGAAGGATCCTCATTCCCAAGATGAACTCCTGGGGGGAGAGCCATCAGAAAATGCTGAATCTTTTTTTTTTTTTTTTTTAAGGGCCACACTTGCAGCATATGGAAGTTCCTGGGCTAGGGGTCAAATAAGAGCTGCAGCTGCTGGCCTACACCACGGTCACAGCCATGCCAAATCCGAGCCACATCTGCGACCTACACCACAGCTCACAGCAATGCCGGATCCTTAACCCACTGAGCAAGGCCAGGGATTGAACCCTCATCCTCATGGATACTAGTCAGATTTATTTCCGCTGAGCCACAACGGGAACTCCCAGAAAATGCTGTATCTTCTTTAAGGACAACTCTACTTCAACATAAAACGATATCACAACCCTACTTTTAAAAGAATAGGGAAAAGAGCAAAGCAAACTTACTTCTCCAGCATAGGAGATAAGAGGAGAGATTTCACACTGGATTGGTACATCATTGGCATCCTTCAAGCTAAGAAAAAAATCAGACATGTTAAAGATTCTGCTGCCCATGTTACTTGCCTGGGTGACAATACAGGCCATAACTTTCTTCTGAGAAGACTGCAGATTCCAAAATTCCCCTTAAACAAACAGGACAGACCCTATCCTCATCATCACTAAACTCTCGGAGAATTAACACTAAATCATCATGGTGCAAAAGACACTGTTTGAGGTATGCACCAATAATTACCAGTAGCTTTTCAAGGTACTTCACCAACACTGATACACTTACCCCCAATGTACATATAATTTTATCATTTGCAAAATTTAATTTGATAACGAAGAGACCATTCATTGAGTATACACTATGTTCCAGGCCCACTGCTAGACACTGAATCCTTTGCATTTCATTTTAGTCTTTACCATAACCTTGTACATTGATAAACATTCTAAAGCTATACTCTCCAGTACAGGGGCCACTAGTCATATATGATATTTAAACTCAGATTAATAATAAAAGTTAACTAAAATTTAAAAATTCAGAGTCTCAGTCATAATAACCACATTTCAAGTGTTCAGTAGCCACAAATGGCTAATGACTACCAAATTGGATAGCACAGATATAGAACATTTCCTTCACTGCAGAAAATTCTACTGGACTAAAAGGCCAGCTATTTCCCAGCACATGTTCTTCTGTACAGCTCAAATCTCCTAGATTAGCTGAGCTGATTTATTCAGTGTTTCGAGGTGCTTCTCTTGTTATTTTGACCAATGTCCCTTTTTTAAGAGCTAAGGTAGAAAGGCACTTCAGTGAAGGTAAGGCTGAAGTCACCACTTGCTTCCTTGAGGTCATGTTCTAACATTTACAGCCACTTGGAATTCCGAGTTTCTAAATTATTTAACACAAAAGTCAATAAACAGTGCTTTTGATATGTCTGAAGTCACTAGACTCTAGGTTTTTCATCATTTCAAGTATAATTCTCCAAAGAAGACACACAGATGGCCAAAAGACACAAGAAAAGATGCTTAACATCACTAATTATTAGAGAATTGCAAATCAAAACTGCTATGAGACCAACTTACACCAGCCAGAATGGCCATCATTAAAAAAGTCTACAAACAATAAATGCTGGAGAGGGTGTGGAGAAAAGGGAACCCTCTTACACTGTTGGTGGGAATGTAAATTGGTAAAAATCACCATGGAATACAGTATGGAGGTTCCTCAAAAAACTAAAAATAGAACTATCAAATGATCCAGCAATCCCATTCCCAGGCATCATCTGGAGAAAACCATAATTTGAAAAGATATATGCACCTCAATGTTCACTGCAGCCCTTTTTACAATAGCCAAGACACGGAAGGAATGTCCATCAGCAGAGGAATGGATAAAGAATATGTGGTACATATATACAATGAAATATTACTCAGCCCCAAAAAAAGAATGAAATAATGCCTTTTGGACCTGGATGGATCTAGAGTTTATCATATTAAGTGAAGTTAGACAGTGAGAAACAAACATCACTTATATGTGGAATCTAAGAGAAGAATACAAATGAACCTATTTGCAGAACAGAAGGAGACTCACAGACTTTGAAAACAAACTTACAGAGTTCCCAAAAAGGACAGGTGGTGGGGAAGGAATGGCCCAGGGTTTTGGGATCTGCATATGCACAGTGAGGTACACGGAATGATTGGCCAATGAGGACCTGCTGTATATAGCACAGGGAACTCTACCCAATATTCTGTGATAACCTATCTGAAAGAGAATGGATGTGTATACATGGATAACCGAATCACTTCGCTGCACAGCAAAAATTATCACAACATTTTAAATCAACTATGCTTCAATAAAACTAAAAAAAATAAAAACAAAAAATTTCAAAATTTTAAGAAAAAGAATTTTACCAATAAGGTATGTGTCACGCAAAAAACTGGTCTTTTGTAGCCTCAAACCATAGGTCTCCTTTGTTTTACCAAACACGTACTCGGAAGCCTTGGCGGCGTCAATGAAATCGGATTCTGAGTTAGCCACACTCACTCTTTCTCTGAACAGAACCCTTTAGCCAGCCTTCAAGGCACTCCATGCCCACCTCCAACTCACTGGTCCTGCTGCTTCTCACTCAAACCAGGCCAGTCACATGCACTTTCGATTACTCCAAGTCATTTTCAACTACGGTCCCCTTTAACAATCCAAATCACACCCACCCTCCAAGATTCAACTCAAGCCCCAACCTTCCTTTGATGACTGCATCTCATAGTGATGGCTTTCATTCCTTTATTCGTACAAAAAAATAAATTAGACATGTGATAAGTATTATTATTATTTACACCACACATTTAACACATAAACACATACTGCCTGATGTTACTTAACTTTTATGTACATGCATCTTGAGTCTCTCAGTAGGCTGCAAGAAATGACTTATTTTTCTCGCATAAGTTACCTCAGCCCCTGGGATACTAACAGTACCTGCAGGTCTGTGGAGGCCTACAGGTGGGTGCTTATTGCCTGAATGAATGAATACATGAACTATAAGGGTAGAAGAATGACAGACTAGTTCAGGTAAAACACGAATTAAAAGACAGAGCATATGTCTCTCCAACCAGAGCTGTAGATTCCATCCAAAGAGCCTAAGAGATCTGGTCCAGATCCTCTGCGGCAGCCTGGAGTAGTCTAATACCAAATGGGAAAACTGAGGACACATTCCATCGATAAGATGTATAGAACCCAGTCCCATCTGAACCCCTAAAGGATTTGATATGACAGGACCAGAAGTTTTTCAAACCTAAGGAAGACAGAGCTGACCTGAATACTTCCCTCCTAGTATCACAAAGATACACCCAAGAAACTAAGAAAGTTGGGTGCTTGAGAGGAGGAAAGACAAAAGCCACCGTCACCAAAAGTAAAACCTCAGGAGATGGGCAAATAGTGCCGTCCCCTAATTCTTTAGTCAAGCATCCACTTAGTGGTTAATACTGCTGTGTAGGTGTTAAGGTGAAAAATAAAAATAATGTCATTTTGTCAAAATCCAACATCCTTAGCTCCATTCTTTTAGAATATTTCCAAGCTGTTTCTTCCCCCTTTATAATACATATTTCTTTTTCATCTCTAATTTTTTAATAATCTTTTTTCTGCTCTCTGAGGGCATTCTTTAGCACTGAGAATTTCAGTAGAACCTATATCTAAGTCCATGATCTTATTTGCGGCCAAACTTGATTCCAGTTTAATTATTCTACAAATGGATAAAATGAAATAAATGGGGTGAGGGGACTGTACAATAAAAGAACCTAAACAACAACTAATGTTTAAAACTTCTTGTATCTTAACTGAGCTGGATGTTGTTCTCAGCACTATAATTAAGAAACTATTTCATTTTTACAGATTGAAATCTGTGGTTCAATGAGAAATTCAGGGTCAAAAATACGTTTTTTTAATTGCATACGCAGCTTGCATCCACATATTAAAAAACAAGAGATGGGAGAGAAAATGATGAAGGGCTCTGCATCCCAGCTGCCTGGCAGGAGGGGCAATAGTCACTATGGCTCCTATAAGAGACTGACCAGCCCTGAGAACAACCTCCTTGTCTCCAGCGCCACATCCCAGGAATACAGACACCACAGGAACTTATGTCCACAGTTCAAAGATGAGTGACTCGGGCAGGAAAACACACAGATGAAACTGACATCGCTGCTAATTCTCCTTCTGAGGTAACTCCTAGCTCCAGATCTTTAGCTCTTGTACACATTTTTCCAAATTATCTTAAAAACTTAAGATTCAAACTACACCTAATAACTCATAAAGTGTAACAAGAATATCAAGCTGTCTCTTTAGCTATAAAGATAATGGCTTTTTCAAACTGTGTCCACACCCAAACGAGAGAGGATACACGTTACTTCTCGCTAAAGATTATCTACCATAAAGGAGCAGAATATAACTAACTAAATAATAATAACTAAGAGCAGAATAGTAACTAACTAAAATCAATGAAGAGGCCAAAAAGGGAGCTGTTACTAAGAGAACAGATCAGAAGAACAGTTTCTTCATATTCAGAGCCATCAAATACGTCAGGAGAAGCTGGCCTTTAAACGGAGAGCATATATCCACATCTGCAGAATTCTACTTTTATCGATCTTATGCTTAAGCTGAAAAAGGTAAGCTGGAATCCAAGTTTGCTCTCCCTGGCCTATAACCTGCTTTAGATTTTATCTTTTGCTTGTAAACTTGTCACTACAGGCTCAAATACCTATGGTCAGATTCTTTAGTCAAGCATGCTCCCCATTTCCAGCATGCACTGAGATTCTGAGTTAGTGTCATCCAGACAGATACCTGCCACCAAGCAGCATACCCCACCAAAGCTTCAACCATCCACCCCTCCCCCCAAGACCACCAAAAAGGCAGAGAGCACTAAACTACAATGGCAGTTAGTATGGAGGGAAGCACAGCCCCATCACCATGCACTGCAGGCAGGCTGGTATATTTACTTGTGATTGACATCAGCTGTGATGGTCTCTGACTTTCCACTGGTAGCACGGCTATGTAGGAATAAATAAGCATTAATGGGATGGAAACAAACCAAACAATAAAAGTGAAGTGGAACTGCAAAATATACTTGGCTGAAAGGCATGGATTTATGGTAAATTATACACTGGGCAAAGGAGATCTGTGGGTGCAAAAAAAGAAAAAATAAAAAAAAAACTCAGTGGTCAAAGATGAAGCATGAGGACAATCTGACATGCCACAGAGCAAGCTTGCTGACAAGACAAAGTCTGAAGGTAGTCTTGAACTGGGAGACAGCCTTCCTTCTTATAAAAATGCAGTTATGGACAAGTAAGTTCCAATGCCCAATATTCTAGCATTTACCAAGGCATTCTAGTGCTTTTGTGCATGCAGACAGCCTTTTTACCCTGAAGAATATACATTATACGGGAGAACATTTTTTATGAAAGTACAGAAACATTTTATGGAAGTACAGTACAATGAATGTCTTATCATAAAATATAAGGTTGAACTTAAAAGTGCTTTATCTCATATTTGAATAGCTCTAAGGATCTTTTCTTTTAATTCTGAAATTCCCCCAAACATTTCCACGGTTCAAGAAATGTAAGTAGCATGCACGTCCGTTCCTGGCACCTCGCTCAGGAGTCTGGAAGGGTCTTGTAAGCAGCCTACAGGTAGAAAGTCTTTGTGGGGGGCTTAGGGGCTCTCACATAGTACTCAAGTGAGACCATGGACACACGGGTAGCAGCAGCCAGCCCCATGGTACAGTGGCCACTGACGGGCTTTGAAGACGTGGCACACCAGAAGAACTACCTTCTGACATCACTCAGTAGGAGTCAGCTCACTGACACAGTGGAGAGGTATCCAAAAAAACCCAAGAACTTTAGAAGGTTCCTTTTTAAGGGGAAGCAAGGCTTTTGTTTTCTTTGTAAAGGGCAAAGTCTTCGTTACTTCACATCAGGAACTGCCCACATCAACACTTTGCTTTTTTAAAAGTTCTAGGAATACATCAGAGATAGAAGAGAGAGAAGTCCAAGAGGAGGAGCCCAGGAGGCAACCACTCAGCAGAGAAATGCTATTGACCTACCGGGGAATTGCTGGGAGACGAGAGCCATTTTCATCTATGAAGTGGCCCCCTGCATTGAGGACCCAGCAATGGTGGAGGGACATCAAAGCATGCCTTGCAGTAGTAGGGTTGTCCTTCCCATTCTGACTGTCTGCATTCTTCAGTGGGGAAAATTCATCTTCCCGTAGTACTTCATACACCACAAACTTCCTAGAGTGGAACCATACAAACACTGCTTTATTATGAAATAAAACTGCAGACATAGCTTCTGACCCTGCCCCACATAGTTAAGCCCTTGGTCTTCAACATTAAGCTCTCTTAAACTAATTTCAAGTGAATGCTAAAAGAAATCATGTTTGTCCCTGGATGAAATAAAGTGAAAGTTCTCTTCCCCATGCAAAATAAGAAATTACTTCCAACCCTAACAACAAAACACTTCATCTTAAGTCGGAAAGACTGGAAATTTTTATGCAAAAAGATTCTATGAGTACCTATCCTGGAAGGAAAAAATAAAAACAACAGGCAAAAAGGATGATTCAGAAATGTATATGGGAAGATGAATCTTCTGCATTTTCATATTGGTCAAATTCTGAGACAAATCTTAGCATCAGTGTGATCTTTAATGGAGAGCTACATAAGCCCAACACTGTTCACTGAAGCACTGACTCACAGGTCAGGAAGACGCCCTAAAAAACAGACCCATTCTCCATCTCAACAGTTTTGGTCTCACAGCCAAAGTAAGTGACTAACAATTTTGCAGGAGATACAGATAATAAACTAATTGAAATTAAAAAAAAAAAAATACTCACAGGCAACTCAAACCATATTCTTGGATTGGTGGTTTCATACTAGAGAATAACAATGAATCCAGACTACATACTCACCATCAAAACGGCATACCTGACATATAAGCTGTCAACTGTTTTCTAAAAACAGTGTCCTGCCTAGGAGAGTAAAAGGCGACATTTTAAGACATATACTTAATCTTACTGATGCTATTCGAAACATACTTTGCAAACTGGAAGATGTCAAAGACAAATTTTTCCATCTTTATTCCATTTGGTTTGTCTGGCTTAATTAACTGCCCCAAGGAATCCACATATGGAATCTTCTTTTGGGCTACATGGTGCTGCAACTGAGGTTCATAAACGCTAAGTAGAAAGAAAAAAAAAAGACATAATCATTTTTCAGATTTAAAATGCATGTCAGAGAATCTGATAATCACACTTAGAAGCAAATGCATCAACAAGTCTGAGATTTTGAAACAGAAGAGCATTCATTACATTTCAGTTAATATTTAAATATTAAATGAATAGATGTTCCTATTCATTTACCTAAAGTTTTAAAAAATCAAATAATGATCTCCACAATAAAAAATGCATACACACACGGCTCACACCGACTCTCCCATAATTTCCACGTCTTTTATAAAATGTTCCACTCTTAGCCCCAACTTTCCCAACAAAGATCCCTTCAAGTGCTGGATGGAAAGATGAGTATTTATAGTTACTAAGGATGAATTAATAACACAGCTACAAAAAGCATAGTGGAATGGGAAATATTTTAGAAGTGGAGTTGAAATTCTAAAGTAAACCTGATAACTTTTTAAAAAGCAGTCATCTTGAATGATTTTTTGCAATCAAGCGAAGAATCAGATATTGAGAATATCCTTTATTTAAAAATCTGGCAGGATAAAACAGCTCTTATTTTATCCTTAGTTGGCACTACTATGTTGATTTCCATCCTTGTCTCAAGTTCTTTTTTCTCTACTTTTTTAAAATTATTTTTTATTTTTCCATTATAGCTGTTTTTTCTTTACTTTCTAATGCACTGGTTCCTAAATGCTAGTCTGAGAACCAGCTAAATTAAATCGTGTGGGCAGCTTTTTAAAAATACAGATGTCGGGAGTTCCCATTGTGACTCAGTGGAAATGAGTCTGACTGGTATCCATGAAGATGTGGGTTCAATCCCTGGCCTCAGTGAGTTGAGGATCCAGTGTTGCCATAAGCTGTGGCGTAGATCACATACGTGGCTTAGATCTGGCATTGCTATAGCTGTGGCGTAGCCCAGCGGCTGCAGCCTCAACTCAACCCTTAGCCTGGGAAACTCCATATGCTGTGGGTGTGACCCAAAAAGACTAAATACATAAATAAATAAATAAATAAATAAATAAATAAATACACGATGTCTGCATCTACCTCCAGAAATTCCAATTCAGCAAGATATAGGGTAGACATTTTTAATTTTTAATGTTGCCAGTTGTGGTAAAGAGGGGGTGTTTCCTTTCTTATTCTTTGCTTCCCACAACCCTGGACAGTTGGAAGGAGGGAAGGAAGATAAGAAAAAGGAGAACTGCTTTGGACTCTAGTTAATACACTGGGAAGAAGGGGCTGCTACAAATTTGCACCCGATAATATATCTTACTAAAAACAAGTGCAATGTCAGGTAAACTTCCCCCTGATAAAGGTGATCCTCAGAGAGAACGATGAATTATGTGAGATATGGACTTGACGTTTCTTCCTACTTCTCATGAGACTTAGCTTCTGATAAACAATAAATAAATATTTGAAAAGCCCCCATCTTGCCATACTTGACAACGTCTCTCAGAAACGGTACGGTGAAGAAATGGTTGGCAATGTTCCCTGCGTTGAACAGCAGTCGTCCATCTGGGCTTCGTTTTTGAGCTGTTGCCAGAGAAATCTCACTGTATTCCACCACCTGGTAGACTCCATCCACGCGGCAAACCACTCCAACTGGTTCTGTAGGATTCGTCTTCTCCACCACCTGTCCACCGAAGAGAGACAACACAACAGCAGTGAAAGAAATTCAAGTGCTCCCTAGGAGACCTGTCATTTTTCTAAGACCACATTTACAATTTTGCTTAATTTAAAGTATTAAGTCAAAAGGAATCTTTAACCTTAGATAATCACCCACCCATCTTTGTATTTAACAGACTCCTTTTCAAGTGGAAAGAGGTAAATTATCTCCCTCCTATTCTATCATCTAACTAGAGTCGAGTCGAGGTTCCATCATACGCAGAGGGCACAAGGAACTGGGAATAACTAAATGAGGAGTCTATCTCCCTCCAAATATATTTTATTCTTTAATTTATCCTTAACCACACTCAATTACTTTGAGAATCAACGAAATGAAATTTCTCTGAGATTCCCAAGACAAAAGGAGGCTTTCTGCCTCTCATTTTATATTGCCCAAATCTTTATTTCATTTGAAAGTGATGTTTCTTTCATTTCCATTCATGAATAAAACAAATTCCTTATTTTTCAGGGACGTGGTTAGGAGTTAGGGAGCTTAGAAGAGGCAGGTCCTGGGGCTCCCACTCTGACTTCAAGCAGCGAGCCCGCACGTATTTATCTGTTTTGCAAGCTGGCTTCTGTTTGAAAAAGTCTGGAAATCAGTGATTGGATAATCTATCAGTGGCTCCAGGCTGGTCAGGGAGTTGAGAGTAGAGCATGTAATCAAAATCGGAGGGAAAACCTAAGAGTATGTAATTTTTTTAAAAAAACCTCACAGGTGATTCTGACACCCACACCCACCACCCTAATCATATACAACCAACCTAATCTAAGTGTTTAGAATAAAATTATGAAAGAACTGTATGCAATGCATTCATAAAAATCAGGCCTCAGATGATACGAATATCCACCAGAAGAATCAATTAAAAGACTGAAAGATATGTTTTTGATTAACAATTTAAAGATTAAAGATACATGTTCCATTAACAATTTAGCGTGCCTCAGAGCATTTTGAAAGAGCTGTCCCCATTTGGAAGTCTATCCAAAGTATACATGGAATTATATCAATAAAGTTAAAACTTTCCTGTAGCAACTGATTCCTTAAAATAAATAATCAGGAGCAGTCCCTTCCAGACAACTAAAGCCACTGCTGAGCACTCTGTTTACACAGCAATTAGAGATACAGGCACTGTGTGTAGCTCGGTGAGGCTGGGCTACTGGATACGCAGGTCTGCTGTGTAGATTCACTGTTTGACACCCTGAAAGAAGTACAGTATTCAGTGAAAAGAAACTTTCTACCATGGAAGTGAATTAAACTGGGGGGAAGCATACAGCAAAATGATTTAAACCAATCATGAGCCTATTTGCAATTCCAGTCTATCAAGCCATCACCACCTCTCACTTTGTATACTCTGCAGTGGGTATCTCAGTAGACAGGGAAGCTGGAATAGATCCCTCCCATTCCCACACACGCATGAGATATATTTTCCATTCACTTCTATATACTCCTATTCCTGACTAGCCATGGAAAATGAAAAGAAGCAAATTCACATTTCACTTCCCCAGTCTTAGTCTGCCAGTGAAAGGTTTACTTTTATAACAACTATGAACTTCCAAATACTATAAAAGTCTAGATTACAAAAGAAAGCATTTGGAAAGTGTATAAAATTGGAGGTCAGTTCGTATTATACAGAAAAAATACTCAGTTTAAAATTATGAAGTTTCTTGATTTCCTACAAGTTAAATCCTGAAAAGCTGAGTTCAAAATCACACTCCAACCTCAAAGTCACTGCAGCTGCCTTACAAAATGATCTTTTTTTTTTTGGCTTTTTGCCTTATCTAGGGCACACCCGTGGCATATGGAGGTTCCCAGGCTAGGGGTCTAACAGGAGCTGTAGCTGCCGGCCTTTGCCACAGCCACAGTCACAGCAAGGTTGAATCCGAGCCACGTCTGCAACCTACACCACAGCTCAACGGCAACGCCGGATCCTTAACCCACTGAGCAAGGCCAGGGATCGAACCCGCAACCTCATCATTCTTAGTCGGATTTGTTAACCACTGAGTCACGACGGGAACTCCACAAAATGATCTTTAATTAACAATCACTCCTTTTTCAGCTGTGTACTTTTGTTAGCCACTCCACTAAGTCTTTTTTCAAGGCTCTCCAGAAAAAATACTTAATTCACCAAAATAGAAGCCTACTGAACAAGTACTGCAAAGAACTCTACTACCACACTATGAATCACTCCGTAATTTAGGTGGTTTTAAAAATATATATTTAAAATCTTGCTTTTTAATTAAAAAGGTGGGAGGACAGTTTACATAAATGGTTTCTAACATTTCTAAAAGTTTTTAACATATACCAGTCTTGCCATATTTTTGTTCCATCTGAACATTTATTCATTCATTCATTGAGTAACTACTACAGTATATGCCAGACACAAAACTAAACAGGATTTGCCTTAGAGGAAATCTTGAGACAGGATTTGTACTCGAGGATCCAGGGGTTGTGGAGCAGAGAGAGCGGTTACATTTACATCCCTGTATGGTTTTTAGTATGCTCATCAAAGTTAGCATACCAGTTCAAAGTTTTTTTGAGCTGCCAAGCAAAAACACAATTAAAGAATTTGGTTTTATAATGTGATATAGTACTAGAACTAAGAATTGGTTCTTAGTTAATTCTAGAACTAACACTTAGTTAATACTAGAACTAAGAATTGGTTCTTAGTTAATTGGTTCTTAGTCCTCTGCTAATTTGATGAAAGACCTTGAGTCTGGAACTTATTGAGTCCTAGAACTCAGGGTGCTCATTTCTGAGATCAAAGAAGTTGACCAGATAATCTCTGAGGTCCCTTCCAGGTTCAACATCCTCTGATCATTTAGAATTTAAATTGATTCTGAAGCTCAGGGCAGTAAAATTTAAGTTTCTGTTTTAGAAAGAAGAGTGACACCAAGTGGAACAAAGTCAGAAATACACAGTTTTGATTTGTTTTTTAAAGCTTAGCAGTTACATAATTACAATCCAATGCACTTGTATCTATCACAATTTAGCAGGTATTTACAATACACCACAGACACTCCCAGTACTGAAGCAGGTAGAGGTCTTCAATCAATGAGCTAAACCAATCGCTTATTTTCAGAGTCAGGAGGAGTCTTATTAGGTCTACCAGCCTCATCTCTCAAAACCTGTGCTTGTAAACTTAAGATTTCAGCTTCGATGACTTTGCATTAGACTTGTAGATTAATTTGGGGAGAAATGACATCTTTATAATAGAAAGTCTTCAACCAAGGATATATGTCTCTTGTGGCAGCTCTTCTCTTTAAAATTATATATTTAAAATTTATATGTAGTTTAACTTGGTCAGAAGTCTATACGGTTTTGGTTTTTGGCAGAAAGTGTCAATACTACACAATTATTGTTTCTTCTAACATCTTTATGGTTTTTACTTTGTAATCCATTTGAAACTGATCTGATATGAGCTCTGAGGGAGACATCTCACTTTATAGCCAGTTATCCCATTCATTTTCCCCTAATGATTTGAAGTGCCTTATTTTTTAAAAAGTACATTCTTACATATATGTGGTTTTGTTCTTTTTTTTTTTTTTAGGGATGCAACCACAGCATATGGAAGTTCCCAGGCTAGGGGTCAAATCAGAGTTACAGCTGCCAGCCTACACCACAGCCACAGCAACGCAGGATCCGAGCCACGTCTGCAACCCAGACAACAGCTCACGGCAATGCCGGATCCCAGACTCACTGAGCAAGGCCAGGGATGGTACCCACGATCTCATGATTACTAGTCAGATTCGTTTCCACAGAGCCACAAGGGGAGCTACTGTGTGGCTTTGCTTCTGACTGAACTGCTCCATTAATCTGTCATTCTCTGCTGGCTTTGGCACTACACTCTCCTAGCTACTTTTTATTTACCATCCATCTTAATACCTGATAGACTGTCTTCAACCTGCTTCACTTCTTATCATCATCTTTTTTCAACATTTTCCTGGCCATCTTTACATGTTTATTCTAAACTTTACAATCATTTTGTTAAATGTGCCCCAAACAGTTTCACTGGGACTTGGATTAGGACTGTGTTATACTTCAATTCAGTGAGAACTGATACTTTTTACAGATATTTAGGAAAGTAATATTTATGTTAATATTTTTAAATCTCCCCAGGTGTTATTAAGGCCTTTCATGTCATAAAGGCAAGTCTCTTACGTGATCATACATGCAACTAAAAAAGCGTTAAAAGGGTCTATGCCAACGACACCCCAAACCTCCCTCTGTCTCAATATCAGCATGTCTGTGGTCATTTAAGAAGTTATTTTATTTCTTAATTGCCCTTATCCCCAACCTGTGTATTTCCACCTTACTCACAAGACTATCACAAGCTACCTTATAAATGCCTTGCTGAAGTCTAAAGCTGCTATTTCTACCATATGTGTTTTACCTACTACTCCCGTAACTTTGGAAGAAACTGGGTTAATCTCATCAAATACAACTTGATGTTAATAAGTCCAACCCCTTGATATTAATAAATCCATCCCAGGCCTAATGCTGACCAGTCTCTTCCCCAGGTACTTACAAATCATCTGCACATATTTTAAACTGTTAACCTGTGATGGATTAATCATACACTATTACTTCTAGAATCAAATGTCATCAATTTAAGAAAAAAACTGAATGTGGAATAGTTTAGCTACCTTATTTTTTTTCTAATTTTATTGGAGGATCGTTACTTTAGAAAACGAATGGTTCTAGGGAGTTCCCGTTGTGGTGCAGCAGAAATAAATCCAACTAGTATCCATGAGGATGTGCATCTGATTCCTGGCGCTGCTCGGTGGGTCGGGGACTCGGTGTTGCCATGAGCTGTGGTGTAGGTCGCAGACATGGCTCATTGCTGTGGCTTCGACATGGGCCAGCAGCTATAGCTCCAATTTGACCTCTAGCCTGGAAATTCCATATGCCAAGGGTGCGGCCCTAAAAAAGCAAAAAAAGAAGAAAAAGGATATGAATGGTTCTAAAATATCCAAATCACCCTAATGACCTAATGAATCTAATCGACTCCTATATACTGACAGAGAAAGAGACCACTTAAAGCCGTACTATAGTTGAGAAGGGCCTTACCTTTGCTCCACAGTCTGCTCCTTTCTGAATGCAAAATCCAATGAACCGTGGGTCTGCCACTTTTACTAAGATGTTGTCAACACAATAGACATGAATGCTCCAAATGCCTCTCTGTTCCATATCCTCCACAATATTCTGGGCTGCAAGAGCCCGATAAAGACCACCATTCCCATCTGGGCAATAAAACAGCCTGTTAGTAGCACCAGAACTCAGTAGGCAGGTAACCCAAAGACTGTTTAAATTTCTAAACTGGATGAAGATCTCTGAAAACCAGTTCTACATTATAGGTCCAAGAAAACTGAATATGCATACAGAAGGATTCAGGTGTCAAAGAGTTATACTTCATGTCTCTGCAGGTAATTTAGCATAAGTATCCAGAGAAAAACATTACTAATGTAGGACTAGGCAAATCCAAAGAACATACTTTTCTTTTTAACTCAGCCCTTTCAACAATTTGGCCTGTAATATATTGTGAAGCATAAAATTCTTTATCAGGCAATGATTACTTCATAACATTTCAAGTTTCATTAACCTTTGTATGATTCAAGTTAGCTCTGTATTTACAGCCCCAAGACTGACAATTTCACACATCTCAAAACTAAAAATACCTGAGCATTTATACCAAATAGTTTGTTAAGAAACCAGATTAATATGAAGGTCTATGATGATCTGAACTAAATTTCCCCATCTTTTTTTAGTGCTTAGATGATAATATTAGACTTGCCTTTATTTTATTTATTTATTTATTTAGTTAGTTAGTTAGTTATTTTGCTTTTTAGGGCCACACCCACGACACATGGAGGTTCCCAGGCTAGGGAATGAATTGGAGCTAGAGCTACCAGCCTATGGCACAGCCACAGCAATGCAGGATCTGAGCCACGTCTGCGACCTACACCACAGCTCATGGCAATGCTGGATCCTTAACCCATGGAATGAAATTGGAGGAAAAATGAGTTGGATGAAATAAATGCCCACATCTACAAAGCACTACTGTAAACTATTTTTTATTTCCTTTCAGCATTTCCTCCAAGTAGAGATTCACATAAATATGACTCTGTCAACATATTTACTTTTACAGATGGACTCACACTTAGGGTCAGTGTGTGTGTCCACACAAGCAACAGAGTGCCCATCTTAGGGACGTCATTAACAAACGACAACGTGCACACACTAACTGTGTGAAGTGCTGGCCCTAACCATAGTGTATATGCGGTTCTGTATTTCTCATTCTCCTACTTAACCTACTGAAACTATTTCTCTTTATCATTTAATATCTCCAGTTATTTTAATACTATTTAACAATACTATAAACTAAACTCTAGCCTCTTATTTACTAAATAGCAGATGGTTTCCAATATTTTACTGCAATAAATAATGTAGCCATGAATACTGTATATAAAATACTAGGTAAGGAGAATAAATATTCAGAATGCTGCTCAAATGGCTCTCGAGGGCAGACATCCACGAAAAGTATAAAAGCATATCTATTTCACCCATGGGCATCTCCATTTTTTATATCACTGCCAAACTGAAAAGAAAATTACAGTATTAATTTTTAACATCCAAACCATCATACTAAAATGGAAAATCAAAAGGTAATGAGTTACATATTGTAAATCGACCATACTTCAAAAAAAAAAAAAATTAATGGGTTATGTTACCACCATTTCAAATCACCATTAAATAAGCATGGTTACAAACCTGGAGCCATAGAAACCTTGTTCTTCTCTTCCAAAATAATTTTCCCATCAAAACTCATAGCAGGCAGCATTCCCTGCTGAAAAAAGATGACATTCTCTTTTTGCAAACCGAAGTACTTGTGCTTTGTGAAGAATTCCTTTGTAGATTCCATTGTTCTGCCACTGGTCATTATATACCTTGCAAGAGAAAAGCAGATCTTCTGAGCAATAGTGCTATGTGAATTCGGGCAAAATAAAATCTTGCTATTTCCTAAGCTAAAGAAAATCTGAGAGCACTGTTTCTTATTAACTCCCTTCATCCAATTCCTGGATAAGGTAGCATTAGCTGCTATCCAAAGGGGATTTCTGCCAGTAGCTTCATCAATCCTCATGTATAAAATAAATCTGTAATGATATTAAAACATATCTCCTGCAACAGAGAGCCTATAACTGCTCAAGAAAACATTTTAGAACTCTGTGAAAAGCGTATTCTAATTAAAAAGCCCCTATTCTAATACATGGAAGGAAAGGGTAAATGCAATACAGTCTCATGGTTCTTTATACTAAAATTTTGAAATGAAATCTGGGTTCTGGGAGTTCCTGTCATAGTGCAGCAGTTAACGAATCCAACTAGGAACCATGAGGTTGAGGGTTCGATCCCTGGCCTTTCTCAGTGGGTTAAGGATCCGGCGTTGCTGTGAGCTGTGATGTAGGTCACAGACGCGGCTCGAATCCCGCGTTGCTGTGGCTGTGGCGAAGGCCAGCGGCTGTAGCTCCAATTAGACCCCTAACCTGGGAACCTCCGTATGCCGCAAGTGCGGCCCTAAAAAGCCAAAAAAAGAAAAAAAAAGAAAAAAGAAATCTGGGTTCTGCTCACTCTTTATTTAAAATCATAAAAGTGGAATTATACTCTATTGTCACAAAAACTCAACCCATAACAGTGTAGTTAAAAAGAGAAAAAAAAAAAATTTCAACTAAAACCACAATTAGTGTAATACTTTCGCCCTTACTAAAATATAAACTACATATAAGAAAGGATTTTTGTCTGTTTCAGTTAGTGATATATCTCCAGTACTTAAAAGTAGGCACTCAATATCTATTAAATGAGGCAATGAAGCAAATTATATAATTTTCCACCATAGTCAACATCTGTCCAATTAACAAATTATCCTGGGTATTATCAACTCCGGGCACAAAAACTTCGTGATTTAAATGACAAAACAAGTGGCTAAATTGTTCCACGTAAGAAAAGCACATAAATTCTGAGTTGTGAGAAGAAAGAGAAGAAAATCCAACATGATAGTGGGGGGCCAGGACTGAAAGCAGAATATTGGCCACTTAGAACACAGATGTCCTCAAAAGTCCCCAAGGGAATCAAGATGGGGGGAAAAATAGTTCACAGCTGGCCAATATCCTTGTCAAGAGCTAGAAAAGCTGAGGAAATTACAAAAAGCCTATGTTTAAAGGCACCAGAGAGCTACAAAGGCAACATGGACTAAAACTAAAATTCAAGATAGGGCGAGTCTTTTAAAGGAGAGCTAAGGATATGCAGCTGGCCTTTCCCTGTGGGTATCAGCCGATCTGGGGTAAAGGCCGGAGCTAGGGAATTTGAGCTTGGGCCAGGCAGAAGGACAGAGAAACCAGCAGAACTTTTGTTGGTCACCTGGGGCTAAAAAAACAAGACAAGGGACTGGAGGGAATCAAACACACAGCTGGTTTCCCTCTCAAAACAACTTCCCAAGCTGCTCTGAGAGAGAGATGAAAGGCTAAATCAAAACCTTCTAGAAAACAGAGCAGAACTTCCCGTAATCTCCTGGCACTCAGCAAACAAACACAGGCCGAGATGGGCCCTGAGGACTCAGAACACTAGCAGAGACCAAGCTTGGCCCATAGCAGAGAAATCAGTGGGGCTTTCTGCCCATGTGTAGGGGAGAAGGCAGAGTTTGAGGAGCTGGATAACCCAGTACTTGAGGATATGAGTTTCTAGAGTGAGAGAACCCACTGAGTGCCCAGAGTGGTAACTGAAAATATATCCATACTGGAGTTTCCTTGTGGTGCGGTGGGTTAAGGCTCTGGCATTGTCACTTCAACAACTCGGTTTGCTGTTGTGGAGCAGGCTCAGTCTCTGGCCCGGGAACTTCCCCACACTGCAGGTGCAGCCAAAAAGAACAACGATAACCAAAAAAAAAAAAAAAAAAAAAAAAAAAAAAAAAAAAAAGCAAAAAAAAAAGAAAGAAAATAGATCCATACTGTGTCATCGTGAAACTTAATACTAGAGCTAAGAGGCCCCAAATGCTTTCAGAGCAAGAGTTAAAGAGAAAAAAAAAAGGTTGGGAATCCCAATAGTAATGGACTTCTCAAAAGCAATGCTGAAACAATAAAGCAATGCCTTCAAATTTCAGAAGGAAACTGATTTTCAGTAAGAAATTCTATACACAGACAAACTTCCAAACAGTATGAACTTTCTAGACTGAGTTCTCAGAGGTACTCGGGTAGGGACTGGGAGTTGGAGGTGAGTATATATGGCTCATTAAGGCTACAGTGATGATCATATAGCTATAATACATATTACTTTTAACACAGATAGTAAATTATTGCTCCCAAGAAAATCAGTAGCAACAGGAAATTCTGCTTATGAATAAAGTAAATAAGCATTTTGAATACTATAAACCAATATATGTTCGGACAACTCTCCCACAAAGGGATCTTTCTTACCATGGAATGATACATTTGCTGCCATGATATTTTTCAGCTAACTGCTGAAGCTTCAGGATACGCTCTGCTTGAATCTGAAAAAGCGTCTTATGGGATGGCAAACCAACATCATACATCCCCTTGGGATAGGCAACACCAAGTCTTGTCCCCTGCCCACCGGCGAGAAGAAGAACTGCCACTTTGTTCTGCGAAATCTGGAAAAGTCCTAAAAAAGAAAACACCTGTATCATAAAACCTTTATAATCCAACCCATTAGGATTACGCATACAAAGGTAGCTGCAAAGAGTCACCCTATGTACCAAAGGCATAAAGAACAAGGAATTCAGAGATGATCACGGATGACTATCTTGTTAATAAAAACATTTTTATTATTAAAAATTAAATTTATAAAACTCAACCAAACAAAACATAATATCCTTTAATGAATTAATAAGTTTATTCTGATAAGGTTGGAAGGCAAAGACCAGGAAATGTTACAAATGTTTTACCAGCACTTGACAGCTTATTAGATGTGGCAAATCAAGAAAAAGAGGATGGGAGTTCCCGTCGTGGCACAGTGGTTAACGAATCCGACTAGGAACCATGAGGCTGCGGGTTCGATCCCTGGCCTTGTTCAGTGGGTCAATGATCCGGCATTGCCGTGAGCTGTGGTGTAGGTCGCAGACGCGGCTCGGATCCTGCGTTGCTGTGGCTGTGGCATAGGCCAGTGGCTACAGCTCCGATTAGACCCCTAGCCTGGGAACCTCCATATGCCACGGGTGTGGCCCTAAAATGACAAAAGGCAAAACAAAAACAAAAACAAAAAAAAAAAAGAAAGAAAAAGAGGATGAGAAGATCCCTGGGCTTCAGGATGAATGATGCTGCTATTACACTACCTCCAGCCTATAAATCAATTAATATAATTAATCAATGAACATGCACATATACCAGACAAACTACCATCCAGTAAATGTAAAGAAAAGAAACCCTTAGCTGGGAAAGTAGTGCAGAAGACAATGGTTAGAAAGCCTGGCTCTTAAGTCAAGACACCTGGTTTGGAACACAACTTAATGAATTTAGGGGATCTGCCTGCAAAAGGGTATTAGGAGACTTCGTGGTATGATGGAAATATTTTATATCTTGATGGGATAGTAGTTACATGAGTGTATAAATTATTAGAAATTCAAAACTAGTACATTTTAAAAAGTCTTTTAGGCTGCACCCACAGCATACAGAAGTTCTGGGGCCAGGGATCGAACCCATGCCACAGTAGCAACCTGAGCCACAGCAGTAACAACGCCAGATCCTTAATCCACTGCACCACCTGGAACCTTCCAAAAGCTAGCATATTTATCGTATGTACTATAAATGTATAGTACATACTAGTATATATCATATGTGATTATACTTTAATAAAATTGATTATGATGCCTTCTTTTTTTAAATGGGCCATCTACAGCAGTTCAGAAGGATGTGAAACTAGGAGGGTTTTTTTTTTTTTGAAACTACAAGTGAAACTATAAATGTTATTAAAAGACAGAGGTTCTCAGTTTGGATTAAAAAAAGAACAAAAACAAAATCTTGCCATATACCATTTCTAAGAACTATCTCTTCACTCTAAGGTGAACAGTTTCAACACCAGAAGGCAGAGAAGCTTTTGGGGAGAGGCAACATAGAAACTGGGTCTCTGGAAAGCTAGAAAAGCTGTAAGAGGTCAGATGAGATAAAGCAACAATTGATGGATTTTGTTCTATTTTCTGAATTTCACACTTTCATTAAAACTCTCAGAATTTCTATGAACAAGGCAGGCCACTATTCACAACTGTAGGCCAAGCCAGAGGGGGCAGTGGTGGCCAGTATCAATTATTACCATTGTTGCCGTTTTTATATCTTTAGGTAACGTGGTATTTGTCTAATTTACCGACTTTGTGCTTTACATGTTTCTGATATATCAGGCTTCCCTAAAGCTAATATACTAGCACATCATGAACTTACAGAAATATTCTTGGAGTCCCCCCCGTGGCACAATGGGATTGGTGGCATCTCTGAAGTGCCAGGATGCAGGTCTGATCCCTGGCCTAGCACAATGGGTTAAAAGATCTGGCATTGCTACAGCTGCGGCATAGGTTGCAAATGCTGCTCAGAGCTGCTCCCTGGCCTGGGAACTCCATATGCCATGGCGCAGCCAAAAGAGGAAATCTATATATTTCTCTTTTATTTTGGCCACACCCACAGCATGTGGAAGTTACCAGGTCAGGGATCAAACTCGTGCCACAGCAGCAACCCAAGCTGCTGCAGTGACAACACTAGGTCCTTAATCTGCTGAGCCACAAGGAAATTCCAAGAAATATTAAGACTATTAAGAACTGTCTCAGTCCTGAATCTACGATCTGTCTTCATTATAGTAAATAAGTATAGCCAAGGATGTTACACAGGAACTTTTTAACAACTTTTTCAGTCAAAATAATTTAAGGGCGTTCCCATCATGACTCAGTGGTAATGAACCTGACTAGTATCCATGAGGACATGGGTTTGATCCCTGGCTTTGCTCAGTGGGTTAAGGATCCGGTGTTGCCATGAGCTGTGGTATAGGTTGCAGATGCAGCTCAGAGCCGGTGTTACTGTGGCTGTGGTGTAGGCCAGCAGCTGTAGCTCCAATTCGACCCTTAGCCAAGGAACTTCCATATGCTGCAGTCCAGCCCTAAAAAGCAATAATGATAATAATAATAATAATAATAATTTAAAAGCATGTTACATATTTCCATAATTTTCATTTTTGATATGAAGCTGAGACCTTAGATTTTCTCTTTCTTCCTTGCCTATAGCTAGATCATCCTTGTTACTTTCTCTGCAGCATTTCACTGTACCTCAACAGAGTTTGAAAATATGGTATCGGGGTAATGTTAGACCCCAAAATAGAAACTATAATTCAAGAGGTAGGTTTAATTTCCCCAACTGTAGAGGTAATAGGCTCAGAGGGTCTTGCCCAAGCTCACATGGCTAGGAAATGTGAATCAAGATGAGAATCTGACACCGGGCCCTATTCACCAGCACTGCTCTGCCTCCAGCAGTCTCTTATCACACCCAAACGTTGAGCAGATAAATCATGCAGCACCATAATTTTTAGGGGTGTAAACTTTGTCCCTATTTCCTTCTTGACCTTCCTTCTTTTCTCCACTGAATTCATGAGAGGCTATGCTGCCTTTTCCTTATCTATCTTAGCCATCACCCTACATGGAAAAGCTGCTGAGCTGGGAAGAGCCCACATTCCTCAAAACTTGCCAAACACTGAATTTCTAAGAACAGTCAAGCTCTGTGTTGCTCTTAAACATGCCTCACAACCACCATGCGACAGAGACTGGTTGAGGTGAAGCAACTGGAAGGGAACAGGGAACAGCATAAAGCATTTTTCAAAAGTCTTTTACATTTGGCTTTTCCTTGAGTTATCTAAGAAACTACGATTTCCAGGAAATAAATTTAATTCTGCTGCCCCTAATCCAAAAAGCATTATTTTAGAAGACAGATCCATCATCCCTTATCTAAGCCCATGGGTCAGATTAGTTTCAAAATACAGAACTCTTCAAAATTTAGAAAAGGAATATAATACATATACAATATATTTTACCCCAGCAGATCTGAGACAGTATCTTATAATCACAGTAAGTGAAATTAAAAAAAAAAAAAGTTAACCAATAGTCTCATGTCTGTTCAGGTCAGGTTTTATACCGTTTTAGAATGGCAGATACATAACTCTAGTCTGTCTGGACCTTCACATACAACCAAAAGTTTCAGAATCAAAAACATTTCTAAACATGTTTCCCAAAAGTCCCAGGTAAATACTCTGGACAGAGAGGTCCTTGTTTTTTTCTTCATAGAGCACACGCGTTTTAAGTAGTTTTACCATTAATGTGGCTCCGGTCATCCTTCCTTATTTTACCTTCCGTCCAGAGGTTAGTGATTTCTCTCAGCTCTCATGCCTGTAAAAGGTTAGGAGCCACACTCCCGGGCGAGCTCTACGTCTCAGCTCCTGCTCACCTGGTGGCCTCCCAACAGCAATCAGCACCTGCCACGGGTGCTGACTCCTTCTCAAAAATACCACTGTCCAACCTCTTGTCTTCCTTGGATCTGTTCCCCTAACTACTGCTTCCTTCCAGATTTCCCAGTGTTTCCATTTTCAAGTTTTGCTAACCAGCAGCTCATGGTGGCGTCGTTCTTTATTCAAATAAATGGCATGTGTTTGTTTCCTAAGTCCCCAATTGCCGTATTTTCTCCAAGTCTTCTTTCCAGCTATGGACCTGATAACCCATCAAATCACTATTTCCTAAAAGCAGCATTAAGACCATGCTTGTCAGGTATGCATTTCCAGATGGATCTACATTTACATCTCATCCCCAACTAGCCGTAACTATAGTAATGAATTATAACACAATCTATAAATATTTGTGATAAAAAGGTGTCAGCATTAACCTCTTCCTGCTTATGCATATAAGCAGACAGAGAAAAAAAAAAGAAAGCAGTCCCTAGAGTACCACATCCAGCTGCAATTCAAGAACTAAATGCAGCTACAGTTATTGTTAACAATATCAAGTCATGTGTACGCCGGCTGAAGTATTCACCCACTTCCTCTGCGTTGTTACAGTAAAACTGCAATCTTTATCAAAAGTGTGTAACACACAAATTAGTATCTGTCTTACAACAGATAAATTTCAAACTGTATGTATCATACAGTTTTTACAGGCAGTACTGCATCTATTTGAAAAATGTTAACTGATTATAAATGTACTTAACCTGTGTGACATTTAAGAAATAATGAACTTCTATTCCAAAACTTCTGCAGAAATATGAAAAAAAAAAAAACTGAAAAGGACGTCACTACATCATCCTTTCCCTCTTTTCAATACAGGACACAAGAATGAGTAACATATCCACAGAGGTCAGGACCTAACACACACCAAATCAGAGGTTTAAAAAATCAGCTAGATTGTGGTGTTTTTGTTTTCATCTGTCTCTAGGTATTTTATTTCCTCTTTGATTTCTTCAGTGATCCATTGGTTGTTTAGTAAAATATTATCTCCAACAGTCTGTGATTGTTGCAGTTTTTTTCTTGTAGTTGATTTCTAGTCTTACAGTTCTGTGGTCAGAAAAGACGCTTGATATGATTTCAATTTTCTCTAAATTTACAGCCATAAAAAAGAATGAAATAATGTCATTTGCAGCAACATGGATGGACTTGGAGATTATCATACTAAGTGGAGAAAGTCAAAGACAAACATCACGTGATTATCATTTATATGTGGAATCTAAGAAGGGGATACAAATGAACTTATCTGCAGAACATAAACACTCACAGACTTGGAAAAAAAATTTATGGTTACCAATGGGAACAGGCTGAGGGGAGGGATAGATAGGGGGTTTGGGATTAGCATATGCACACTATGGTATATGGAATGACTGGCCAGTGGGGACGTGCTGCATAGCACAGAGAACTCTACCCAATATTCTCTGATAACCTATAAGGGAAAAGAATGGATTTGTGTGTATCTATAACTGAATCACTTTTTGTACAGCAGAAATTATCACAATATTGTAAATCACCTATACTTCAATAAAACTTAATTTTTTTTTTCTAAAAATCATCCAGAACAAGTTGTTTCCAGGGCTGGGGTACATTTCTCTCCTTGGAGAGTCAGCATGTGGACCCAACAGAGTCTGAGCACTTTTCCTGATAACATTTACAACAGAAGGAAGAGTTTACAATGGCCTCTCACAGGTCAACTGCTTCCTGGATAACTTCCTGCTTGGACCAGTTCCTCTCATACATATGCTTTGATTTGGGCATGTGCCTAAAACAAGGAGGATGGCATAGGTACTTCTCTAGAGTATCACCAGAACTTCCTATCAAATTGACAGCACTTCTGGACAAGAAGTGGAGTAAACAAGCTATTCAACTGGTGAAAATAAAGGAAGACTATCGGAAAGTTAAACTTTTTTTTTGCCTTTTTTTTGTCATTTTAGGGCCGCACCCGCAGCATTTGGAGGTTCCCAGGCTAGGGGTCTAATTGGAGCTATAGCCGCCGGCCTGCACCACAGCTCACAGCAACACTGGATTGCTAACCCACTGAGCAAGGCCAGGGATCGAACCCACAGCCCCATGGTTCCTAGTCAGATTCGTTAACTGCTGCCCCACGACAGGAAGTCCTAGAGATAAAAATTTAAGTCCTTAATTTTGAATCTTTACAGGTGAAACTATTATTTTATAGATTAACTATTTCCCCAAAATGTTAAACACAAAACGTAGACTAATGGGAAATCTCTATTTCAACTGGGAGAGTATTGTGAATTTCATTAGGTTTAGTAATGGCAATATAATTAGGAAGAAAATGTATCCTGCTCTTTATAACATGATGTTGAGATTTGTCTTAAAATACCACTGCAGAGAAAAATAAAAGGGATAGATGAAGCAAAATTAGCAAAATTTTGATAATTATTGAATTTAGGTGATACATATGTGGGAATTCATCACACTATTTTTTGTCTCCAAATGTCTGTTTTCAAATATGTTTGAATTTTTCATAATAACAAATTCTTAAGAAGTCTGTAAACCTATACGTAAATTATAATCCCAATGTATATGTGTATGTATATGTAAGCAAATACTGTAAAATACTACTTGTGAGTATTTATCCCTGGATTGTGGGATGGCAGGGATTTTTATTGGTTTCCTTTTTAATTTTTTGTATTTCCTAATTTCTCTAAAATAAGCATGTGTTAGTTTCAGAAATATCACTGCACTAGATTTCAGAAAATGTAGGAGTTAATGTTACGAATACATTTTTTCTAAACAATCCATGTACTTTTCCATAAACGCTATACAGTAGAACAGCACCATTAAGAGTAATTTTTAAATTGCCTCACAGGCAAATAAAAGGCTAATACTGAATACTAATTTATTATTGTAACATAAAATTAGAACATTGTTTTGTGTTTTGTTTAATGATGCATGTCTTTTAAGAATGGGATTTCTTTAAGCAATTATCTTTCACCATCGTGAATATCTTTACTAAAATGATATTCTCATCAAAGCTTCTAAATTACTCTTTTCAAGATCTCAGTTTTAGAGGTTCCCACTGCAGGTTAAGAATCAAACTAGTATCCACAAGGATGTAGGTTCAATCCCTGGCCTTGCTCAGTGGGTTCCTTAGTAGGTTAAGGATCCAGCATTACTGCAAGCTGTGGTATACGTAGCAGACACAGCTCAGACCTGGCATTGATGTGGCTGTGGCGTAGGCTGGCAAGGGCAGCTCCAGTTTGACCCCTGGCCTGGGAACTTCCATATGCGTTGGTGCAGCTATAAAAGGAAAAAAAAAAAAAAAAAACCTCAGTTTTGTAAGTTAGACAGTTTTCTCAGTTGCTCTTCTGCATTCTATTTTCTATAACTAACCAGAAAACTTCAAGAATTAAATTAAAACAAGCTCTCTCTTCAACAAGGAGCACAGTGGTTGCTTGTGTATTTATTCTTTGGCAATAATTTTCCAGCCTAGTTGTTAAAATGTCTAATGTCAATAGCCACCAGACACTTAGAAATTACTGTACAACATTTTATTTCCCCCATCCTGGGGCAGTGGGACTGGGCCAGAAGGGGAGTGGCGGTATTTGCCTTTGATACAATTATTAGCATCTTCCTACTTCCTGAAATACAGCATCACAATTTTTGCAATGACGATCTTTCCTTTGAGAACTTACTGTAGAAACTTTACTCTGAGTTTGCACAAATACGGCAGTTTCTGTTGAAGTGAAAAGGATTAGCAGTTACGAAGTCTTCTCCATCCCTGCTGTTTAAGACACAAATAAATACTGTTCCCTTGACAGCAAGCCAAAAGGAAGTTTGCTTTGCACCTTCTTATACTAGACTTGCTTATAACAGTTCCGGGTTTTAATTTAAATGGAAAGCCATAACTGTAGATTAGTTCCCCGGGTCCCAACAAAAAGGCCATCGAAAAGACAAAAACTATATGAAGTAAGTTTTGGATTTCCCTAACAGTTGATTCTAAGACCTTATCCTCATAAAAGAAGAAATACAGGCAGCTGGGGTCCCAGAGGGTAAGAAGTGGCCCTTGTGCGGCTTTTGGTCTGGAGCAGTAGCCTTTTTAAAACTCAGGAAGAGAAGAGAGGATTAATGAAATCAAAGTTAGTGGGGCCACAACATCACTACAGTTCTCCATCTGGAAGTCACCCTCTCCTATCTTAGTGGCAGATCTCTATTCTAAGTAAGAAGCTAGCTTAGCCACTACCAAGCATTTTAAATCTGAAAGGGCCCTCTCTGAAGACCACCCAATTATTTTCAATGTTTTTAATCGCCAACCCTTTTTAAACAAAACCTCGTGTAAAGAGGTTTATTTCTGTATGTATCAAATACATACAACAGGTCAATGTAGAAATGCTCTTGGAGTGGGGAGATGAAGGGGTTGGAGACCTACCTGTTTAATATCCATTCCCCCCTCCCTACATGAGACAGTCTCACCTACAGTTGAAACCCTAGAGGTCTTTGGAACACAGTTTGAAGAACAATAAATCTGTAAGCCTAGAGAAAGATGCAGAGATAATGGCAGAGAAGAAAGTTGATAATGGAAGTTATTTTCCTTTTTTGTGGGGTGCAGGGAGTGCCAAAGAGCAAAAGACAAAATAAAAATAGCCATAGTATGGTGCAAATATCTCCTATGAATTTTATCTATAGGAGTTCCCGTTGTGGCGCAGCAGAAACGAATCCAACTAGGAACCATGAGATTGCGGGTTTGATACCCAGCCTCGCTCAGTGGGTTAAGGATCCGGCGTTGCTGTGAGCTGTGATGTAGGTCGCAGACGCAGCTCCTATCTGGTGTTACTGTGGCTCCGGCATAGGCCAGCAGCAACAGCTCCGATTCGACCCCTATCCTGGGAACCTCCATATGCCATGGGTGAAGCCCTAAAAAGACAAAAAACAAACAAACAAACAAAAAAAACCCCACATATTTGATGAGGTTTGGGGCAATTTCTCTACAGTTTTTCTGTCATTTGGATATTATTTTTGTAATAATGTAATTTAAAAAAAAAAAAGGAAAGAAAATTACTAGTACAGCTTGTTCATTCTGCAGCTGAGGAAATGAGGTCTAGATTTGTCAGGAGCTTGTACAAAGACACTCATGAGCCTGGGCTGCAACATTTAGTCACCTGCACTTACAGCGGAAGAGTAGACTATAAAAACCACAACTCTCAACACCACCATGAAAACTAAATTTTAGCTTTTCTGACATATTCAAAAGGACTCATTAGTACTAATGGTGGGGGCAGATTTTAAGATATACTTTAGAGGAAAAAGCGCTGGGAAAATTAGACAAACATTCATCAGCCAACTTATAACTGCAGAACCCTGTTCTAAATGCTATGTGACACACACAGACAATTAGGACGCAACCCGCTCTTTAAGATTTTACAATGCAGTGATAAAGAGAGACTTAAACAACCCGTATTATAAGGAAGAATGAACAAATCACTGCAAGTTGGGGCACTGAAGGAAAGGTGATGGATCAAATAGTACATGTGGTGACCCATGGAGAATGAGTGTCAGTTCCCCAGGTAGCAGAGTCACGGCACTGCACAGCTCCAGGAGATGGACGGCTTCCCAAGGTCATCCAGCTATACAGAGAAAGGGCAGGGCCAGACCCAGGTAAGCACGAGCACAGGCAGGAAAGACATAATCTAATGCTCAGAGAAAGGTGAATTACTGGGTCCAGCTAAAAGGTTGGGTGGCAGCAGGAGTGGAGAGAAATCTAAGAGACAAAATTGGAGGGAGAGGCTAGGGCCAGGTCAGGGAAGGTTTCAGGAGACAGGCAGCCTAAACTGAAACATTCAGCTTGTGCTCCACGAAGGAAAATCTAAGAGAAGTATGGACATTAAAAAAGGAAAGAGACTAGAGGCAAATTACGACTTGAAATGACCGAAGCAATGGTCACCATATCAGGCACTGCTAATGAGAAGGGAAGGGGAGGGACTGGCAATGAGAGCCACGGCAGAGTGCTGGCCTCACAATCTGTCACTCTCAGATCAGTCACCTGGTTTAAGGTCTGATGGGAGTCAAACTATCAATGATGTGATCAGTTACTTTAAGGGTTTCAGTGCATCTCATAATACACTTGAGAACAAATCTCAGTTCTGCTCAGTACCTTCACTCTCCCAGGCCTGCAGCTGGTCTTGATCCCTGGTGGCACTGCCCAACACCTCTCGAGGGACAGGCTCCATCCGTGCGTCCACTTTCTCTTGCTGAGAAGAATGGTTACAGCCTTCAATGGCCTTTTGGAAAAAGAAGTTCAGCTCCTCAAAGTTCATGGCCTGCAGTTCTGCATACAGTTCTACCTGCTGGGCTTCTTCCAGCTCATTCCAAAAGTGTAGCAGGTGTTCTTGCCCAGCTTTGGACAGCCTGAGTTTGAGGTCATTAATATTCATAATGCTCTAATAGACAAGTTTTGTGAAAACACGGTGTAATTTCTCTACCTGTAAACCTAAAAGAGAAAAGGAATGAACAGCAAGCAGGTCAAAGTCCAATCTTGAAATCTGAAGAGATTCTTCCTGCTCAAAATAAGTACATTAAAAAAAAAAGCTTGATATTAAGGAAATTCTGCCTTTCTATCATGATCACACCCATAAGAGATGAAACTTGTGGAGTTCCCATGTGGCTCAGAAGGTTAAGGATCCAGCATGGCTACTGCTGTGGCTTGGGCCACTGCTGTGGTACGGGTTCGATCCCTGGCCCAGAAACTTCCACATCCCACAGGTGCAGACAAAAAAAGAGAGGGAGAGAGCCTGAGAGAAAGGGATCAAACTTGTAAGACAATGCTAATTAGCATTATATACCAGGCACTGGATCTACGTGGTCTCGTTTACTTTTCAACAACTCCGTGACATAAACCCTATTATTATCATCACTTTACAGTTGAGGAGACCGAGGCACAGTGAGGCAGAGCAAACTAGCCAAGTGGTGGAGCTGGGATGTGAATACAGGCAGTCTGATTCCAGAGCTCACGCTCCAACTACCATACTTACTTGCTCCTGAACTACTCCTCTGACCACTAAGCTACTACTGCAAGAACACCTGACTGCTTAATAGCTCACCCCTTCTCCTTTGATCTCTAAGGACAAAAATACAGAATCTGGAATACAACACTATCAAGACAGGATCATCTATACTCATGAAAAATACATTTATTTCAATAACAACTTCTCCAAAGAAGCAAGAACATATGTTCACTGTCTTTACTAAGAATTGAACCCGAAAGGACAAGCAATACACGGATTAATAATCAATGGATAAAACGCTTTTAAAGAGCAGTCCACGATAATATGGCAAACAGCACAGTAATAAAAAATAAAAGGAAATATTTAATCTACCCATTTAATATAGATAAATGCAAAGGAAGACAGGAGTTCCCCAGAAAGAGTTCATAAAGGAAGTATGATCTAGCTATGCCTCAAAGGTTGAGCAGATTACATAGATAAGATTAGGAAATGAGCATAGCCCGGTGGCCATGAGAAGTAAATATGTGTAGGGAGGAGAGCAGTAAAAGTTTCAGGTAGAATGGTGGGAAATGAGGTAGGGTAGGGCCAGCCCAAAAAGAGCCCTGAAAACTAAGCAAAGGAATTTAAACCAAACAGAGCAAGTAACAGGAAGCCAACAAAGACTACGAAACAGGGCAGTGCCACCATGCTTTGGAGAAGTGAGAGAAAGGAAAGGTACCACAAAAATAGTACCATTTTCCCCATTAATGGCACAAAACTGATTGAAAGAAGGGACAATCAGAAGCAGGAAAATAAGTTAAAAGACAATTTCAGGTATGAAAAACCCAAGATCTAAACCAGATTTGTGGCAGAGGAAAGAAGAATCAAAGGAATAAATTTGAAGGGCACGGTAAAGAATCAACACTGCACTATAACTGCTTAGCTTAAAGATAAAGGACAGAGGAAAAAGAGGTACCAAAGAAACAGCCAACTACCCTCTGTAAGGACAGTGAAAGAGCGACACA
The DNA here is from genome assembly GCA_004024745.2 of Catagonus wagneri. Taxonomy (NCBI): domain Eukaryota; kingdom Metazoa; phylum Chordata; class Mammalia; order Artiodactyla; family Tayassuidae; genus Catagonus; species Catagonus wagneri. Next base: position 3,621,560 of record PVHT021183515.1, read on the forward strand.
AGGTAGTTCAGAACAAATTCACGGAGTTTCCTGTGCCTCCGTTTCCTCAACTGTAAAGTGAGATTAATTATACTATCTACCTCATCAGGACTATTAAACATCAGACACCATTTACACACTCAGGTTAGAAGAACCTACATCTGTGGGTCCCCTGAAGGGGCAATAACAATGAACACTAACATACATATGGCAACACAATTTTAATAGCTTTATAGGTAGCTGTTGATTTAATCCTCAAAACAAATCTAAAGTACCATTATTGGGATTACTTTACAGAGGAAGAAACTGAGCCACAGAGATAATTTGCCAAGGTCCCAAACCAGTTAAGGGATAGAGCTAGGATTCAGACTCTGACAGCCTGACTCCTAAATGCATGCTCTTAACCATCATGCTACACTGCCTCTCAGGAGAAAGACTACTTTCTCTCCATCTCGCTCCCTCTCTCTCCTTCTCTCCGTCTCTCTCTGTACGTGTATAAAAGAAAGGAGTGGCAAGAGAAAGAAATACGTAATTTTTATTTTTTATTCAGAAATATAGACACATTGATATTCTCTTAAGTGGCTCACTTTGCAAAACTAAGTTCATAAGCCAGGAGAATGGAGAAAGGAAGGAAATGTACAGGACATGCACAAGAGGAAACTTTACAGGATCAACCAGATGTAATCGCCTCCATACCACAAAAATAGTACCATTTTCCCCATTAATTCTGACAACAAGTGTGTACGTATGTATAACGGTAAGCAGTAGTGAATAGGAGAATCAGGCTAGGATTTTTAACAACCAACGTCTGAAAAAGTTGAAGATCTAGAAATTATGACAGAACTTACTATATACTCACAGCCTAATGCAGCTGCATAAAAATCAACGACATATTTGGTCATAGTCCCCCACTATCAAGTATACCGTTATTAGAATTAAAATTCCAGTATAAGAGAAATTCAGTATTTCTCCCCTCCTTTTCTGGTCTCCTCCCTACCCTCATCTCTGCTGATGTATTATGCACCCCACCCCCCCAACTGATACGTAAGCCATTTAGAGCTTCTGAAAAGTTGTCTTGGGGAGGAGCCATAATCACTGAATCCTATAAATGCTTCACAGCATTTACAATGAAGTCTTTTTCAGCCCAGCTAAATAAGCCAACTCGGTAATAGTGAAAGACTATAAACTACCTCCCAGTTTCCTGGGAACCCAGTCCACACCTAGTAAATTTCACCTGAAACTCCTTAAACTAAAGGCACTACAAAATGACATTACCAATTATCATACACCCCTAGTGCATTTCACCTGAAAGTCCTTAACAAAAAACACTACATAATACTATATACATATTATCATAATTACTATTACCTGATTTCAGATTTCATACACCATGTACAAATAAATATAGCATAGCGTCAGGCCAAACTTAATAAAATCTTCAGGAAACCATATGTTCAGCACATGTTGCTCTCAACCCTCCAAGCCATTCTTCTGCTTGGCCACGGCAAGGGAAAACCAAAAATTTCAACTCTCCCCCCTTACCAAATCAAAACAAATCCAAACAAAAGTGGCAAATAGGTTTTGTCTCACTCTCACGTCCCCCACTGGTTACCACCAATCCTTACTGCAAACGCTTTTGGATTCTTTTCCTCATATATTCAAGTCACCCCAACTCGCTTCCACCGGACAATTCCAACGACTTGTCCCTACTGTGGAACCCTCACCCCCAAGCTGGGCATAACGTCCACAAGGCCTTAGCCTGAGAACCTCAAGGCCCCTATCCCAGGTCCAGGTGAGGACCCACTCCCAACCGTCTGGCAAACCCCTAAACCCAGACACTGCCCCAAACCTCCTCCCCAAAGCCCCCAGCCCATCCGGGCGCCAGCACCCCAGCACTCCCAGCGTGTTGCCAAGGTTGAGAACCGCAGATGGATGCGCGAGGAGCGGTGTGGGTGGGCAGGCGGGCTCCTAGGCGTGCCAGGCTGCTGGTTCAGAGCACGTCTGCGCGCGTGGCGGTGGAAGCGTGTGCGTGGCTGCACCAAGACCCCCACCCGACCCGGTCCCGGTGCCGCCGTCTCCTCTAGGGTGGCGGGGAGAAGGAGACTGCAACTGGGCTGGGAGCCCCTCACCTCCCTCGGCGCGACCGACCGCTGCTCCGCCCGGCTCTGGCTCCTTCGGCTCGGCCACTCATCGGCCTCCCGCTCCCGCTCCGAATATATACCCTCATCCGGGGGGCTGGTGCGGCGGGGCGGGCCGGGAGCGGGGACCAGGGGTAGCGCCGGCCCCGGCCACCCCGCCCCTCTGTCGCCGCGTTGAGTGGCTGCCCGCGCGGGGAGGAGCCAGAATCACCCTCCCCGACACGTCAGCGCCTGGAGCGCAAGCAACTGGGCTGGCGCCAGGCGGGGCGGGACCTCTCGCGTCACTCATTCTCTGGTCCAATGGGAATGGCGCAGGGGTCTTGCCTGCCCTGTTCCCCGCCCCCTCCCACGAGCGTCCTCCTGGGCTCGGACGGGTGTCTTTTGCGTCGCTGGGAGGGGCGACGCCTGAGCCCTGTTAAGGCACCGTGGCGGGGGCCTAAGAGCCCTGACGTCACGGTGTCGTACAGCGAGGTGAATTCCCGCCGCTCAGAACCCCCCACCTTTCCAGAAACGGACAGCGGAGTGGGGTGGGTAGCTGTGTCATCGGGGGGCGGATTTCCGATCGCCCACACCGAAAGTTGCGAAAGAACGGCGGCGGACGTCCCAGCGCAGAAGCTAGAGGGTGGACCCGGCCTGCCCTCTGACCGTGAGCTAGCTATTGACTTGGCCAGATAGGCAGGGCCCATAGTCTTTCTGTTTTATGGTGTTTCAGGTCCTAAGCACGTGAAGCACAAAATAAACAGAGGAAATGCAAGCAAATGTATTAGGGCCTGAGGAAATTAAAAGCGCGTCTGTGAGACTGAACCCAGGTATTAGCTTGGCATGACTGTGGCCTTTAACCTCCCTGAGCCTCAGTATTTGACACGAAAATGGTAGCTGGACTGCTTGACCTGCAAGGCCATTGCAGTGCGACTGTTTATAATTGCCTGTATACCTATTACCTTGTGTGGAGGTGCCCATGCAGATTTTGTGGTCGGCACTGTACCTTTAAAAGCTGTTTATGTTTAAAGTTACATGGCACTTGGCACAGTTTATGCAATGTGTCCAATATGTTGAAATACTAAAAAACATCTAGATTTAACAAAATACCTAAAAAGAATTTCAGGCATTTTTAAATGCCTTTCTTCTTCCTCCTTTAGTGCAAGGGCCTTTTAATTTTCTTTAGCAATTTCAAAATCATCCACTGCGTTAAGTTAACAGAAAAATTTACACCGGGTAAGTAATGATTGTAGATACACATTCAGGAGGTTGACTACTCTATCTTACATTATCTCAGAATGTCATCTATTTGAAAAATTTACAGTATATTAGTTATAAGTGTGGGATCTGAAGACAGAATTCCACCTTCTTTATTGCTTTGTATCTTTGGTATCAGTTTTCTTATCTATAAAATACAGGCAGTAATAAAAATGCCCCTTTGGGTTGTTAATGAGGATTAAGTCAGTCAATATAAGAAAAGAATGTAGAACAGTGAATACTAAATAAATTTTAATTATTTTTATGTGAGTTCTTATGCTGTGCCAGGCACTGTTCTGGGTTCTGGATACTTTGATATACTTACGATCATCTGGAAAACCTTTTGTTGTTTGGACCCTTGACACTATAAAGAACATTTCTCTCAAATCATGTATGATAACTGGGAACAAAATTCCTCCTGTTAATGTTGCCAAAGTCCCATTTAAAAAGACCTAAAAGTGTGCCCACAATAATGTAACTGAATATAGCTTTGTGACCTTTAAAGAAAGGAAAAGAGTTTAAGAAGATTGCTTTCTAGAAATATACCAATTCTTACTCTTCCACATTTCTCCTATCCCCTGAGAAAGAAATATATGAAGATTTTGGTGTTCCCTTTGTGGTGCAGTGAAAACAAATCCGACTAGGAACCATGAGGTTGCGGGTTTGATCCCTGGCCTCGCTCAGTGCGTTAAGGATCTGGCATTCCCATGACCTGTGGTGTAGGTCGCAGACGTAGCTGGGATTCTGCATTGCTGTAGCTGTGGTGTAGGCTGGCAGCTGTAGCTCTGATTCAACTCCTAGCCTGGGAACCTCCATATGCCACAGGGGCAGCCCTAAAAAGCAAAAAAAAAAAAAAAAAGAAAGAAATATATGAAGATTTAGAAAAATTCGAGCTAGGAGATGAGATTCAAAATCACAGTTCAACCCTGATTTCTTCCTTCATGAAATAAGGATAATACCTACCTCACATGGGTATAGTAAAAACTAAAAGATGAAGGAGCTCCCGCTGTGGCACAGTGCGTTAATGATCTGGCTTGTCTCTGTGACATTGCTAGTTAGATTCCGGGCCGGCGTAGCAGGTTAAGGATTCAGTGTTGTTGCAGTTGTAGGTCACAGATGCAGCTCGGATTTGATCCCTGGTCTGGGAAATTCCATATGCTAAGAGGGGGAAAAAATTAAAAGATAAAGACTCTGTAATACTGTCTAGAGTATTATAGGCATTTTGTAAGTCTTAGATGAATGAATGAATAAAAAACAAAATCACCATTAAAGAGTTCACTAAAGAAAAAAGTTAGAGCCAGGCCCAACACAAGTATTTTCAATGAATTATTATAAAATCAAAATTTTACTTTTACCCTTTGTGCTAAAAATTTTTTTCTAGTTACCAGGTATAAGAGAGGCCTTAATCCCATTTTACCAGATGAATATCCAGAAAAATTCTTATACTAAAGAGTTATTTCTGTTCTTTAAAATATTTTTAGATACATAGTCTTTTAAAAGCTAATGGCAGAGAAGGCAAGGATGCTCATTATCCATAACTATTTAACATTACCCTGAAGATATCTGCTAATGCATTTACACAAGAGGAATTGTTAGAAGCTTAAGAATTAGAAAAGAATAAATAGAACTGCTTTGAAATGCAAATGACATGAGGGTACCTAGAAAACTCTAGAAAATCCATAAGACTAATGGACCAAATAATTGACATTTTAGTAAAGGGGACAACTCAGTAGCCACTTGGAAAAAGATTAAACTAGATCCATACTTCATATCATTCATAAGAATAAACTCTAAATACATCAGAGATCAAAGAGTAAAGTATGAAATCATACAGGTACTAGGAAAAAACATGGAATACTACAGAGCTGCCAAAAAAGAAAGACCGATATGCACTGAAAAGGAGTGACTTTCAAGACTCATGGACAAAAAAAAAATCAAAGTGCCGACAAGTACACATAAATGAAAGAAGGGGAAATAAGAAGCATGTACACATATCTGCTTATTTTTGGAAACAAAACAAAACAGGAGGATAAACCAAAACCTAATAGATTGCTTACCTTCAGGGGGTAGGTAGGAATCAACTGGAAAGAGGGGGAGGGATGTCTCACTTTTCTAAATATAACTTTCTGTATAGTTTTGACTTTTGGAATCACGTTAATGCTTTACATATTCAAAATATTAAATAAAAATAAAGGGAGGTTGAATCCTGAAACAGAAAGTAAATAGAAACAAATCAACCTAACTTTTGAAGACAGTATTTGTCACAGCTTTGTTGAATTTTTTAAATCAATTATTTTAATAAACTACAGATATTTAAAAGGGACAATTTGATGATTTTTTTGACATATGAATATACTTGTGAGCACAGTATTTTAACTTTATACCCTCAAACTAAAGACAAAATGAACTGTAAACAAATATTAAACCCTAGTTAGAAAATTGGCTTTTCACAGTGATCTGGTTAGCAATTCTGAAACCATTTTGTGTGTGTGTGTGTATTGTGGAGCAATGTGACTATCTCTTTTGAAAATAATGAAAGAGAGAGTATTTACTTCCGGAGAAGAAAATTACAAATATGGAAAGGGAGCAAGACTAGAATTACCTCTTTAGTAGCAGATTGGAATTGAAGTTAGTATGAACTCATGATTATTAATCCAAATACAAAAATTGGCATAGATACATATGTATATGTGATAGAAATGTATATTGGGGGGATGATGCCAGCAATTAATGAATTTGGGTAATGGGTATATGAACTTCTTTATACTGCTTAACAATTTCTCTATCATGTTGAAATTATATAAAAATTTTAAAGGAGTTCCCTCCATGGCTCAGCAGGTTATAAACCCAACTAGTATCCATGAGGACGTGGCTTTGATTCCCTGGCCTTGCTCAGTGCGTTAAGGATCCGGCACTGCTGTGAGCTGTGGTGTAGGTCGGAGATGCTTCTTGGATCTGGTGTTGCGTAGGCTGGCAGCTGCAGCTCCAATTTGACCCCTAGCCTGGGAACTTCCATTTGCCATAGGTGCAGCCTTAGAACGCAAAAAATAAAAAATAAAAATTGAAGTACAAAAAATTAAAGCGCAGCTAATGGTGGAGTTCTTCACACACAAAAAAATTTTAACTCATGGAACACCCAGCTCTGAAAGAAAGGACCAAGGGTGTGAGAATCAACAAAATAGTTTGCCTGTCCCATGTCACATGCCCTCCAGTAGTGCGTAGGAAACCCACATCACTTGTGAAGCTGTAAATGCCACACAGTGCTTTTTATGGTAGCAGCTGTGCTCCCTTGGGACAGGAATGATGCTAGGAAAGTTTTTCTCTGATTCTCAACCTTCCAAGAAAACAGGCTGAGATGAGGAGTAAGGGAACATGATGTGCAGAATGGAGACTGCCTGGATGTCTATACAGAGGTCCCTGGGGTTGAACAATTCTCTTAAGAACAAACTGGCACGTTTTCAGAATTCGATCAAGAACAAGTAGATGTTTGTTCAGAATACATTTACTGAGTTAGTCTGTGCCAATCCTGGTGATAGGTACCATGGGGAGTCAAAAGCCAGGGTCTGGGTCCCCAAGGAATATATAGTGCCGAGATAAAGAAAGGGGACATACTGCTTTTCAAACTAGGGGGCCATAAGCACCATGGTGAATGCACAAATGAAAGATTTCGGAGCTCAGAGGACAGAGAGAATAAGGAAATGAAGACATTTCTTAAAAGGATAGACCTACTGGTTTGAGAAAGAGCCAGTGGGTGAGAGAGGCTCACTTCTTACGGAAGCTACCCCTTGATGCTCAGCCTTGATAACGAGGCTTCTAGGAGCCAGTTATTTGTTTTCACACTGGCAACATCTTCTGCCTCTTTAGCAAAAGAAACCAAGGAATTTGTGTTCAGGTAGAGAACATAGAAAGTAAGAGATCTACCTAGGAGTTGGTACTATACAAACTGTAAAGTCAGAAGCATTGAAAGGGGAATATTTATCAAAGGTATGTATTTTTTTTTTTTTTTACTATATGTGATCCCAGCTCGGCTTTAAAAGAATAGGTAATACTTTCATCAATTAGATAGGTAGATAAGATAAATTAGATAGATGACACGCCAGATAGATAGAAGCTGTGAGATTAGGAAAAATCCATCCTAATTCACTGAACTTCAATTTGCTCACCTACAAAACTGAGATAAGAATACATACAATATGTTTTACAGCGTCGAAAGAGAATTAAAAGGGTAAAGATCTGGCACACTGAAGCTAGTTATTCAGTAAGTGTTAGATCAGTAAATGAGAGAAGGAAAAAAAAACAAAGGAAATAGAATAGTCCTCTACTAAAAATACAGAATCATGTTGGGATTCTAAGACAGGTGTTTTAAATGGGCCATTATTTGACACAAATTCAAAAGTTCATAAGTATAGCCCAAAGAAGGTCTTTCAGGGACAATGGGATTATGGTGATTTGGGGGTGCCTTTTCCCTAAATTTACTAATGTGAAAAGTACTTGACAATTAGGAGAATATCTATTTTTTAATTCAGAAAAGTAGGTATGTTACTTAACAGCTAAAAAGCCTGCTTGCTTGCTTGTTTTTCCCAGCAGTTGTGTCAGATAGATGCCGGCCTGTCCACGCTTTCTTTTGTAGTACAACCAGTGTAGTACACACAGATTTTTCAAACATTGGGCTGGTGTTAGCAAACACACACCAGAGTCCTCCCTTCGCTGTCCTGAATGTGATGGCTTCAACTAGGCCACTGAACTTCCAAAAGGACCTAGGCTATTTCCCAGAAGTACATCAGATCACCACGAGATTCTGGCTCAGCTCAAGTCGCGGTTCAAACCAGGCCTGAGCATTTCATGAGATCACTGTTTCCAAGAGACAAACAAATGGGTGGTGGAGGAATTAGGGATTTGACTTTCCTGTTGATATTTTCTTAAGACTTGAGTACTTCATTCTTCCCAGGAATCATCCTGACTTAATAGCTTACTACTGCCCCCACACTCTAAATTTTCTGTAGCTCAGGGTATGTTTTGAAATACCGTGAAGTAATGAATACACCCTGTTAAATGATATATTTTTTACTTAAAGTATAGCTCCCCTAAACTGACTATAATCTAGGAAGTACATAAATAACAGAAAAAATGAACCAGGAAAAGTGTAGATGAGAGTGTTAGTGTAAAATAATTACAGAGATACACAGCCTTCAGAGGACTCCAAACTGAGTGGACCGTTATGGTGTGGGGGAGTAGAGTTTAAATTCCATTCCAGTGCTGTTGGCCAGAGATTGTCTGGTCCATCTCTCTTAATTCATTGACAAGGAAACAACCCTCCCCCCCCCAAAAAAAAGTTAAGTGGTTTATCTAAGGATAGAATAATTAAAAGCTTTTGCATAGCAAAGGAAACCATAAGCAAAACAAGTAGACAACCTAAGGATGGGAGAAAATACTTGCATACGATGCAACCAACAAGGGATTAATCTCCAAAATATACAAATAACTCATGTAGCTGAATATCAAAAACAAACAACCCAATCAAAAAAAATGAGCAGAATATCAAATTTCTGAAGACATTTCTCAAAAAAAGACATAGGTGGCCAAAAGGCATATGAAAAGATGCTCAACAATGCTAACTATTAGAGGAATGCAAATCAAAACTGTAATGAGGTACCACCTCACACCAGTCAGAATGGCCATCATCAAAAAGTCTACAAATAATAAATACTAGAGAGAGTGTGAAGAGAAGGAAAACCTCCTATGCTGTTGATGGGAAAATAAATCGGTGCTTCCACTACGGAGAACAGTATGACGGTTCCATAAAAAACTAAAAACAGAGCTACTATGTGATCCAATAATCCCATTTCTGGGCATATATGGAGAAAACCATAACTCAAAAAAGATACATGCACTCCAGTGTTCATTGTAGCACTGTTTACAATAGCCAAGCATGGGAGCAAACTAAATGTCCAGTGACAGAGGAATGAATAAAGAAGATGTATTTCATATGTATACAATGAAATATTAGTCATAAAAAAGAACAAAATAATGCCATTTGCAGGAGCATGGATGGACCTAGAGATTATCATACTGAGGTAAGTCAGAAAGAAAAGGCAAATATCATATGATATCACTTATATGTTGACTCTAATGAAATTATACAAATGAACTTATTTATAAACAGAAACAGGAGTTCCCATTGTGGCTCAGTGGTAATGAACCCAACTAGTATCCATGAGGATATGGGTTTGATCCCTGGCCTTGCTCTGTGGGTTAAAGGATTTGGCGCTGCTGTGAGCTATGGTGTAGGTCTCAGATGTGGCTCAGATCCTATGTTGCTGTGGCTGTCTGTGGTGTAGGCCACTAGCTATAGCTCCAATTTGCCCCCTAGCCTGGGAACTTCCACATGCTGTGGGTGCGGCCCTAAAATGACAAAAAATGAATGAATGAATGAATGAATGAACGAATAAAACAGAAACAGACTCACAGACAGAAAACAAACTTAAGGTTACCAAAGGGGAAAGGTCGCAGGGCGGGTGAAGAGTTAGGAATTTGGGAGTAACATATATACGCTACTATATATAAAACAGATTAAACAACAAGGACCTCCTTTATAGCACAGGGAACTATAATCCATATTTTGTAATAAATATATGGGAAAATAATAAAGTAGGTGATAGATACATAGATAATAGATAACTGAATCACTTCACTGTACACTTGAAACTAACACAACATTGTAAATCACATATACTTCAACAAAAATATTAAAATTTTTAAAATTAAAAAAATAAAAGCAAGATTAGAAACCTATTGCTATATGGATTTAATGAGTGGAAAACAATTCTGAATTTAATTAGTGGAAAAACAATCCAATCATTAAAATTCGCAACTACCATAAGTGTTTCAAGTATATTTTCTCCTCTTCAAGATAAATGGCTACTGTTCTAAGTACTGGATCAAATATTTAATGCCCACTCTTGGGAGCCCACTTGGCTGAATATTTCTAATGCACAGTGGCTGTCCCCTGGAGAAATTCCTCAGAAATTTTGCCTAGAATGGCATCTGGCCAGCATTGAAACCAGAAGTGCAGCATATTTTGTTCCAAACCTGTCTCACCACCTATTTTGTTATTGTTTAAACATTCGCTTCTGCTTGGCTGGATGACTTTCCATAACATGGTTTCCTAGAAATGAATGATCTCTTGTAATATGGTTTCTCAGCTGTATTATAGGTACAATACATCTGGATTTATTGTACATTTTATCTCTTATGCCTCTCAACTCAGTATGAATGGCACATGCAAGGTATATCACACTATTGTTGGAGCTATCTCTTAGTCACCTATTCTTTATAAATCTACTGATAAAATCTGCTTATTTCCATGTAATATTTTTAAATATTAAGGAAAAGTTAAAAATGGCATGTCATCTCTGAGAAATCTCAGGCACAGCAAGAAGTTCTTCACAGTCTTTTCTAGGCACCTCATCTCCACTTGGCTTGTGTTACTTAAAATTAATAGAAGAAAGACCCAATATTACAATAAAAGTCTTTGACGGTGCCAACTGACTTGGCATTAAACTCAAACTATAAAAATGCAGCCTCAAAACTTACTTAGGTTCTTAGAGCTGCTAGGTAATTATATCCTATATCTCTCAACAACATTTATTCATGTTTTTGGCCACTTAGGCTAATAGGTAAGAATATGGACTCTGAAACCAGACAGCATAAGTTTGAGTCCTGGCTACGCAGTTACTTAACTGAATGACCTTGGATGAGTTAGTGATGTCTCTGTCCCTCAACTCTCCACCTGTAAAGTGGGGATAATGATAAGACCTACTACAAGTGTTGCTGTGGAGATTGTTTTTAAAGTGTTTATAGCAGTTTCTGATTCAGAATAAGAGCTCTGTAAGGTTTTGTTTACAAAAATAATACTCAGTTTGCCTTACTAGGTATCTGATATTGGGACTAGAAATGTGCATTAGACAAACTCTAAGGTGACTCCCATGATCCCTACCTCCCAGACTGTGTCATCTCTGCTCCTTGAATTTGGGCGGGACCTGTGACTTGCTTCTAATAGAATGTGAAAAAAGTTATGGGATAATCACTCCCATGAATATATTATGCTATATAACAAAAGAGATGGGATATTACTCCAATTATTATGTTATATTAAGGACTTCTTACCAGCAGACTTACTTGCCCTTTTTTTTTACTGGCCTCGAAGAAACAAACTGCTTTGTTGAAAACTGCCTATGAGTCACATGGCCAGGAACCTCACATGTGTTCTAGGAGCTGAAAGTGACCTCCAGCCAGCAAAAACAAAAACAAAACCCCCTGAAGTTTGCCATCCTATAGCCATAAGTGGATTATGGCAGCTTGTAAGTGGATTCTAGTCCAGTTGAGCTTTCAGAAAAGAATGCAGCCCAGCTGATAACATGATTGCAGCTCAATGAGACCTAAAACTTAAAACCCAGCTAAGCCCTAGCCAAAACTTTCATTATAGCCTTTTGAGAGACCCTGAACCAGATGCCCCAGGTAGTTGAACAGGTTGATGAAAAACACACAATCATTTTGACTGGTCTCACTTTAAATTCATAACTATATGCAAATACTATATTCTATATTTTTAGAATCCATTCACTTTGCAATTCTTCTAGATGACTATTTCACATCTTTTCTCTCTCAGACCTCAATAATAACCTTCTCCCCCATCCTCATTCTCAGCAGATAACCTTGCTTCTCCTTTCATTGAGAAAACAGAAACAATCAGAAGAGAACTTCCAGAAGCTCCCATCACTATATCCACCCATCTCCCATATCTGTACTCATATTTTTATCTTATCTCCAAGTGCTTGGAATGAACTATCATGGCTTAATCCCTCTACCCTTGAGCTAGGTCCTATCTCCTTATGCCTCCTCAAGGATATCATTCTAGCACACGGATTCCTAATAAGTATCTCAAAATTAACGTCTTCAACTGAACTCTTAATCTGTTTCTGTTATTCTTCCCCCAACCCCCTACATTACCCCACACACTAAAACTTACTTTTCTCAGCTCCCCTATCTCTATGGTAACTCCATGTTCCTGGTTCTTAGGCCAGAATCCTTAGAATCATCCCTGGCATCCTCTCTCTTCCCAGATCCACTCTATGGTAACCTGATGGGCTCTATCTTCAAAATACATCTGGAATCCTACCAGTTCTCACCATCATTCTCTTCCATCCTAATATAATCCAGCATCATCTCTTACCTCGACTACAGTAACAGCCTCCCAGCAGATCTCCTTGCTTCTACCCTTGCCCCTTTGCAGGCCATTCTCAGGGCAGCAGCTAGAATGATCTCTGGAATTACTTTACTCTTACGCACAAAACCCTCTAATGACTTTTTAATCTCACCTGGAGTAAAGTGAAAAATCATCAAATGACCCACACAGCCCTACAAGGTCTCGCCTGCCTCCACTCATACATTCCTCTCTAAAACTTCCCCCCTTTATGTTCTCCATATCCTGACCTAGTTCACCAGACTCTAGTCACACTGGAGCTTGGAATTTGTCTTGAAAGCAGTAGGAAGCCTCCAGTGAATTTTATAAGCCATCTTTCTATCTTCTCTGCCTATAACATAGGGCAAAAGATAAGCAGCTAATATCATAGACCTGCACTATAATGAAATTATTGTGATGGGCCTTCCTGCCCCCAACAAGGGTACAAAGGAACTTTTTGCATAGTTGGTGGTGCTTAAGATTCCTTTCTTATTTTCTTTTTGTGACAAAAAAAAGATTAAAAGCAAATACTGAAACTCTTAGTGTTTTTTAAAGTTTTTTCTTATTTTTTTGTATTATACAAGTATTATAAATATTAAATTTTGGAATGTACAAGAGGGAAGGGAGGAAGGAGGGAAAGAGGGAGGAAAGGAGAGGGGGAGGGTGGGAGAGAGAAAGAAAAGAATGAGAAAGAAAAGAATGAAGGAAAGTCAGAAAGGAAGGAAGGGAAGGGAAAAGAAGGAAAGGGAAGGAAGGGAGGAAGGGAAGAGGGAGGAGGGAGGAGGGAGGAAGGGAGGAAGGGAGGAGAGAGAGAAAAGGGAAAGAAAATCATTTCAAGGGCCTGATACAGAGAACAGCTCCTATTAACAAGTCTGTTAAAGTACTTTTTAAACCACCCCAACCCTCCCCTCTCCAGGGAAGGGAAAGGAACAGTGCCTTCTCTAAAGTCCTGAGTTCATCTAGGATGCCACACCCCTAGCTGAGCTCATTTCTCACCCATACATTTTGGAAAAGACTTCCTAGGGTTTGCTTATATCTCCATGACTCTTCTGATATTTCACTCAAGTAATTTCTGACTAGGTTTTGTCTTGGCCATAGGCTGTTTTTAAAAGAGATTCTCTTGATAGAAAAAAAAAAAAAAAGGGGGGGATAGTTGCACTATATTTTCAGCAGTTATAATAAATGAGTGGTAAAATATAAATAGGCCACCCAAAAACAGAATAAATCCTTTTGATTGAAATGAACATACAAACTCTCTTCCTCCCACCCAAATCCCTCATTAAATTACATCACAATAGAATTCTACTTATATCTGTTTTTTAAAAATTGATTTGTCCTTTTATTTTTTTAAGCACTGAATATACAATCCTATTAGTTTTATTAGGTTATAACGTAACTATTTTTTTAAAAAATAATATTTGGAGATAATTTTTGTTTAAATAACTGCTTAAAGATTTTCATTGTTAGCCATAAAAGATGCAGCTTTAGATCACAATTTGGTACACAAAAACAGTAATTTGATTAAAAGGTAATTTAGAAATTTAAAAATATAAATGAAACTTTCCAAAGGCTGTTGGTGACTCATTGATATAGCATCTAATTATAGCTGGTTTGGAATACTTTTAGAATGAGGAAAGGACATTAAATTAACCAATGATATGAAATATTCCCAATTTTACTCAAAAGTTTTCTGACAAAAATGTAAGAACATTTTCTAATAATTATTCTGGTCATTTTTTTAATTACCCATTCTCTTCACATTGATCCAATAAAAATATCTATGAACTATGCCCTAAATATTATAGCTATAAGATTGGCAGATTTCCAGAATTTCATTATTAAGTATATTGACATTTGTTATGCACAGCAAAATACATTTGGATAAATTTAGTATAAAATTGGAAGTTCTCATGTGGTGCAGCGAGTTAAGGATCTGGCATTGCTGCAGCTGTGGCACAGGTCTGCAACTATGGCAGGGGTTTGATCCCTGGCCCAAGAGCTTCCACATGCAAGTGTGGCCAAAAAAAACTCAGTACAAAATTAGTATATACAAATCCTTTAGTTATTTATAAATATAGGTAATTTTCCATTGTGTCTTAGGTGCGTAATAGTAGCCTAAAATACGATTTCTTTAAACAGTGCCCCTTAAGTGATCCTATGCTGCCATAATTTCTCTCAGAAATCAACAATTTCAATAAAAGAAATAAATATCAATCAAGTAAATTATGGCTTAGAAGCCCAGGATGTTTCTAAATCACTAAGATCATCTCAAAAATAACTAAAATGTACTAAACGATTTTTACTAAATTTTATATGCATTTTTTCATTTGGTCTCATTTTATCTTCATAATAAGCCACTAGCTTAATATCAATATCATCTTCATCTTATGTATCAATTAACTTAGGCTTATAAATAGTAAATGACTTTTTCAAGGTCTCATACCAGTGGCAGATTTTGAAGACGTAATTATCTGACTAAAAATTTCATGCTCTCAGTCACAGTTTTAATAAATCTATACATTCAACCCTTTAATTTCAGAAATAGTAAATATTCTATTCACTACCCATTTAGATAAATATTGCATTGTAATGTCTAAAAAAGACAATGGTATTGTATCATGCAATGAATAAGCCTACTACATTCTACAGTAGCAAAGTTACTATAAAATAATGTTATATTTTACCTTGCACAAACATTACTTATTTCATGAAAGCTGATATTATGTTTGGCTTTTTTATTTCATATACTTCAGGGGAAATCTGATCTCAGATTTTTGCATTAAGGACAAGGATAAACAAATGCATTTCTGGCTTCTGCAGTGTTTCTAAAAGTACTCAAAACAAAAGTTAACTTATGAAATAAACATGAATATGTGTTTATCATTACTTAAGATACAGTATATAGACCATAGCAACTATTGGGATTTATCCATATCATTTAGCTAAAATGACTTTTATTAGACACACATTTTAGGAGGACAGAATCTTATCCTTAAAGGAACTTTACAAGTCAACATGTCCTACCTTCCAACCATTACACCAATCATCTCCTCAACATCTCTGACCGGTAGCTATTGAAATCATGACTTATCTCTTGCCAGATCTTTATAAATGGTATAAAATCTTTCTTATATAAATATATGTGTTAATTTTATATGGCTTCTGTGGCAAATAACCTCAATTTTTTTTCTTTTTTTTTCTTTTTACAGCCGCACCTGCAGTATATGGAAGTTCCTGGGCTAGAGGTCAAATCAGAGCTGCAACTGCCAGCATACATCACAGCTGCAGCAATGCCAGCTTGTGGCAACACTGGATACTTAACCCACTGAACGAGGCCAGGTATCAAACCCGCATTCCTATGGATACCAGATGGGTTCTTAACCTGCTGAGCTACAACTGGAACTCCATTAATCTCAAATTTAATGGCTTCAAATAATACAAGTTTATCATAACACAGTTTTTGTAGGTCAGAAATCCAGGTAGGCTCAACTGGGTCCTTTACTCAGGACTTAAATAAGTTAAGGTCAAGGTGTTGGCAGAGCTTCACTCCTTACTGGGGGCTCTAGGGAAGAATCTGCTTCCATACTCATTCAGGGTGTTGCCCATGTTCGGTTCCTTGTGATTATAAGACAGAGGCCCCTGTTTCCTTGCTGCTATCAACCCAGGGCAGTTTCTGTTCCTAGATGTTATTAGTATATCATCAGATGACTTCCCTGCAGCACTTTTCAAGCAAAGATAGGTAAAGTTCCTCTTCAGCCTTGTATCTCTTTGATTTTACCTTCTGCCACATCTCTGACTCCAGCTAGAAAAAGTTCTCTGCTTTAAAGGGCTCATGTGATTAGATTGTTCCCACTCCCTCCAGGAAGATCCCAGAGAATTTAATGAGCATGTTTGTGACTTTAATTCTGAAGCATTATCTCTTACAGACAGCATATAGTTATATCTTGACCTTTAGTCAGTCTGACAGTCTCTGTGATCTAATTAGTATTTAGAGCATTTACATTTAATACAATTATTAATACGATTGGATTTACACTTACCATTTTGCTATTTGTTTTCTTTGTCTCATGTCTTTATTAGTCCTCTGTTCCTCCTTTATTGCTTTCCCTATATTAAACAAATGTTTTTAGTGTAGCATTTTATTTTTATTTTATTTTTTTAGGGCTGCATCCATGGCATATGGAAGTTCCCAGGCTAGGGGTCAAATGGGAGCTGCAGTTGCTGGCCTACACCACGGCCACAGCAATGCCAGATCCAAGCCACATCTGCAGCCTACACTGCAGCTCATTGCCATGCCAGATCCTTAACCCACTGAGCAGGGCCAGGGATCAAACCTGCATTCTCATGGATACTAGTAGGGCTGGTTACCACCGAGCCACAATGGGAATTCCTAGTGTAGCATTTTACACTATAATTTTTGGGTGTTATTTTCTTGTGGCTACTTTAAAAAAATACAACATGTAAGTTTTCACAATCTACTTTGGGTTAATAGGGACAATTTTAGTAAAGCATAGCAACTTTGCTCCAATATACCTTCATTTGCTCATATTCATTACATATTTATATGTTATAAACTCAATGGTAAGGTGCTAAAATTATTCCTTTATAAAATCTTAGGTCTTTTTTAAAAGAAAATATGAAAATATATCTAAATCATATTTACACACATAGATACCATTTTGGATGCTCTCTCTTTCTGTGGATTCAAAATGCCATTTGGTGTCACCTTTCAACCTAAAGTATATCCTTTGGTATTTCTTTCTTTTTTCTTTTTTTTAATATTCCAGCCTTAGATTTTTAATAGGTAAGTTCTATTCATAAACATAACATTCAAAAACAATATGTTATAATAAAATGTACCAAGTATAGAAAGATACCCCAAATTCCCAATTATATCTTCAAAGCAAACTCTGGTAACAAATTCCAACAAGAAAGTAGGTATATACAATTCCTTCAGTATTTTTGAAGTCAGGCCTACTAGAAAAGAATTCCCTAAGGCTTTTTCATCTGGGAATATTTTTAGAAGCATGATTTTCAACAAGATAAAGTTCACCTATTTCTTTCTTTCCTTCCTTCCTTTCTTTCTTTTTTCCTTTCTTTTTGTGAAAAAGAAGGACTTAGTTACTTGCAGTTAGTAAGAACACTGGGGATATTTCCCAAAGCAGAAATAAATAAACCCACTTATTTCTAATCAAATTTGCTATTTTTATTGACAATGACAATCGGTTTCTCACTTTCCACCCAAATCAAGTTAGGCCCTTTTAGCAATAAAGCTGCTGGTTTTTATAGCCAGCCCTACCTTAGTGGCACTGTCAAGCTATTGGGGTTGGGGAGACGGAAGCATCCCAGGCAAGAACACCACAGACTCTGACTTCTTGTACAGAAATTCATCAGTTTCTCATGAATAAATACTCCTTAATGTGTCGTATGGTCTTTTCTCAGAGCCCTGAAATGATTGGCTTTGGAAATTTTGTCTAGTTTAAGGGTTGTTTTGTGGGGAGAGGATTTGCCGCCAGGAGAGCTTCTCTCTGATCTTTATAGATTAGATATTCTCAAGGGATTTAACAGAACACCCACTGACTTAAGAATCCTTTATAATTTTGGCTGCTTGAGGCAGTAGAGGTGAATTTCCTATCCTTTTAGATGCTTATTGCCCTAGAGTGTCACATTTTCACTTTATTTTTTTTCCTGCTGGAAGTACAGCTAGTTTCTTTTTACCAGGGATAATAGAGGATTTACATTTACGGAGCATATACCAGGCTACTGGTGTGATATACTCTCATATCCTCTATTCCTCTTTAAAATAATGTTTGTGGGCTTTTTCTAACTTAAATGTGAAATATATTTCTTTTTGAAAAACTAAACAATACAGAAAAGATTCCTCTCTCCAGAAACATCTTAAAATGATAGCACCTAGAGAAAGACATACTTAACACCATAGCTTATTGTCCTTCCCCCTTCCTCCTTTCAATTTGTGTGTGTGTGTATGTATCTGTCTGTTTTGACTTTAGCTGGAGGTGGGAAATAAATCTCCTACTGCTCACTCTGAAGGTCATAGCCGTCTTCCAAGGTTCTAAGATTTGGAAAAATCTTTGTTTTCATACCAGCTACTGGGGGTAGAAGAGATACGCCATATTCTTTTGAACTTGAATACTGCCTAAGACATACATTTTAAATAAAGCAAAGATTCTGTTCTTTAAGGAGAAACCAGATGTTTAGCTCCAAGAAAACTACATTACTCTTTATATATAAAATTTTTCTTCCATGCGAGAGCCTATTTTATCTTCCAAGAATTTTTAAAATATAAATATGGATTGAGACTGCTTTGCCCTTTAAAATTATTATTGACCCAGTAGGATAGACTACCGTCAGGAGAGAACTTGGACTAGGGAGGAAAGTAATTCTAATTCGAGTTGGTGCTTCCCATTTTTTAAAAAATAGGTAACAAAAAGTAATTTTCAGCCATGTGTAGAAAAAAGCAAATCTTCAATAACCAAGTGTGTGTTGTTTTAAAGGAGCAGCCAAATCAATAGCAATCTTTAATGTTTTGTCTGTTTTTTAACCTTTAGATATGATGTTCTCAAAGGGAAAAAAATGCTCTTTTTGGTTAGTTTGCATTCTGCTCAGTTTTTAGGTGAAGGTGGTAGGAAATCGTTGTCCGCTCTCAGGGATGGGGGAACAATTGGAATGGGAGCAACCCTGGGACCCTGAGTCCAGGAACAACTGCTGGTTCCTCTTTCACCAGAAGCTGAAACAGTCTGAGTAGAAGGGAGTCATCTAACAAAGACTGAGGCATTCCCCTGAAATGCTGCGGCAGAGACTGAGAAGATATTGCTCCTTCTCCAGAAGTCAGACTGGAATTGCCCCAAAGAACAGTAGCTACGGGGCCACACTCAATTGAGGAACTATGACAGCAGTCTGTAAGAGAACAGAGGAGGACTGAGGGAAGAGAGGAGTATGGAAGAAGAGATGGAATGATCGGTCAGTGTGAACTCTGAAAACCCATAGCCAAGGTGAGGATCTGCTCTTGACTTGGTTCTAGTCAAGTGATCAATGGAAGATGAATGTGGGTATGGCACCAGTTTCAAACTATCTCAAATGGACATACTCTGTACGCAACTGCACTGTAGTTTTTTAGCTTCCTGAGAGCAACATATTTTTGATACCCAAAAAAACAAGCCCAATTTCATGTCTTTGGGTTCCTCATAAGCAGATAATCAAGTGACCAGTCAACATTCGCTTTACCCAAGGAACACAATGTTGGATATATGGAGTAGTTTGTCTCCTTATTTCCACACATTAGTCTGTAAGTACCACCTCTACGTAGCCCAAATGCCCATTAAGTTGCTTCCCCAAAAATGAGATGAATTATCTCTGGAGCTATAAAAGGCAGCTTGTAAAATCATACATATATATTCTGCAATCTGTGACAGCTACCCAAAATTGTGTTAAAATGACCGGGGATTCCTTGGTTTCTTATTTAGAGCTTATATCTAGGATCTTAATTACTCCATCTAGATTTTTGTAATGGGGTGCCTGTTTTATTTTGAACAATGTCTTTGGGTGGGAAAAATATAACTTCATATATCATACAAATCCCCTAGACTTGAAAGGGAAAGATTATGTTACCCAGCAGGCTTGGCTGCTAACTCAGTTGTGGTGGGGTGAACCCGCCTTCTTCTATAGATGGGCTTTGAGCATTTGTTGAGTTGTCAACTGGGAGATCACAATTATTGTATTTACCTTTGATTGAGAACTTTGTCTTTCTACAAATAAAGTTTCAAGTTTCTATGGTGCTAAGGAACTTCAGAAGGGCTGGACAGTGGTGTGGTGCAAGAATAATGAAAGGCTTATGAACTCAGGCAACTGGAAGGCTGAGACATGCCACAGTCACAGGCTATTCACATCCTCTGAGGTCAATCATTACTAGCCTCTGCAGGCATTTTTTTGTTGTTGTTGTTTTCTCCTGAAAAATGAGAAAATTAATATCCCAGATCATGTTCCTGGAACTCAAAGAAATGTCATGAGCAATGAATCAAGTGTGGATTTTATCCAAACTATGTAACCTGTCTGCACTGAGAATATGTGGGGGGCATATCTACAAAATTATTCAGTTTTGTTGAAGCCAATTGTGAAAAGCATGAATAAAGAGAGACTTAGGACTGGAAATTCTTGCTATGCTGGGGATAGACTGAATTAGTCTATAAAACTTTACTCTTGACATATTATACCAACAGCTTCAGAAAAAAATTAGCCCGCATAGACCCACATATGTGTCAACAGTAAAATACTCTTTGTAAATTAATCATCAGCCAACGTGCTGAGTTTTTCATCCTGAAATAATAATCCCCTAATCACAGCTATAAGCTGTAAGCAAAATGAAAGCTCATAATCTTTGAAAGGAGAAGATATTAAAATCCCCAAAATTTTGTCCAAATCTTCATTTAGTCCTGCCTGACAGTGAAATTAATGAGGTTAACTTTAACATATATAATAGTTTCATATGAAATAAAAATTGGATGGTTGCAGTATTTTTGGCCTACATCAAAGGGTAAAAAATATATAGTTTATACTTAATCATTCCTTAGACAGGCTTAAGAACTTAAA